>CM060836.1:39535000-40137500 GCA_030762175.1 Metallyticus violacea
AGATTCGTGGGGAACTGAAACAATCGAATCATGTGTCATTTAAAACATTCCTAAAAATGCACTAACTAATGCCGTTCGTAGTGTATTAAAAGAACTGTTTCTTATTGAACAATATGGTGATTGTCATATTTAACTTTTTCTTTTTTATTCTATTATAATATTCTTGTTTATCTATGTTATAATCAAATCTCATTTCTCAAATAAATTCGTGTTTTTATTTTTGCGGAATCCAAAAACTTGCCACATTTATGGTCATTTAAAATTGTGAATGACTTTAGAATAATCTTATATATAAACTTATTTTATGTACTCGTATATATAATAATAGCCTTAATATATATTGTACACTGTACAGATTGTTCTACGTATTTAAAAAGCACACACAAACATAAAGCATACTAAAATTTTCTATATGTCGGGTCAAAACCCTTTTTCAAGAAGAACAAACTATAAGAAAATAATACTCTGGGGCAGCTTAATATACAGGATGTAACGAAAAGGATGTCAAAACTTTGGGAAACATTCCTGACATAATCAGGAATATATATATAAACATGTATCCGGAATTGCTTTATTTCTTGTTTCTTATTTCTTTATTTCTGTTAAAATCCTTTTTCTACATCACAAAGCAGAATATTCAAAAACAGAACCGTGGGAAACAGAAAAATCATACGAAATATTCAAAATGTCCCCCGTTAGCACGGATGTATCCATCGCATGGACTCCGTGGTGCGCTGATGTATCCCCGGAGCATCTCGTATTCATTGCAGATTACGAACACGAAAATTCCCTTCACTTTCGGCTGAGCCATAGATCATTTGAGCATCTGGCAGCTCCGCATTTGAATGCTCCATTTTACAGAATTAACCCTACGTGTTCGGTATTATGTCAAACAATGAAGCGAGTAACCTAACAAGCGGACTACGTGCTACAGAACGACCACAACAACGGTGAACCTAGGACCTAAGAGTATAATTACAACACCCCCACCATTTAACCAGAGGAAAAAACGAATGTTTGCCTGTTGTACTATTAAACAGCTTGTTCTGTTGTTGCCATAGGACAGCTATGCTGACATTCTAGGCTGCATATCAAGCTGGTAAATGGGTCGGTCCAGGTAGTGTGGTGGTAACTATACTTGCCTTCTAAACCCAAGATCGCGGGTTCAAACCCGGCCAGGATCGATGGATTTTTTCGGGCGTAAAAATCGTAAGTATGGCTTCCTTCGGAAGGGAAGTAAAGCCGTGGGTCCCGTGTCGTACATTTAAGGCACGATAAAGAACCTCAAGCTGAAAGAAGAGGCCTCTGAGCAAAATTTGTCGGCCGTTTCACGCCCTGAATTGAATGGGACGCTGATGACCTGAGATGTTAAAGAGCGTCCGTAAATAAACAAATATAAAAAAGCTGGTAAACGGAGTTGTGGACAAAGGGCTTTAACAAGGAAATTAAGCAGTGCCGGACATTTATATTTGCACCCTCTGTATACAAGGAATGTTTTCCATGAGTTTTGACATACCTTTTTGTTACACCTGTGTGTATATTATTACGGCTGGCCTAGAATTCGCGCACTGTGCACTAAAGTATTCTCACAACAAATCAAAAAATAGATGTAAAAAAAAACTATCCTCTAGAGTGATATTTTTCGTCTTAGAATACAAACTTAGGCAGTCGATGACACTTCGGTGATAGCCGCAACTTAGCCGCTGTTTACATCGTAGGAATGTTTACAGCAAACGTTTTAGGAGAAAATTTTGTACTAGTGCCTTAAAGGGAGTTCTAAGGTCAAGGGAATAGTGCGCACGCCATCTATTCTGCCTGGTAAAGGCAATGTAAATAATTAAAAAAAATAGGAAGATGGCTGAATGCAGTTATTATACAAAGGAATCTCTAGAAGAGAGCTTCTCTAGAAGTTTAGAGAAAGAACAAGAAAGAACTCCATTAATTCCAATGCGCATACGCGCTCACGATCAGATACATAAAGGAGAGCTACACTGACATAACAGACAAATGTATGGAGTACATGTTCAACGAATACGCCGACATGTACCCCTAGTAACAAAAGAATTGGTCATCTCTTGAACCAAAATTCTTCTAAATCCTACACGTTAGAGTGCGCGGTTCACAAAGTATCCATCAAAACTGTGTAGCCGCTGCAGCAGTTGTGTTATATGACATGTACTAAAGACGCTGTCTATTGTGTGTGTGTTCCGTTAGCTCTGTGGCAGAGTGTGCATTGATGCCGTGGTTAAGGGCAAAGGCTTCCCAAGAGTTCTGAAGGATATTAAATCTGACCACAGCGATGTCACACGTTGCAGCAACGTTAGATGACTGAATAGGAACTACATTTTATAGACATTCTTTTAATCTTCATAATGAAATAATAGTCTTTTATGGAAACGCACAACGGCAGGTTCCAGAACCAAAGGACCAGATGTGAATATTTGATTTGACATTTCTGTCGAATCTTTTTCTATATCTCAACAATTTAAATGTCAGTCTACAAGGGAAAAACATCCTAATTGTAAATCTAATCTTTATTTCAAGGTATCTATGGACAAAAGTAAAGATAAGAACCGCTATCCACGTGTTCTAAGGGCGAACTAAAAGTGACCACCTTGGCTTAATGGGAACAGTACTGCATTCCGAGTAGGTTGAAAGTGTATATCCGAACTGTGGGCACACGTAATTGGAGGTAACGATTTACACTAATTTCTACAACTGAAAGCAGTTCTGAAGGAGGAATTGAGTAATTTAGGAAAGTATTAAAAGACCATATGAAATAATTCTATACTCGATTTGCAGACCTAAGTCCATGGCTAAAGTATGGAGACTTTTGGTTTTCAAGCATCAGGACCTCCTTGTGCTTCACAATTGGAATTGAAAATGTACAGAATAACACAATTGGAAAATTAGAACAATATCTTTATGCCTTTTTATCTGATAAGTAATGGCTGCTAAACGATTTGCGTACCGTTTAGCAGCCATGTTTGGAACTACTTACATATGTGAAAAATAATATTTCTGCAAATGAATTACAATAAAAATATTTCAGCTGCAAATCTAAATAGCGAAACTCTGATTTTCCTATTGCGCTTGTGAAAGGCAGACTTTAAAAAATGGATTGCATATGACAAACTACAGAGTTAATAAGTGAAGTGTCTGTAGATTTTCCCTCTTTCTTTCCTCCCCCTTTTAAATTTAGTTCTATATTCAAATGGATGGTAGAATCATAAAAGATTATAATGAAATGTTACATGATGAAGAAATATGTTTGTAAAGTACGAGTATTTCTAGACCGATACTGCAATGCTTAAAGACGGTAGGGTTGATGGTTGTGCTTCCCCAATGAGCAATCTGCAGCAGACCTACATTGCAGTAATGGGAGCTCTGGTGTATGAGAAGCATGATGGCGAAGATTTGTGCGTAGCGGGGCGATTCTCTAGACTAGCTCGTATGTCACGCATGCCCACGAAGGCCGATTACGTGTTCACTGGCCTTGGCAGTAGTGACTCATCTGCTGTGCTCTTGTTACCGGATTGGCGAGTTAAAGTAATAAAAGGTACCGATCTACAGTGTTTTTCAAATGGGAAAGGGATTCGCCTGCAGCCAATGGAACGTAAATGCCTACGCAACTTTTTCGCTATCGCTTGACTTCAATCCACCATTATAGCAGTCTTTGTCAAATGAATTTTGGAGTGTGGTTTTAATTGAGTCAAGTTTCATCTAAATAAAAGATTGCTCTTGTGTCACCAGAAAATCGAATTTGATGCATTGTGCGCAGGAATGTTAACCGTAGTGCCCCAATGTAACTTCTCTCCATTAAGAATTTACATCCATCATTTGTCTTTCTGTATTTGAAGCCTAAACTGTGCAAATTCTATAGGTAGAAGATTTAGAGACTTTGGTACATTGGTAATTTTGTCTATTGATGAAAATTCATCCCAAAAGCCCCCAAAAGCCCAATCCTTGTCAACGGCATTTGTTATTGTAACTCTCTTAGGGGGTCCTTTATGTTTACGAGGTCATACAAATTACCAAAGCCAGATCTTTTGACCTCAATAAAGATGCGCGGCACAGTATTTTTATTTACTCCTTAGGCCTCTCTCTAGTGTCAGACTTCGACACTTTTTAAAATCAAGATTTTGTCTTTCTTCTTCTTCTGAATATTTTATAATTTTTATATACGTTAAAAAGTATATTTCGGACCTGACTTCTTCTCTTTTAGAACTAGGAGCACTTGTACAGTACGGCATGATTAACACAACCTCGCAGTACTCAATTCTACTTCACTTGCTAAGGAGTAATCAAAAAGAAATATGTGTTTGTTAGCATGGCCCCAAGAACGTATTATCGCCAGATTTTACTGCCATTGTTGTGTTTACATCTATGCAGATTGCGCGTTAATGCCGTCAGTAATATGAATGTGTTATCGTTGTATACATACGGGACAGTCTCATAACAGGACCGATTGCACTACCCAGACCCCATGCGAATTACGATAGTACATAAAATGGTGGTGATCATGTTTCAGACATATTGCTATTATTAAGCACATGGACCTGTTTATTTAGTTTGTTGCAGTCACGTGGTTTATTACAGTGGTTTATAGTCGGAAGTAATTAACGGTAGCGTATTAGTTCTTTTGTTTTTATTAAGTTAATTTTTATGTGTTAAAATTAAACCAGGAACTTGTGTAATAGAAAGTGTTCAGTACAACATTGGTCGCTCTTGTTGTACTTTTAATTATGGTAGTGCACCCCATACTACGATATTTCAATTTCCTAAAGAGCAGGCATTAAAGGAGAAATGGATAAAAAGTATACGCCGTGCACATTTTGAAGTTATTGATAAAACTGTAATGTGTATTAAACATTTCGTACCAAAATTTGTAATTAGGGACAGTTTCCCTGTGCAATTTTCCCTAATCTACCATTATATATGCCACTGAAGGTTAGCACTGAAAGGAAAGAATCCGAAAGAACGCAAGAAGCGGGTTTTGGAGCAATATGAAGAGAGCTGTAATGAATGGTGTGATCACAAAGTACGCCTCTTTATAACTATTGCCAAGGAAGAATATGTACTTTTCATTAAAATAGATTATGATAAATATGATGCTGTCCCACCTATGTCAATTAGGTTTAAGGCGCCCAGTAATTTGGAAGTAAGTATATTTTTTAAAGATTTATGCTTACCTGTGAAGAAGTTCAGTTTGATCTTTGAGTGCAGTGGAAGTAAGGGGTTAAAATGTAACATATGGAGCAAATTGGATCATTTAGTGAGTGCCCTTGCTAATAATAATAATAATAATAATAATAATAATAATAATAATAATAATAATTGTTTATTTACGGGCGATCTTTAATAAATAATAATAATATCTCGCTCAATGGAAGAGTGACTTCAATAATACAGGTAATTAAGTAAAGTTTACCACTATATAATGAGGTGGATGTAGAGAAAACTGGTAAAATAAACGTTGCCTGAGAGCAATTGAAGTTTTCATGTGCAAATCAAATTACGTATTCAGCAGAACTCTTGATATGGACTGCAACTTTTTCTTACATATATCTAAGGTAAACTGTATTTTGCATTATATTTTCTTTTCCTATGTTTGGTTCAAATCGTTTGTTTTACTTGTAGGCAGCATTGTAATTAGATATAAATGGCTAACCATTTTTATGCTTCCTCCCTTACCGAGTTTCTCCCCCCCCCCCACAGGTTTTTCTCAGACATTATAAATGGTAAATGCCTGGGAGGTACACTAAACTTAGACCTGGAATGCTTCCATCCTTTAAAAAATCCTTTCTAAGTTGATCATGTCATCTTATGTATCATTGTCCAGTACCTGTGATGCTTCAGTATTTAAAACAGGAATTAAACAATATTCAATAAAACCCTTGTGACTACTGATGTGTTTGAACTTGGAGAATTGTTTGGATATCCCTTGATACTAATGGCAACCATTTTAAAGTTCACTGAGAGGTCCAGTAGTTTGAAAGTTATAAGGGAAAAGCTTTGAGTGATACACTTAATAATAATAATAATAATAATAATAATTATAATAATAATAAATTATAACTAATTTATTTAATTATAATTAATTTCCAAAACAAGTTCTAGATAGATTCCTAGAGTGCTTGGTTCATGTAACTCTTTGTTTAAATATGAAGAACCCAGGGAAAAGGGGAAGTAAGTCATTTAATGCGGTAAAATATGCTAATACGATTTAATATGACTGGAAAATCTACATTCTATGAAGTAAATTTTAGA
Source organism: Metallyticus violacea (assembly GCA_030762175.1). Classification (NCBI taxonomy): domain Eukaryota; kingdom Metazoa; phylum Arthropoda; class Insecta; order Mantodea; family Metallyticidae; genus Metallyticus; species Metallyticus violacea. The sequence goes on from CM060836.1 coordinate 39,541,271, forward strand.
ACAAAGGGGAAACTAGGTCACTGAGAAACTTTATACTGAAAAATTCATCCTAAGAGTAAGGAGGAGGTAAGTTAATAGTAAACAGCGACAAACGCATGAAAATCAAATTCTCAAAGCACTAAAATAAGGCTATAGGTCTGTTTATTACATAAATAGCAGTTTTTTCTTTCTTTTTTGTCAGCTAAATAACTTAGTATATCGGAGATAAAATATGTGTCGTATGTGAACTAAACCTGCTACTATAAACAATAAAAGAAAGAAGAGTTTTCTTAAGATAAAAGATGCAAACAGAAAACTTAGGGCTCAGATTCCTGATATTGGTGACTCTTGCGATTATAAGTTGAAATAATCTTGTTGTTGTTGTTGTTGTTGTTGTTGTTGTTGTTCTTCTTCTTCTTCTTCTTCTTCTTCTTCTTCTATGGTTCAGAGTACAGGGGCCCAGTAGAGGTAATTCTGGGCGCTGGGGGACAGGGCGAAGTGCTGATGCCAAGTTGGCGTACTTAATCTTTGTTTTGTTTCCCATTGACACACCTTGTGAAATTGGTAGAGCCCAAAAATAACAATCGTTGATGTAGTTCATGCGTTTCTCATAAAATCATCGGAACTGCAAATGGCATTGATGATCGCTTCCCATTTAGCCACTCCCTCAGGTACACAGCAAAGATATTGCAGAAATGAGGAACCTATGCTTTGTCCTGGTTACCCAGTCTACAACCAAAAACAGGTCATAAGCCTTAAAGACAATGTGCGTGATTTTTCTAAGCAGTAAATATAAATTCGCCACAAATGTAGCAGAAATTGTCACTTTTGTCGACACGTGAGATGAAGCTGTTTTTAATGACCACATAGCAAACATTTGAGATTCGAATCAGCAATTGAACATTGTGTGACTCTGCAGGGGTACAAAATAAAGATTACACCATCATTCGATGTTTGTATTGTGTTGTTCTTGATTTTGATTGATTTATTTATTTATGGACGCTCTTTAACATCTCAGGTCATCAGCGTCCCATTCAACTCAGGGCGTGAAACAGCCGACAAATTTTGCTCAGAGGCCTTTCTTTCAGACTCGAGGTTCTTTTCGTACAACACGGGACCCACTGTTTTACTTCTGAAGGAAGCCATACTTAGGATTTTTACGCCCCGAAAAAATCCATCGGTCCTGGCCGGGTTCGAACCCGCGTTCTTGGGTGTAGGAGGCAAATATGGTAACCACTACACCGCCAGACCGACTGTTGTTCTTGAGCAAAAGCTCCTAGAGTTTGTTTCTGTTACATTCCTAATGATATGACAGTCATACCTAAAATGCTACGATATGGAATTAATAAAATAAAAATTGTAACAGAAGTTCTTCAAGATTAGACCAAAGTGTTGAGTAAGAGTTAAAATTTAGCCGTTCACATTTATAGAAGTGGAAGATGGAATGTTCAGAGATTGGAATAATTTCTTTGATGACTATCTACTTCAAGTGTTCCAATCCTACAAGGCAACAAGGGCAACAAAAGAATTAAAAATTGATGCAGACCGTCCTCTTGAGTTGTACAGCGCAGCATGGGTGTCCACTACTGTGTGCTGGGAAAAAGTCAGATATGAGCTTTGCGCTTGAATTCCTACGTCCACCAAGAGCTTACGAAGAACTTTTACCTACCTCAAAAGAAAAACTCAAAATTTCATTCTACTGAGGCCCATATTATAATCCTAAAAATAAAAAATAAATAATGTGAACATGCAGCAAAAAGTATAGCCATTTAGGATCTTGCCCCCTTTTTCTACTTTAAAAGGCAACCTTTAGGCAGTATTTATTATGAATCGTTAGTTTATGTTGGATTTACTCTCATTGTTTTTCATTACAATGCAAAGATATATGCCCTCTTCCTATTGCATTGCTCACTTATAAGGGCTTCTCATTATGAATAAAATTTGCTGTTTCAAATGTTGCTATAGTGTAAAAATTTAACAAGCTTATTTACCTTCCTTTTACTCTTGACTCTTCATATAGTCATACATTAGCATTATTCAACTGTTTGCTCCGCAGGTGCTATGTCTAACATTGGTCGAAAAAAGAGTCATTCTGACTGGGAGCTGACCACCATGGAGAGGCGCTACTCTGTTCCTCCACCTACCAACCTTCCAGGTGGGACCCCAGCACCAGACGTACATCACTCTCCGTCAGGTCCCAGAGGTCAGGTACCTGCTGGCCCAATGGGCGGCCCTTCAGCATCGGAAGACCTTCACGCTTGGTCTATATACAGGTACTTACATGTAGTATGCACAACTTTGTATGAAATATTCTGAAACATATTCCATATAATTAATTAACACATTATTACTTGTACACTTATCTATATTCATATTGTGCTATGCATTATTGTTGTAGCAATTCAATACACTTGTTATTATATCTCGTATCTTGCTACTTAAGCTTTTTTTCAGTTCTTAGGCAATTAATTAACATAAATGAACACATATTGAATAATGATTGTAAAATGTGTCTTTGCACGCTTTATACTTTCTACTCCAAAGATGTTGACAATAACAGAATGAAAGAACAAGTGTAAGAAAATAAATGTGTTAAGATACAACTTGGAATGGCAGATTTATGCATAAATTCTCATTGAATTCAGTCTTTGGAGACTTATATGTTGACCTTTTGAGAAAAGTTATAATATATAAAAACATGTTCTACAAGTTCATTTCTGTAATAATCTCACACGTTGCAGTATCTTTGATTCTAGGCGGTAATTAAGGGTTTCAAATTCTTTGAGTCATTTTGAAAACAGTGCATGTCCCGGTTATATATTTTCTAAGTCACTGGTCGCATTGATCAAAATGTTGGTTGCCGTGCTGAGCAAACTGCTTGTACGTGGTGAAAATGGAGCGATGTGTACTTGAAAGTTTGGCTACTTCAAAACGTTCAGGAAAGGATGCGGATACAAGTGCGCGAGCATAAACAGAGCAAGGGAAAAACATTTACAAATCACACTGGACAAAACATTTTTCTCAGGAAGTTAGAGATAAATACAAGCAAGTAAAATTGTTTATTGGTTAGATTACATCACATTTTTCAAATATTCCTAATTGCTTGCTCATAGACGCAATTATCTGTAGGCTATATTATCATTTCTCAGTTGTAGAAGCAGTGAATTTTTTGAAGATAACCGATGGAAGAGCATCTTTATTTGATAAACAGGATGATCAGAATAGGTCTCATAGAAAAGGAAACAATTAAGACGCGGACTCGTAAACGGAAGGTCTGGGCTTTGAATCCCGCCAGGACATTTTTCCCTGGCTGTTTTTTTTTTTTCTTCTTCTTTTCATCTTTTCCTCAGTTCTCATAAACGGCAAATTCCGGGGAGGTACCTAAACTTAGGCCTAGAACGTTTCCTTCCTTAAAAAAATCCTTTCCCAATATATAATTTCATTTCATGTAACATCAGTGTCCACCGCCTGTGATGCCTCAGTAATAAAAACGAAAAACGGGCGTTAAACACCATTAAAAAGAAAAAAAAAACTTTCTGTACCCATAATCTACTCAAGTTAAATCAGTGTTCAATTGACATCATGAAGGGAAAACCTATAAAGAGCCTAATGACATTTGTAAAGGATTATTTTCAAAACTTTATGCATCATAATGTAAAAACTGTTACTTTTTTTTAATGGTATTTAACGTCCGTTTTTACTACTGAGGCACCGCAGGCTGTGGTGACTTTTCTGATTAATGCCCTACGTAAAATCTAAATCATAAAATGGTTAGATTTCTTATGTCCTTAACAAATATTAAGCACCTTAGAGTACTGTTCCCCTATACTTGCCAGTGGTTCCTAACTTGTGATCCAGATTGGGAGAATAAAGAGGTAAATGAAGAATATGGTAGAATTTTAAGTTCTAGAGTAGTTTTATGACATTGTTCCAAATACAACCCGGCCAGGTAAATTCCTTATTAGGTTACTCAGTACTAATGAAATAAATTTCAAAAACTGGTAAAGTAAATGGCATAAAAATGCAATAGCAGGTATGTTGAGAATGAAAATTCCATGAACTGAGAAGCAGTTTTTTATGATTTTGCATTTCTATTGCTAGTCTAAATGTCGTGCAATTATGAAATCAATGAAAACCCCATTTAATGAAAGACTACTCTTTTGGCATGTAGTTTCCAAAGAATGTGGTGAATTGAAATGTAGTTAGTTGCCTAGAGTCTGATTCTTATAAAGAAATTATTATTATTATTATTATTATTTTAAGTTCTAAGAAGAATATGTATATGATAAAAGTAACAGAGTTAGTTTTAACTTCAAATACCTGTTCTGCTCATTGCCAACATTGTTATGTTACTCTGTTTCAAGTCAGTCCTGGTGGTGTAGTGGTAATCATACTTGCCTCCTAAACCCAAGATCACGGGTTCGATCCCGCCCAGGACCGATGGGTTTTTTCTGGCGTAAAAATCCTAAGTATGGCTTCCTTCGGAAGGGAAGTAAAACCGTGGGTCCCGTGTCGTACATTTACGGCACGATAAAGAACCTCAAGCCTGAGAGGCCTCTGAGCAAAATTTGGCGGCCGTTTCACGCCCTGAGTTGAATGGGACACTGATGACCTGAGATGTTAAAGAGCGTCCATAAATAAATCAATCAAAAAAAAACTCTGTTTCAAATAAATAAATGAAAGATAAATTAATACATCTATTCATTTTGAAAACGCTGTATGTACATAGAATTTAATTTGAATAACTAAAATTAAAAAAGACATTTATAAAGAAGATTAGTTTGTTCCAGACAGAAGTTGAACTGCTTAAGTTAATGTTTAGAAATAGTTTATTCGTTTGGTGAAACAATGTGTATGTTATTTATTTTCCATTCCTCTCGAAAAAATGCTCATATGGACATGTGGAATATTCCTAATTGCCGGTTAAAGTTTGTTTATGTAGAGAACCTGAGAAGAATGATGATCACTTAATAAAATCTTAATTTTACAACTTGTACGTAAACATTAATAACAAAATTTCAACACCTAATGGTTCTTCAATTATCGCGATTTTCAAATTGAAAATGTAAAGATGTGTAAGAAATTCTAGCACATGAAAAAAACCAAACGGCCAGCTATGATCACTATTACCAGTCATTCGGTTGTCACTGGTTTAAGATGGTTTAAACATGTCAATAATAACCTCGACCAAAAACTAATTTAATATACCTAATATTAATTAGAAAACTGGAAACTTTTCACAAAAGTAGTATAATAATTGAGTTAATAGTATAAATATAACAAATAGCAATATGATTATTAAATATCTAACCAATTGCTTATGAAACTGTAGCTATCCAGTTTGTCTACTTTGAAAACATGTTGCATTCAGTTAGTTAGCTTCATTTTTCCAGCCACTGCATTCAATGTGAACTGAAACACAAGTGTTGTCATCTGCATCACATTTTGCTGTCTTTGCCAAAATCGTTATAAATGCGGTACTCTCCTAATCACATTTTATACCACGTAATAGTTTGTCCTGCTTCTTTCGTTACTCTTGGAAGAAGTAGGTCCAGGCACCGGAGCCATAGTTCCAAATGAAGGTCATTATTGGGGTGGTGTTGGTAGAGTTTGTAGCTTGCGTTGTGTTTCGAGCTTCACTTTCTCTCACTTTTTTGTGGATGAAATCTTCATACCGAAACACAGGGGATGAACTTCTGTTATTCTGAAGCCCTTCTCACCTTTCTGTACAGTTAACACTTTCGCATATGAGCTGTGAACCAAGATGCCACAGTATCAGGCCTAATTGTCTGCTGTAGAATGCCCTTTGTGAACAAGTCGAATCCCCTTGACCTTTTCTTAGGTGGCTGGAGTCGATGGAACGTGAAATTCCGTTCCTTTTGTAAAAACCGAAGGGCGCTATGTTACATGGCTGTAGTGGTTGCTGAGTACCAGGAGGATCTTCTTTTTCCGCTTTGACATGTTTGTGAAAAGTATTGTAGTTACATAAAAATGTCTCATTGGATCGTCCTTTTTTCAACAGTGATAGGTTATATTCGGTAAACCACCTTTCTGCAACACAGGACTCATTTCCTGCCGTGGAGAGATAAGCAAAGGTAATGCATACGCGAGTAGACCAGAATGCACTGAAGCAGCAAATGACTATAATGTTGTTCCTCCACCAACTGGTTACTGAGGCGATCCTCCTGAAATTTTCCCCAGATTCTTGCGTTTTTACTCAGCTCGTCCTTAATATAAGTATATGAAACAATGAAATTAAGCGGGAGTTCCTATTGGATCGTGCCCCCGGACCTGCCGAGGAGCCGATGGGTAATTTTCCATTAGGATGATAAATAAATAACCTGACCTGCCTTTCGGCTGGAGGCGATTATGTCGCCTAGGCGCGCATTCACTGGTCAGTCGACTTCACCTAGCAAAAGGCCCACTCGTTCGTTAACAGGTGAGTGACCAGAGCATCACTCTCCCTTGACGTGCTTAAGGACTCAACCTCTGTCAGCAAGGTACACCCTTGAAGCTCTCCCTTAAGACATACTGCGGCTGCAGGTACTCAATTTTCCGCAAGTCGTGAGACCACATACTCCGCAGAGACCAACCATCCGGACAGGGGTCAAATGTTCAGCACTCCGTACTTCTAGTAAAATCAGAAGTGCTGAAGGTTCCGCAGAGCTCGCAACAGAGCATCTGAAGAGCAACGACCGAAACCGCGCCCCCTTACAGGGACTGGAAGCAGTGAAATGATGCTTCGTTATTAAATCTTCTAAATTTATATAACACCTGCTCATCTCAGTTCTGTTAATCCGTTAATACGACTGGTACTAACGGCTTCAGTTTTCTAGTTATTTACTAAAGGAAAGTGCAGAGTGGTTTATGTAGGACCAACATTGTTTTCTTTATTTATTTTCAAAACGAATGATGCGAGCCATAACTTTTATACTTCAAATGTAGAGTATCTTTGGGAAATTATTAACTTCTATAGGAAATGTTCTCCCTCCTGCATAAGGTATAACAATCGAGGTGCAAAACCCTGGCATGTTGTGCATCTAATGGTTCCATTAATGCGGTTGTGCAAATTCACAGAATTCGCGCTATTAGCCGTCGCACCCTCCAAAGGAGCCATATCTAGTTAGATATTGGGCAATATCATTAGAAACACAAGCTCTTGCTTACACTTTATACATAATGTCTCCTTTTAACGTCATTCGCCTAAATTTTGTTTAAGTGGTTTGTTAAAGGAATAAAATAATGTAAACTAAATTTAACACATCAGGGAGATCAGTGCAGCCGTCCAAAATCCACATGTCATTCATGAAGCGCCTATGCCATGCACCCAATTAAAATGGATTTTAATATCCCCACAAAGACTAGTGGTACCAATCTCGAAATAAAATGTTTTCAATTATTGTTAAAATATCCCTACACTGATATAAGGTCACTGAGGTCATTCAAAGCACACTACAATATTATCCACAAAAGAGCGCCTCTCCTTTCGTTTTAGCTAGGTCAGCATCCACGGATTGGTTTGGTGCAAAAAGTAAATAAAGAAGTAGTGGTGGTGGTGGGGGTGGTGTATTTCATTAAAGGCTTGCGGACACATAAATCACATACTTAACCAGCGCACGGGTCTAGTCGGACCGTTCGTGCTCCTATTTACATATATGAAATGCTGAGAAAACAGAAAAAACTAAACACACAGAAATACATAGAATTACATATAATACAAACATCATGAAATAACCCTCCCCTCCTCCCATCACGCCGGACAAAAAAATGATGCATTAATAAGAATTTTAAATGTATAATTACAGGGTACATTAAATGAGAGAAATACATAATTCATTACATATATATGAACAACAAAAAATAAAAAACCAACAGACACCTTTAAAATATATAAGTTCAACTATATGTTATGTCCTCTCTAGCTATACTTTCTCTTGCCTACCTTATCTTCCTAATAACTTACATAGCCCTTGCCAATTATTCTTATCCATTACCAAATTTAGATATGCCGCCCTATTCCTTCTTGACCTCATAAATTTTTCGCAGAGAATGTGCGACCTCCAGCACTCTGTAGCTTCACATTCTGCAAGAATATGTATCCAATTTTCCTTCATACCACACATAGGGACACATTCTTTCGCCTGCCTCATCCGTCATTTTCTGCGCTTTCCGCCTCGCGAGGCTCAGTCAGGCCGCAAGTAAAGAAACCATGGGTCGTAGAAAGTGGTATTCTTGGACAATACTCTTCATGAATTCATTCGATCATATTAATAATATTTAATAATTATAAATAATTTTAACCACACAATAAGAAACCAAATGTTCACGCGGTTCCTGATATAGGCAATGACGTGCATGCGTTATTGAATATGCGTCATAAATAAGTTTTGTCTAACCACATTTCAGATTCCCTCTCATTTTAGATAGCATATAATAGTTGAATACTCATTGTTCTTGAAAACATTAACATATACTGTATATATTTTTTTCAGGCAAAATCTGAATTCTGATTTCACAGACTCTGCCCTTGGTTCTAGTGAGAAATCGCCTTTGCCATATGGAAACTTTCAGCTGAGAGAGTCTACAGTTCAATCAATACTTAGTCATCCACGTTATGGACCTAAGTGAGTATTCTTCGGAAACAATACTTAAAACACACATGAACGAAAAATACAAGATGGACATAAAGATTCGATCCGTTTTCATGAAATTTATATGGCATGTGTTACAGTGCCAGCAAGATCTTAACTTCAGTTTTCAGTTCCCACTATAATGTCACTAACGCATGTTTGCAAGACAGGCTTTATTCTTCAATCTCCCGTTCTCCAATCATGTGATCGCCGCTTGACCAATTTTAGAGGAGAAGACAACTTTGGAAACGGTCGACTTAATTTTGTGCTCAGTGGAAGGTTCTCAGTGAGTTTCCTTTTTATGAATGTAAAGCAAACCTTTTGGCTCCAAATTTCTGTTTTGGTATCTAATTATCTTCAGCTTTCTTTAATATTATTAATAATTTAAATCAGAGGAGCCTGATTAATAGAATTTGTGTAAATCGTTATTGAGTATGGGGACACGTTTTGTACTTTCTAGTCAGCTCATGTGCGTAATAAAAATTGCATTAATATTCTTATTGTGCAGTGGCCGCTTTATGGGCGATGTATTTGACTTAATGTTTATTTGGACATCTCCTGGCATTGTATTTTATGGAATGTTACCGCCAATTTTAGCAAAAGTAACTATTATTCGGGCGGCACACTTTCATTATTTTACGATTTTTAATTAATTTTCATTCATGTGGTTAACTCATATTTTGCGTAATTTCTTGAATGCATCCTCTTACTGTTCCTTGTACATATTAATGAAAACTTGTTTGGGTATGGGACGCCCCCAAGTGCTGTCGTGGTTTACTGCTGCAGAGAGCTCAGCTTAACGGGGATGTAGCCTAAAAGGATGTGTAGCCGGGAAGGAGCATGTCTCACAAATATGTGCATGCCTTGTAAGGGTGTTCCTTTTGTTTTAATTCCATTTCAAAGCATTGTGTCCAAGTTTGAAAGACGTTTTGTAAGCACGTGGCCTGAAAAGGTGCTCATACTTCTCGAATTCGATTCATCAGGTTCTGTACATCACTTATTTCGGTTTTGTACACTTGTGACTTAATAAACGTCTAAGTAAAAAAAAAACGGTTAAAGGGCGTCAAATCCGGTGAACGTAATGCCATATTTCAATTGAACCTCTACCTATCCATATGTTGGAAAATCTTTTGACGTATCTTTTCACATCTAAGGCAAATAGGAGGGAGAATGCTCCATCTTTTTGAAAGAAAACTGTCCATAATGCCATCCAGTTGATTTTTAAAAAAAAAAATATTTAAAATTATCACTACAGAATGCTGTTTATAAGAACAAGTGACTATTGTCGATCTGGAGTGGTTGGACATATGCAGAGGTGCAACAAACCTAATTAAATGTATGGCGACCATATTGAAAAAATAACACACACACACACACACACACACACACACATATATATATATATATATATATATAATCGCTATATTTCGAACTACTAGAGTTCTTCTATGGCAAGAAGACAAATTCTTCTACTAGAGTTCTCTTCTTGTCTTGACTTCTTGCCATAGAAGAGCTCTAGTAGTTCGAAATATAGCGATTACAAGTGTGACTTTCTCTTAGTGCTTTATCCTTTAATGCTTTTATAATTGCTGTTAATTTGTTACATTGTTAATTGTGTTACTTTATATTTATTTTATATTATATATGTATATATAATCTTCTATACATTTCGTTTATAATAAGCCTTTATTTCACGAAAATGGATCGAAAATATATATCCAATCTGTGTATTATAACAGTCACACAAATAATGCAATATTTGCAACAGCTATTAGTGCTAATTTATTTTCCAAAGGGGGCAATATAAAATAAAAACAAACCAGAAGCTGTTTATTCTGAATTTTCAAATGTTCAGTGTATTCATTTTTTCGTTTTCCTAAGGCATTCAAGTTACACCACCCTTGTCATTTAGACAAGGAGAATGCGTGAACTTAAAAGTGCAATAAAAGGTAGCAGCATAATATGTATTTTACAAACAAGCAATGCACGTATGTGTTCATTTGTATATATGGTCAGAGTTTGAATTATTTTCATAGTTCGTTCATCCTGTATATTTTCTGAATAGGTTTTGATGCACATTTGAATTCAAATGTATTGTAATATGCTATTTTAAGAGAGTGGGGACGTGAAAATGAATGTGTAGTATTTAACGGAATAAATGGGTAAAGTTTCTGCTTTTTGCAGTACGGATGCGGTCGTTCCGCGTTATAAGTAGTAAGGATATACCTGATTCATTATTGTCAGCAAAACTTTATAAGAAAAGCATGTTCATATTAAATATTTGTTTGGGAATCTAATACGTTCAGATATATTTTGTACGTGAACTCAATATTACTGAGAACGATTAGATTTTAAGTAAATATTTAGTACGAGTATTAATATGTTTTTCTTATAAAGTTCTGGTGACAACAAAGTTCAAAATTAATCTGTTACAGCACCTCTCTTTACAGGCACGCGAGAGACTTGACGGTATCATTCACGACGTTTCTAGGGGGCTCCTAAGCAAAACCCACCAGACGACAGGAAAAGAATTATCCAAGCTCAAATCCATCTCCATGTTGTAAGTCAACAGCGCGCTTTCTACCGTACAATTTAGAATTGGAACTGTGGGGTGAAATAATATGAAGTGGGTGAACAGAAATGTCTTGGCAAGAAAATGTACAACCCCCAGCATCCGTCTAACCCGAGACTCTGAATGCCAGTCCTAAGCGTTAAACTTGAGTTTCCCGTTTTTTTTTTCTTTTAATTTTATTTAGGGGCGCTCTCTAACATCTCAGGTTATCATTCAATCAGTTTCAAAGCCACCTAAAGTAATCTTACAAACGTTTGGATGTTCATTGTTTAGCCCTCATAGATTCATTGTCAGAAATATGGCATGATTTGACGAAGACAGCTGGGTGAATGTAGGAGAAATTAACATATTGCGTCTACAGTGTTTAGTAAGCGATATGGAATTAAAATTCGCATACGAAATTTAAACAGCTGGAAACAAGACTGCATAAGTACAGAATTGAATGAAGACAAAGACAAAAAGTGAACAACGTTATTGCAGCTGTAAATTCACCGATAAGTAAAAGTGAAATGGTCAGAGATAGTGGGATCAGCCGCCAAATTTATCATGCTTATCATCAGAACGATGTTACCAACTCCGCGTGCTGTTATGTCAATGCCTCATTGTGCTATTGCAGAAAATTGTTTATTGTTATTTTCTGATTAAGCAACTTTTTCCAACATTGTGCACGTTCAAAAAAACACCACCATCATCATCATATTCATTACCATCTTCATTATCATTGTTCACTTATTTTGCATATCCACGTATAAACACTTTCCCCCCTATCTATAGTGCGAATTTTCCTAATGATACGTTTGTCCAGACAAACAAGACAAGAAATTAAATCTAAAGTGTTTTAAAAGTGCTCTCCCTCATAGTCCTAAATTTTGTGCATTGTTCTGTTGCGTTAAAAATGCATGTTAAAATCCCTTCGATTGAAGCCATGTCGATAATATTTAAAATCCTACGTTTCAAAGTAATTACATCATCAATGATATTTCCCTGATGGAAAACATTTTAACATTAACAACTTTGGCCGTGAAATTAAAAATGATTATTTAACTTTGCATGCTATGGAGCCAATTAGCTTTATGTTTCCTCCATTTTCTCCACTCAACCTCCCTTTAAAATCTGGTACTCTTGCACCTACACACGACTATGATATTGTTTTGTTTTGTTTTGTTTTGTTTTGTTTTGTTTTTTTTTTTTTGCGCTTAATACGTAATATCAGTGATTTTCATTGCACATTTCTGCTTTTCATTCTTTTTCTCATTTCAGATTTCTGCTAATTTTCTTCTGTTCCTTTGCTACTGCAATCAGCTTAACTGTTTCTTATTCGTTGCCCATATCCATGATCATACAATATTATTTTATGATATTTAAATCCATACTATAACAATAACAATAATATTACTATTAATAATAATTCAAGTATTATAGTTATGATTGCAATAAAATGATAACAGTCCTTATAGAATGGTCATGGAAGTTAGTGCAAGCATTTATTTCATTTCTAGCGGAAACAAGAAAGAAAGAGGGAAAGAAAAAGAGTGAAAGGAGGTAGGAAACACGAAATGAAGGAAGAAAAACAATACGTTGGTATTTTATTATGGAATACCCCAAATTATTTAGTCCTACATTATAACAGTACAGTAAAAAGCTTCAAATTCAGTGTCAGTATTACTAATACAAATATTTTCTAATTGCAGATCTGCATTAGGAGCTAATATGTACACATATCTCAAATTTGGTTTACCAAGAGTTTTTCCACCAACCCGAGGACCAAGGGATGGTTCCAGTGGTTATGATTCGAGTGATGATGGTTCGCCATATTTACATCGGCAAGGTCGAAATTATCTACGTTCTCGCAGTGATCCAGATTTCAGAAATCAACCTTTGCACCAGTCTTATACAGGTGTAAGTTCATGAACATTTACCCTTGCAAGATTTTATTAACCTTGTTGTAATATCCAAATTATGTTATTCATATTACTATAGAAATCTGCATGTGCATATCTCATTTTATGAATTTAGTTATTTTATATACCACACGAAATAACCAAAGTAATAAAATGAGATAAAGTGTGTGTGTGTGTGTGTGTGTGTGTGTGTGTGTTTAGCTAGTCATGGTATATGATTACAATAACACAATTAATATTGGAGAGTTTCATATGTACAAAGAGATGTATCAGAATCTTATAGAGAACCAATTATAGCAAATATATATCATATTTCCTCCACCTATACGTCATATTGCCCCGTGAATAAACTTGGAAATGACAACCTTCTTGTATTTATTTATGCGGAAAACAAAAAAATGAGAATACAGCGTGCTTGGGACTCCTCGTATTCTAGTGAATGATAATATTAGATCACTTACTTTAACTTTAATGATGTAAAAACCTGATAGTTTATACAACCTCAGAAGACAGTAAACATTTATGAGAAAAGCACACGTCTATTAGAAAATGTAGATAATTAATGTTTTTTTTTTTTTTAATTTCAACAGTAGTTTGTCATCTTGTGGAAACTATATTCAAACAATTTATATATGTGGGAAGCTGGATATAGTTTAGCTTGACCTCTAGTATCATAATCGTAAATTTGGAATTTATCTGAAATGTTTAATGTGTTGGATCTGTACTTATGTACAAGATTCGATAGACACAATAAATGAACATGAAAAGCAATACTTCATATAACTATATATTAGGCACTGGAAATATATTAAGTATTTTGAAATATGGCTTAGACTGGTAATTTAATATTATTCTAAACTAGCCTAACCTGATTGTGTTAGTAGGTGGTTACCACGCTAATTCTTTATAACACTGAGCCTGCACATAGCCACTTATTACAAATCTAACATACTAACTTCTTACTGAATGACGGTTAAGTATGATTTTCGCTCATTGAAACTGGAATGTCGTTATCTTGCAATTATCGTCCTCGCTCTAATTGGCCATAGGTTACCCTAAAAACAAATCTATTTCAGAAAGATTGGTATTTAAACCTATATAATGTTAAAATTATATTTTACGATTGGCCATTAGACTATATTAAGCACACGACACAACACTCCTGTCACATATTCACTTTTATCTTTTAGTTTCGTCACATGGAAATTTGTAAACACTATCATTTTTTTTAATAGTGTTTAACGCCCGTTTTTAACTACTGAGGCATCACAGGCGGTGTCACTGATGATACATGAGATGAAATGATAAATTGGAGGAGAATTTTTTTAAGGAAGGAAACGTTCCAAGCCTAAGTTTAGGGGGACTGAGGAAAATCTGGGAAAAAACTCAGTCAGGGAGGACCTCCTGGTGAAATCGAAGCCCAGACCTCCCGCTCACGAGTCCGCACTTAACGGCCTCGGCTGCCCATGGCTGTAAGTTTCAAGTTTATATGGCACTGCAAAGTCTGCCTGCAGTGTTACACTGTATTGGATTCAAATGTCAGCTACAAGCATGTAAAGATAAGCTGAACTGAAGACTTCTACAATCACTTTATTAATTGAGTGGGATAAATTAGGGTTTCTAAGAATATTTCAGTAATATAATTACTATGCTGTATAGTGAAGGACTCTATTTGCAATATAATCTGCTTAACAGAAAAAGAGTTTGATCTGTAACATTTGCACAGAATGTTAAAACAGTGGTGATACTTGATGTATAACCTATGTTTATATAAATATACAGCATTGTTAGTCTAGGAATTCACTTTTCTCAATGATATTAAAGCATGGGCCAAAAGCAGGACTTTCTGGACCACCTCGCGTTGGGCATGGAGAAGGCTGGGCAAGAACAAAGAGTAGCAGTGAAGCCAACCTGCTTTTAGCCCAAGAAGCTGCTTTTCTTAGGCATCAGCGGGAAGAGCATAGAAGGAGCATTCATGATCTCAGAGCCCAGGCATACTCTGAAATGGAAGGGTGAGTATTCACGAAAGAGAATTACATTCACTAAGCTGGAATTTTGTAAGCAAAAATGTATGATAATTATTATAAAAATAATAAAAGAAATAACCATAATTGATATTAACATTTAAATGCTATAGAACGTAAGAGACCAACATTTTAGGGTGGTGATGGGCCAAATTTAAAAATAAGGTATCTGCCAAGCCTCAGAACAAAATACTATGAAACTAAATATTATATACATGTGTTCATTGTTTTTAATTCATTTTTATTTATCACATATAATATTACAAACAAAAAATTAACATTAATTTTCTTCACTTTATTATGTAAATTATATACATAACAAATGAAAGTGTTAGTGCAAAACCTGACGTTGCTTGCCAGTAATAATAAGTGAATAAAAGTTTATCCACTCACAATGTTGGAACACATAAGATGGACATCAGTAATTCTGGACTACAAAGCTTCAGTTTTCCGAAAAGCTATTCGCAAAAGTGATTGCAAACAGATAACTGTTTGTTTGTATAACACCATGTATAAATAAGCTTGCTTGAAAAATTCAATTACCAATTTTTCCCTTAATTGTAAATCACAATTACAATTCACAACTTCCCACCAGCAAATGATTGGGTGTCTGTAAAAAATGACGTTGCAAAAAAAAAAAAAAAAAAAAACTATCGGTTACTTCGGAAGTGTTCAAGAGTCCGAAATGAGACATACATATTCAATTGTGCTGGTTATGTATAACATAGATGGATAAGATTAGGGAAGTGAATGAAGTTCTTGGCTCATAACTGTTGTTTCCAAAGCACAAGTTTCATTTGATATGTGGAAATGAGATCATATATAGTGTTAGCTGAAAGGGGGTTAAAGCGAAATCTAAAAATTGCTCTATTGGCTGTAATTTTCAGCGTTTTTAAAGGAAACTTGGTATATGACATTAAAATAAAGTAGGAAAAATAGTTTTCGAAAATCAGTGAAATCAGATTATTATGAGGGGGTTTTACCTGAAACCCAAAATTTAAAAATTGCTTTATTGGCATTAATGTATGATTTTTCGCAACGAAACTCCGTATATGTCATTTAAATAGAATAAGTAATTTTGTTTCTTATTCTATTCAGGCAAATCAGGCTATTAAAAGCTTAGGGGTTACCTGATACCAGACTTTAAAAAATCGCTCTAGCACCACATTGTTTTCTTCACAACAAAACTCGGCGTATATCATTTAAATCGAATGATAAAAATAGTTTTTGAAAATTATCAGATTATTGGGAGTAGGGATATACCTGAAAAATCTTTAGGGGTTAAGCCCAAATTTAGAAATCGCTCTAACGTCCGCAATTGTATTTTTATAAGGGAACTCAATATATGCCATTGAAATAAAATTAGAAAAATAGTTCCTGAAAATCAGTGAAATTAGACTATTAGTAGGGGTAGGGGGGTTGCCGGCACCCCAAGATTTAAAAATCGCTCTAGTGGCATTAATATATGTTTTTTTTTTTTTCACAAGGAAACTCCGCATATGCCATTTAAATAGAATAATAAAAATAGTTTCTGAAAATCAGAATGTTACCTGTAACCCAAAATTTAAAAATCATTCTAGTAGCACCAATAATTGTTTTTTCACAATAAAATTGGGCATATACCATTTAAGTCAAATGAGAAAAATAGTTTTTGAAAATTATCAGATTATTGGGAGTAGGGTATACCTGAAAA
The DNA here is from genome assembly GCA_030762175.1 of Metallyticus violacea. NCBI lineage: Eukaryota > Metazoa > Arthropoda > Insecta > Mantodea > Metallyticidae > Metallyticus > Metallyticus violacea. The sequence goes on from CM060836.1 coordinate 39,558,070, forward strand.
ACTTTGGAGGGCTAAGCCCAAATTTAAAAATCGCTCTAACCGCAATTTTAGTTTTTTTTTTTTTTAAGAGGAAAATGAATATATGCCATTGAAATAAAATAAGAAAAATAGCAGTGAAATTGTACTATTATAGCGGGGGTTTACCCAAAATCTAAAACTCCCTCTAGCGGGATTAATCTTGTTTCTTTGCAACGAAACTCCATATATAACATTTAAATAAAATAATAAAAATATAGTTTCTGAAAATCAGGGAATTGGGGCCATTATGAGTGGGGGTGTAAACTGAAATTCAAAATGTAAAAATCGCAGCACAAATATTTTTTTTTCAAACAAAACTGCATATACCATTTAAATCAAATAAGGAAAAAAGGTTTCTAAAAATCAGTGAACTTAAATTATTAGGATTGGGGGTTTACCTGAAACCCAAAATTGAAATTGAAATATTACTTTAGCGGCACCATTTACTTTTTTTCGCAACAAAAATCCTCATATACTATGTAAATTAAATAAAAATAGTTCCTGAAAATCACGCCACTAGGATTGAGGGATACCTGAAATCATAAAATCGTTTTAGTGACACAAATATTTGTTTCTTCACAACAAAATTCGATGTATACCGTTTAAATAAACAAGAAAATTAGTTTAAGAGTGTTAGAGAAATTGGACTATCAGAAGTAAAGGTATAGTTGAAAACCGAATATTAAAAGGCGCTTTTGTGTTTAATCTGTACTGTTTTAAAATGAAATAAGAAACTAATTCAGCATGTAAGTTATATTTATAACGTTGCATATTTTTATATTTAACAAAAGCATCGTTGTGAAAATAGCAAATGTGAAATATTAATCTAATATATGTTTGATAATTATATTTATATGTAAGGGCGCTCTGTAATAATCTTCAATAAAGGTTTGCGTTATATGTTTTTACAACAATAACATTTAAATTAAATTTCATAGCTAATGAAAATCGATTAAACTTTCGATTGTTCTTCGTGGAGTCTGTATATTTGCTTACTACATCGAAATTGTTTTTAAATAGTAACGTGTTTTTTGTTTTATTGTAACATATGAACATCGTCTTCTTAAATACGCAATTAAACTGGAAACTTTTTTTTAATGTAAAGATATAAAGGGGTAAGTTCATAAACATGGTTGCATTTAAAATGTTTAAAAATACCCACACAGTATATCTTTGTATATCAATAGCCATACATTTCATGTAATAGTATACCAGCAATACCCTAATACCACACAGCAATGCCATTTTTTTTATTATTACGGCCCATTTGGCTTTTTTATTCACTTTTATTAAAAGTTATTCAACTCGAAGAACTTGCTTAGTTTACACAGCTCCTTGCTGACGGACTTTTACCGGTTACATTTGCTACTTTAGATTATATATAAGATGTTCACTCTGAAGTCGCCCTTGTAAATATTTTTCGTATCGAAGTACATAATCGCTTAATGTTGTATTCATTTATTACACAAATAGTTCATTGCATATCAAGCAAACGTATTTAATTTTAAATTTCACAAAAAGTTATTGTTAGTCTCCACATTTTTTGTAAAGTTATCTGTATATCTGTCACTTCTTTTTAGGAGTACCTCGAATTTTCCCTTGCACCGCGAAGACGTCTGCAGACAATCGCATTGTTAATTTTATACTATATACGGGCATTGCAAATTTGACTATGCCAACTGAAAAGAACAAAAAAACATACCCATTTACTTAAAGTAATACACGCTTTGATGAAAAAACAGTTCACTCACAATGGTCAGTCACCAAAAAATCATGAGAAGGCAGTAATCTGCGTTTGTAATTCATATCTCTTAATGGCCAGTACCAAACCTATTTTTCTTCTGTCATTCAATGGAACCAACATCATGGCCACTTTTTTGCTTTCAACGCTTTATAAGGGTCATTTGTATGAAAGTTGCTAACTGGAGATTGCTTTTAACTGTAATTTAAAAAGTAGCTAGTGGCTAGTCATCATTTCTGTTTGCATAAATATAACCTCAGACTACGTAACCTGCAGTTTGCAATAGCCGTCAAACCTACGGCAACATCGCAAAATAACTGAAATTCGTGTTTAGAGCGAGTTGATGTTCAACTGTTCAACCTAAGAAGGAAACAGACATAGCCTGGATTGCATCACCGTTATGAGTGGTGCAGAGTGTAATGGGGGCCATGTAACATTCTGAGAAATCTCTATCATCTTTCAATGTTGTAAACACCAAGTTTTAAAATATAAAATTCAATAGTAAATATTTTACAGTGTTTTCATTTTATCCATACCCAAACGGATCATCCTGTATTTCTACGTGGGCTAAAATATTTGGATCCAGATTAAAACCAGAAAAATATCAGGTTATTGTAATGGGTCATTGTCATTTGCTTTAGAACTCTATACCTTAATAATCTACTGCTTATAAAGCTAAGTAGACAACTTTATATTATAAAGAGAAACAAATGCAATTTTGGGAAGAATTTCCTTGCTGTTATTGCTGCTCTGCTACTACGGGAGCATTGAGGGAATAAGGAATGGGTTTCCTGGGGGGATGCCAGTTCGGAGCGACAGCTTTTTTTTGGGGGGGGGGGCACCAGTTAAGGAGATTTGCCACAATTACAAATGATTTACTGCGAATTAGTTGCGAATTGAATTAAGCAGTTCGCCACTTCTAGAATTTGCCTGAGGTTAGCCTTAGGTTAGTGTGTGTATATATGAATTATTTGCGAATTGGAAAAGATTTTGTTAACTTGCTCACAGATTCAGTCTCATTTAAAATCGCCATTCTAACCTCATAAACCTTATCTTCAAAACTATTTTACATTACAGGTGAGTAATGAAAACAGCAGCTGATTCCACTAGACAAGACATTATAAATTCACTAACATGCTACCCTGCTCTTATTTACTTATGAAACTGTCTTCCGCTGTCGCTCGGAACTGTCTCCCCCTAGGAAACCCATTCCTTATTCCCTCAATGCTTGCGCAATAGCAGCAGCAATAACAGCAACGACATTCTTCCCAACACAGCATTTGTTTCTCTTTGTAACGTCAAGTAGCAGATACACCCCAAAATACCGAAACGGTAAGAATTTTAACTGGACCAATGTGGTAATTCATACTTGTAGGAAAAAACTTTCGTTGTTCCATTCCTTAAGGCACATGAGAGAATCGCCTACCTTTTACCTTAAAAAGGTTTATTGCGCAAACCCTTGTAATGCCTGCTTTTGTTACAGTATCCCTTTACTTATTAACATAATTTCCAATTTAACTGAGTAAATGCAGCGTGTTCTTAATGTGTGTATACGATTTATATGTAGAACGTGAAAATTTGAACACATACAGCGTCCCTCAAACTTCTGTTAATATAACGAAGAATTATGCATTCATTGGTAATTTTGTTTATTGTGTACTTCTACTCCTTATCTGGTGACACGTTCTTCTCAACAGCCCAAAATAAAAATTAATCACTTCTTTTTACCTCTCTTCACAGAACTTCCATATACTCATTCTTTTCACTATTACGTCGTCTTTGAAATTCTTTGCTTAATGCTGTCAGAGATTGCCGAACATTATCAGGTTTAAAATATCTTGTTTAACAGTATTTATTAGTTAGTTACTGAACGTGTGCCTCACTTCCTGTTTTCCTTGAAACTAAATTTTCTTGTGTATATTAATAGAGTTTGTACACTTTATCATATGTATACATTAGCTTATCCATATCTGTTAATTGAGGAACTTTCTGGACATTTGGTCCCTTTTTCCGGAAAACATTTTACATGAACCGCCATATTGTATAGATATACAATATTCCCTCCAAGTTTCGTTTCAGACTTCCATTTGAGTGAATGGTTATCGTAAATTAAAAGCACACGATAAAAGTCCATTCCTTAGTGCATGACCAAATTACCTACAGTCCTCACGAAACAAATAGTTCGACTAGTTTACAATCCCCCCCCCCCGTTTCTATTCTCATATAACCAATAATTTTAAAATATATGTCGCATAAAATAAATATATTTCACGGTATCGATCTCTGGAATCAATTAAACTAACAATAAAGTATGACTTTTTCATGCTACCGCATTTTTTTAGGACAATCAGTTCAACTAGTGCACTGTGTGTTGTTAGTATCGCTTGAAACTGTGTGTAGTGATGACCGATTCAGTAGCATGGACTTCATTTTCATCTTAGCAACAGCGACAGACATTAAAGCATCAGTAAGTTTTCATTTATATTTCTATGGCAATGGTAAAAAATCATGGTCTTCAGCCTTTCTTGCGCTCGGTGTAGTGCAACAAGAAGCAATGAGGACAACGTATGAAAGATATATAGATATAGACTAATGCTATTCTTTGTAATCAGGTTTTATTTTTTATTTGGTTTTTCAAAAGGCGTCAAATCAATTTAAATAACTATGTTAAGGGCACAGAAAGCGAAAAGTTTGAATACCTTAACACTTAATTGACGCCATGTTCGATCACATGTGCAAGCTGTGCACCAAATGTGGCAGTGCAAAAGAGCACTTAATCATTACCACTAAATTTCTTCGGGATATGCCAAAAGATGAGTCGTTTTGGAAGAACGATGCATTTTGTGTTTGAACAATTACACTTCTGTATTTTGCTTTTCTGAGCAATTTCAGTTTTTTACTCAATTAGTAACTTTCATTTAATGTTGGTACCACTTACAACTTGCGAATGTAGCGGTTGAAGCATTATATGCGCATGCACACAAGAAAGGCATACGTACGAGACAATGATACTATACCATATATATTTTATACTACTGTACTTTGCTTTATACTTTATAATATACAATATTATACTTTAGAAGTAAGTGAGAAAAAGACCTACATTATTCTTAATTGCTCAAGGAACGTTCTCATATAATTATTGACCTGTCTATGTCGTGTATATAGTTCCGCAGCAGCGAACTACCAATCAAAACAGACTAATGCAGAGTGATACTTGCGATCTATAAGTGAGGTGTTCTTTTCTTACGATGAGGAAATATGGTTTGTGTAAATTTACTTAAGTGAAATGGAAATCGATCGAAATAAAACAAAAAATATTTACTACAGCACTAGTTTCAAGATGGCAGAAGCTAAAACGGGTAGGTCATACGATGAGAAATATGTAATCAGCAGAACCCGGAAGTTCAGGCATTTATTTTGGTTAAAATAGGCAGGCAAAAAGGCACTTAACATATAGAAAACAGGAGTTATATAATTAAAATAGGAATTTATTAAAAGTGAAAACAAAGACTAATATCACTCGTTATAAATGAAAATAGGTATTTCTTATTACATAGTAAAAGTACCAAAGCATACTTTTCTTGGTTAGAAACAACAAGATGCTTTTATCAATGCAAAAACTGTCATAGTCAGCCGCTTGCCAGAGAGAATAGTTTTCATCGTGGAAAATGAGCGTTCTGCTTCCTCTAAAGTGATTGGAACATATTTAAAACAAGCTATTTCGGAAGGATTCACATAAATTACAACAGAACATCCATCTTTCAGGACATCATAAATGTTGATCGAAACAAAGTTTTGAATAATCCAGGCGAATGAGCAAAAGACGGTCAATTCATTTTCTGTTTATGCGTTTACAGAAGAATCTGGTTAGCATCTCTCTTACTTCCGTACAGAACACATTGCAGGGACGGTTTGTTACACAGCTATACCCCTCTCATCTTTCTCACTTGCAATTTTTGTTACATTTATGCAGCTGAAAAGTTACCCCCACCACAAATTTCCTAGAATTGTCTCGCGCAGATCGATACAAGTTCATTCGTCAGGACTATCAAAAACTACTGCACTTCCCTCATCCTCTCTATTTCCTGGTATTCGTATGCCCAAGGTAGCCATGCGTTCCTTTCACTAATGAAGGTTCTGCTATTTAAAGAGGTTAAGTGAATGGGTTGAGGGGAACATGCCATTTCATTTTATAACTTGCTCCTCCTCAGAAGGTAAAGCGTCAATTAGCACGAGTGCACAGCCAAATTCACAGCGTGCTGTATCTGACGTCCGGTACCCTAAACTTAGGCCTGAAACGTTTCCTTCCTTAAAAAAAATCCTTCCCCAATATATCATTTCATCTCGTGTATCATCAGTGTCCACCGCCTGTGGTGCCTAAGTAGTAAAGACGGGTGTGAAACACAATTAACAATGAACTCCTAGATAGTGGCATTGTCAACATTGCTATTTCCATTTGTTTGCCCACCTTCCATAAATATTTTTGTCCCATCTTGCCGATGTATTTTCCAAGTTTCTTTTTATTTCCGTCTTGTTTTAGATTTAAAATTCTTTTGGCTCTTATTTCATTTGGTAAGTTTTACCACTTTCGTAAAAGAAAATGTTCCCTCCAAAACTTGGTTTGCTTACATTCTAAAAGACAATACTATCTGTTCTTCACACATTGGACATTTCCCCTTTATATATCCATTTGTTATTCCACTTAAATATATTATTCCTGTTCTATACCATGCCAGTCCTTCCCTTCCTGCCTTATCACAGATTTCAATGTATATTTCTCTTCCTTAATCATTTTTAGTGAGCTATATAATTTCAGAGATTTTTTGACATTAAGGTTATCTCGTATTTCCTGTTTGTCAGTATCCTGCTCTTGTCTTTATCTCTTTCCAAGATCCTTTTCCCATTCTTTCCTCCATACCATATTGATTTCATGCCTTTTTCTTGTGCAATATTTTGGATTTTAGATATCCAAGTTTCTCTCACCTTAATTTTTCCTTTCACTACCAAACTGTTTCATAATATTCTCCTCTTCTAATCTCCCTATTATATACCAATGTTTCAGCACTCTTTCTATTTTCTTGCTTTTATAGCCCCTATCTTCCTAGTTCCTCGTTGGTGAAGATCTAGGTAAAGCCTGTTCCCTGAATGCATTTCCACTTGTCAAAGGTGGGTCGCTATCGCTTATCTCTTGTTGTTTAAACACACAGTTCACCTTTCTTGCTCTGCGGTATCCAATTGCGTGCTAGTTTTAGCTACTGACAGCTCTCAATCAAATCCACGTGGAGTGTAAAGGAGGAACATGTTGCCAAATGTACATTTACCTTTTTCTTTCTTTTCTTTTCTTTTTTTTTCCTTCTTTTTTTTCTCCCCCCCCCCCCCACCTTACTCAGTTGTATCGTTACTGTTCAGGAATAAGATTTATCGGGACAGTGTCTATTAAGTTAAATATACGCCGTCCTTGGTTAAGTGTGCCAGTGAATGATAAGCAAGTGCGTGATATTAAGCTACAAGCGAACGAAATGCATGATAATGAAGTTGAACATTATTCCAATATTGCGGAGTTTCGCCCACTCATTAGCAAGTCTAAAAACATAACAACAGTTCTAAACAAGAAGTGCTAGAATAGAAAATAATGTAAAAAGTGCTCCTGGTGCGGGCTCTGCGGACCCTGAGTACCCGTGGTACTTCTGACGTTACTAGAAGGAGCCGGGTCGGACTTGAAACGAGCCCCTCCCGCAAGGGAGTTGTCCGGATTGGGTTGGACTCGGCGTGGCAGTGGTCCCGGAACTCACGGGAAATTGAGTACTCACGGCAGCGTGTCCCAGGGGAGTGCCGAAGGCGTGTACCCTGGGGGCAGACTTGCCTGAATCGCTGTCGTTCGTGGGGTGGTGGTGGCTACCTTAATGCTGGGGTAACTCACCCCTTAAGTGAGTAGGCCAAGCCAGTAGGGCCTATCCACCAGTGAATTACTGGCAGCTAGGTGCGCTCGGCCTCTGAAGCTAAGTTCACTTGGCGCGTCTGGGCGTCGCAAACGTCTGCAGCCGAACGGCGGGTCGGAATAGCTTCTAGGTGCCGTCCTAATGCAAAAACCTACGGGATGCGCAGACCTCTGTGAAAAGATTGAACACCACAACATCCCATGGTAATGGGGAGGGATCCCCTTATAATAATAGCTGGTCGGCCATTGCAAGATCTCCACAGAATTTTCGCGTGGTGTGGGTAGAATGTTGGAGCTGCTACGGGTTAGGGACGCCAACGCTTCCTTGGGCACTCCACCAAGTGTAGGTCCCGCGGATCTGGCGGGCCCAGAGTCGCGCTTCATCCCATGGTCGGGACCGCTCTCTTGGAAGCTCTTTGGCCTGGGAGAAGAAGAATGAGAGTGAGATGTTCTTAGGTTGCATTGGTATTCGATGCTAATTGCTTTTAGGCACCTGATGATTTCATAACATTCTAAGATTGCCCATTTGCAGTTGGCATGTATGTAGTCTATGCTCGACCGCCACGGGTGGCCGAAGTCATTAAGGCACGGACTCGTGAACGGGAGGTCTGTTGTTAGAATCCCGCCAGGATCGTTCAGCCTGACTGAAGTTTTTTCCAAGTTACCCTCAGTCCTCATAAATGGCAAATGCCGGGAGTTACCCTAAACTTAGGCCTGGAACGTTCCCTTCCTTAAAAAATCCTTTCCCAATATATCTTTTCATTTCATGTATCATCAGTGTTCACTGCCTGTGGTGCCTCTGTAGTAAAAATGTGCGTTAAACACCGTTCAAGAAAGTCCATGCTCGATTTTGAATGGTTTCTACGGCTGATGACTTATACTGGTGTGGGGGTTGCATACTAAAAAGTATTAGTGTTCATTACTAATGGTCGAAATTTGGCAGTGGATCTGGTGCTCTTTGAGATCTATTTGCTTTGATGATATGGAGACATATGGGACATATTCTGTAGTAGGCTAGGTGTTCATTCCCCTTTACATGTTACTAGTGGGAGTATGCTGGCAAGCCTCTGTGGAATGAAGTGGACCACATAAGAGGCAACAGGGGTTCCTAAAAAAGAGTTTGATCACACAATTAAAACACAAGAAATGGGACTGTCAGGGTACAGAAGCCTCAACTTTACCAGAAAATAATAGCCCGAACTAAATCTATTTTGATTATCCAGGTGTTGACCCGCTTCATGAATACCAAGAATATTGGGAAGAGATTCTATTAGGAGCTTACCCATCAGTAGGGATTTTGTTAATTGTTCTACAACTTTCAGAGTAACTCTATGGTGGATGAGATCTGCCATGATGACTCTTACTGAAGTATCCATTTGTAGGTCACAAATGACACATTTAACACAATGTGCAGCATACAGAACAAAGGAAAAATGCTGAAGGTCGCACTTTTTCAAGTCAGAAAACAGGTGCTGGTGATCCTCTGTATTGTCTTGTAGGAAATTTTTTTGTGTTTACCTTTCTGACAACCGTGCTCTCTCCCATCAGATATGGAATGACTTCCTTGAGGAAGTCCATCACCCTGCAGAAGGAGTTACCAGTTATAGAATGGATGTGTCTCCTTCTGGGATTGCAGGTTTAGGGTGTGCTACAGTTGATGGATAAGCAATTGGCTCTGTTCAATAAATTTAATAAATGTTGACTGTTATGTAGGGAACCGAGTGATAGCTTCCTGTAACTGAATTTGTTCAGTGATGTCCATAGTAGACTGTTTGAGAAGAGGTTTCAATATGTTATTCAAATTCCAATTATTTTTCTTGTTTTTGTAAATCTTTATAGCTTCCTTTATAAATTTACTGTAAGCCCTTGCCATAGAGATGCATTATTTTATGTCAAATGTGGTTTATGTACTATGAGACAATTGCTGATAAATGGAATGCAAAGGGAAAAAATAAAGAAATTAATTGTTAGGTGGTTAATGAATTGACAAGTAAAGAAAATCATTACTTGTGTTATACTGATGGCCTAAAGGTGGGTGAGGGAAAAGCAGAAGCAATTGTAAAAGCACAATGCAAAATTGTACAAAGCTGAAGGTATTTGTTGTATTAGTTAATTCCTACTTAATATTTCAAAATATTAGAAACCTTGCATAAGTGCTAAAGAAAGATAATTTTGGAACAGCAATAAAAATGTAAAAAGTAATTCCATACAATTAAAAATATATTAGCTTTGCTATTATATATTTTAGCAAATTATGATCTAAATGACGAATTACCTATTGCATCATAAGTTATGTCACAACTTTAAACTATAATTTTATGAAATGAGAAAAGCAAATGCAACCTCATGAACTATTTAATTCAGCACTTTTAAATTAACATTTTGTATGTATGACATAAAATAATTCATAATATCCACCCTTAATCTTAACATGGCCTTTAAATAGTGCAATCAGTCTTCAATTGTGGCACTTATGATACTCATATGCAAATAAATATTTGCTCCTACAAGAAATTTTAGGTCCATGATATTTTTATGCCTGAAAGAGGAACTCTTATTCTCTTAAGTTGTACCATAATTGGCCATAGTTATGGGAGATAAACTCAGTTATGTTGTTCTTCAGTCACTGTTGAATGTTGTAGCCTTATGAGCCAAGGCTGAAACTTGTTGGAAGATCCAAGCTGGTTTTGAAATATGGTCTGGATGCAAGACTTCAGAACCTTCTCATAATCAATCTCTAGATTGACTTTGATACTGATCTTCATGCCTTTCTTGCAAGAATTAATTTTGTACAGTCCTTGTAGGACATCTAGCTGAATGGTGATCATGTTTGACTCTGGGGTAACCTCACAAGCCTTCCATTGGCTTGTGCATTCACCAGACCACTTTCCTTGTTAAATTTTCTCTCAGTAATAAAGGTTTTTCTCATTAAACAATATCATTCAGTTTTCATTGTTTACAAACCTCCAAAAAAGATTCTTTGATTTTCAGTCTAATCGTCTGCAGACAAGGAGCAAGCAAATCTCCTGTGGCTTGTTGTTAAGCCCATAGTCCCTGATCCCTATTAAATATATGGAATATTCTAATTTTTTAAATACCAAACTGCTGGGTTCATTATGCTTATATTTCCCAACAAGATTTTCCAGATCACATACTACTTCCATTCTAATTGAGTATGGGTCCAGATCTCACACACTCATCAGTCTCTGAAATCTCTCTGTTTGATATACAAATCTGAGGTTGATCCTAGTGGTTTCAGCAAATTAAAAATGTTCCTTGGGCCCTTATTGCATTTATGCAAAATTATAACAGAAATATGATTTTCTTTCACTGATTATTTCCTGATGGAAGACAAGTACAGACTGCACACTCCTATTCAATAATGTAATATATAAACAGAATGTTTTTCTAAGTCAAATTTATTTTGTCTTTGATAATGCAGTTGTATCTTCAGCATTGTTGCATAAAATTTGTAACAACTTATTATACAACTAGGAAGGTATATTTGGGTTGGGCTTTTGATGCTTATATTAATTTATAGCAATCACGTTATACTACTGCTGCAATCCAGCAGTAGCATTTGCATTTTCCACATGGAGAAGACTTGGGCTTGATTCCCAGTTGTGAAGTTTCCGGACAGGTTTTATCATCAGTTTTTAGTTCATATTGGGAAACTTAGGATACAAAAGTTCCCTGAATTCATTTGACTGAATAATTCATCATATAATCTGGTAATCAAGTTTCAGTGCCATGATTATTAAAAAAAACACTCATGTGAACTTTAAACCAATGATAAATTTTTCTATTCAAAGATGGAATATTTGGAATGGTTGCCAGTGGATTAAAAAGAAATGCTTTGATATTTTTTAATTGTATGTATGACAGTGTGTATGTAAGATCAGGAAAAAATAATACAAATTATATAAAATTATTGTAAAAGATGATTCTTGAAGGAATGGAAATTAGCAAACGTAAAAATTGCTCCATAGAGACAACAGTTATGATTTAAGCCCCACTTAGGTTTTCCTAATAGGAATGCCATGCAATGACTTTGACTATGATTCCCCCAGGCTTTTCAAGCCCAAGGACTGGGCTGTAAAGATTAAATTTCTTCTTATTTTGTTAGCTCTTTTGTCATTTGTTTTATTTTGTTAATCTTTTCTTATGCATTTTGATTTCTAAGCTAATGGTATATAGTTAAGTTGGTATGAATTACAATTAATTCACTGTTTTCTCACCAAAGCAATAGAAATTACTGATGAACACAAATATTAGAAAAGACTGGCATTATGTAACTGAGCAGTGGAAATTAAACAAATAGAAGAAGAAAGAATTCCTATAAGAATATAAAAGTGCCAAGATAGCTTGCATAATAAGAATGAAATATAGGTTTCTGTACTAAGAAGCTTCTTTCAGTCAACGTAACAATGCTGCATTATTATCTTGTATGTGTGTGTTACAAATGAATTAAAGTATTTTCATTCTTTCTATATGTATGATTTGCTCATGGTTGTATTTTAAAAACAAATTATTGCAGCCTGTTAAAAGTCGTTGCATATTTCTGCTGCTTTCTGCGAATAATTTCACTTTATCATTTGCTTTCAAACTGAAAAAGCATTTATTATGAAGTTAATAAGTCTGATTTTAAAAAGGAAATTCTGATAAAATAACGATAACTATTTTAGGCTTGTTGGTTCTCGCCATTGTGTCTCCAAAGCTGGTTCACAAGCAAGTCTAGCAATGAACCGCCGAACATCTAATGCACATAATAGTGCCATTGTAAGGGAAGATAGAGGAGTGGAAGGAACAACAGCTATGACACACAATAGTCACTTGGAATCTGTTGCAGAAGCAACCATCCTTCCAAGAAATCCACACTACACCGAGAATATGGATGGTGCATTAAAATTTCCACATTTACAGGTACTTGGCTTTCTTGCATTTTGTAGATTTATAGCAAATGGAATTAAAGAAGTATCTACAAATATTTAAATACATTAGACATTAGGCTAAAACATTACTCTTATAATACATTGGCTATTAGCTAAAACTAAACATAAAAAATGTAAATTGATAAAAATTACCAATTTAAAGGGTGCAGCCGGCAGTCTGAAACCTTGCAAAACTCTATTTCAGTGAAATTTTCTATCTTAACTTAAATGTTCGGCTTTAATTTTAAAATGTTAAAACATTTTTCACTTATTTTATCTTGATGGTGTGGAGTTAAAATAAAATTGTCAGAGCAGATTACCATTGAACAATGCAAATATGTCACCATGGGTGCTTCTTTACATTTGTCTAAGACAAGTATACAATTCTAAATTCAGAGCACAATTTCAAGGACTTTAGAGAAATCCTTTGCTTGTTTTAGATGATATAACTTGCAGTACAAGTGAATGGAACTGATCATTTATAGAATTCCTATCATGTAGTTTGTTAACATAATCAATAGCAACTATTTATAAAGAACTCTAGACCTATGCTCTCCTCTAAATTAAAAACAGAAAGAGAAGAGGGAAAACATCAAACTTCATAGCAAAGTCAAAGTATTACTCTGTATTTTCCAATAGAGTAAGCATATTTTTATTGAAGTTATCTCTGTATCTTCCAATTTAGTTTATACTTTTGATTAAAATGTTTTTGCAGCTAATGGCCAACCTTGGGGATGCTGAGAGTTACAATGTCCTTGTTGAGGTTTAGTGTGAATAATGGGGACATAGCATAAATAGCTAGTGATTAGAGCTTAGTTAAAGTGATGCCATATCCATAGCAAAATAAAAATTTATTAATTAAGCTATGCGCAATAAGAGACATGGCTTATGCAATTTCCCTTCCTGAAAGAAGAGGCCTCTGAGCAAAATTTATCAGTCATTTAACACCTTGAATTGATGGATCAGAGATGTTAAAGGACACACATAAATAAATAAATATTTTCCTTATTTTTGGGAATATCTGCTGAAGCCAAGTTTTATCCAATGGCTGGTCTAATAAGATCTTACTCTGCAGCCACACAAAAATGGCAACCAGTACCAGAATGACTCAATTAGTGACCCAGACTTACCTTTATTTAAGTAGAACAGTAATCTGAAGGTACTAGCCTTACTTCAATTGATTTTCTGATCAATCACATATTTTAATATCCAGTAGTATGAAAGATTGCCACTGATATCATTAGAATTTCTAAGACTGGTCTTAATTTCATAATTTGGACTGTTAGGAATATTCTTTATTTGGACAAGGTTTTCCTAGTAGGAATAAGCATGAAAATGATTTCTTGAAAGCTGCACCTAACTGGAAGTAACTGTCTAATGATGCATCCTGTCAGACTTAAATGACAAACAGGAAGCAGCTGTTGGCTTCATTGCCAGACTAAGACTTCTATTGTGACAATGTGGCTATTCATCCTTTTTTCTGTAATTTCCAAGATATTGAGGAGTGTTAAATATTTTATCCATAGTATGAAATTTAATACTTTAATTAAACTATTAATGCCCTTGGCTTTGACTAGTATAGCTTGTGAATTATTTAACAAGCAATTTTGAATAGATTCCACAAATTCCATTCCTATGCCATTATATTAGATGAACTGTTCAGATGGTGTGAGGTTCTAGGCAATAGTGCAAATGTGAATTATGGAAAAGTGAGGGAGGAACAAATGGGGCAGAGTATGCTCTTGCATTATTGGATTTTTGTTTCCACTTTCTTTTCCTTATTTCAGATTTAAACTTCATTATAACCATACACTCATGAAAAAAACTCAAATTATAATATAAATAAAAAATGTTATTTATTTATACTATATGGATTAATATTATTGCAAATTTTATAAGTTAAATGTTATAACAATTTAAGTTGTAGTGTTTTAGATTCTTGTACAAAACATATGCTTAATATTTTGAAACTAGTAATAGAATCTAAGTTGTTAATTCTTACTGTACAACAGCAATAGATATAACTCAGATATTGTATGGGTGAGTCAAACTATATACTCCTATTGGCTCCACCACATGGTTAAAAGAAAACTTCAGAAACATAAAATACAAACAAATGGAGAAATAAGAGATGGCATCTCATTTCTGGATAGAGAACCATGACATAGTGAAAAAACCAATTTTATTAAAGTCAGCACAGGGACCCACAGGGGCTAGCAAATTGGGAAAATCTAAACACAGAGACAGATTAATGAACTTTGACACTTTCGGGAATGAAAACATAAATTTTAAGTTCATAATACCTTCACCAGAATAGAATATGCATTCAAAAGAAACACTGTGAATTATCTAGTAGTCAACAGTTAGCTGAGGATGCAGATGATGATCTGTGAAATATGTTATAAATATAAACAATTAAGTACAGCCAATAAGAGTGAGTAATTTGACTCAGTAATATAATAACCTAAATTATATGGTTTTCTTCAATGTAGAAGTTCCAATTAGCACTTCAAGTAATACATATGTAATGTTCAGTTTCATTTCTCATAATGGCAGTAAATACTTATTTGTCTTAGCTTCTGAATGTTTTAAAAGAAGTTGTAATTGTGAAACACTGGAAAACATTTTGAGTAAAGGTGAAGTAATTTGAATTTTGAATCTAGATTACAAATTAAGAGGGCCAAGTCTCCAAGACCAGAATAAACATTGTACAAGTTCACAATGCATGTAAAAGTAAAAGTAGTTATGCCAGAAAATTTAACTCTACAGATTGCACATTGACTACATAAATAAATAAATAAATAAATAAATAAATAAATAAATAAATAAGTAAATAAATAAATAAATGCTTATTTGCTGATAATAGACTTCATCATACAAGTTTCTGACTGTCTGAAAGAAGAGGACTCTGAGCAAAAAATTATTCATCATTCAATTTCAGGTCATTGGCCTGAATTGAATAGGACGCTGATGATCTCAGATGTTAGTGTCCGTAAATAAATAAAATAAACAACAACCTCTCCTACCTGCCAGCATAGAAGTCATACAGTCAGGGGAAATTAAAAGTTGCTAGAAAAATTGTATTAATCCCTTGCATGTGTAGCAATTTCTTGTTTCTTCAAATGCTCATTTGTATATTTTTAGATTCGTGGACTTGAAGTAGAGTCAAATACAAATAAGCAATTGCTACTACTTCAAGGAGTTTCATTTGAGATATATGGGGGAGAGATAATGGCAGTCATGGCTACTTCAGGTGAGTGCATCATTTGAATAGCATTAATAGGAATGCCATAGGCACTTACATAGCTAAATAATTGATTTTATATTTTATTGTGGATTTTATATGTGATGTTAACAGAGGAAGAAGGTACAGCTCTTCTAGATGTGCTGTCAGGACATTCATCTGGTATCAGAAATCGGCGAGGAACCATAATACTCAATGGCCTCTCTGTGTCACAAAAGCAGCTTAAGGACAGAGTAGCTTATGTTCAGAGTGACAACCATCTATTGCCAGATCTCAGTACAAGACAGACTCTAAGTCTTCACCATTGGCTACGACATTCAAGCAGTTACCATGAAAAAATTGATATTAAAGATCGAGTAAGTACAAGAAAAACTAGGATAGTAAAAATTAACAATGCAACATTGTTTTACTGTAGTATGGCAGAGGAGAAAGTAGACTTAAAGATGCAATTAGCATAAATGAATGTACTTATAATCTTACATCAAGGGTGAAAGTTCTATAAATTTATTTTAAAAAGTGAACTAATTTATTGTGTAGCCCATAGTTTCAAAAACAATATGTCCTACCTAGTTCAAGGCTTCTTAATTCAAAAATATAATATATATTTCAGTTAAATATAATTGGTAATATATCTATTGTCATGGTCTCTGACAGAGAAGAGCACAAAAACTATTTTCAAAATCGCAACTAAAATATGTCAAAAACTGCATTCTGTGAAAGACAAAAGGGATCCTTTCAGCTCCAGAGGAATATGCAGGGTGGTAATGACTACACTGAAATAATTTCAGAGAGTGTAGAGATGTCATATATAAGCAATTTGTGATAGAAAACATGGCCTATCTGTTCAAATTTCAAATCTATGGCTATAAGTTTCTCAGGCAACAGTACTCCACTGGCTAATCAAGATGCCCCTCAAAAGTATAACACATGACAACAAAGGGTTGTTTCTGAACATATCACTCTGGTACCATGTTATGACATTAGCTTATGAGTAAGAAATGGGACTCAAAACTCGAAAATGACCACTTGTTTTTAAGTTCGAGTCTTGTTCTTTTTTTATGTCATTTTCTGATTAGGACCTAATAATACAGCTTTTAGCCTATGTTTTAAGATGGTATTTCAATTTATACACTTAAATCTTAATATAAAATTAAATCAAATGATTAGCTTCACTGTGTTTAGTTCCATATATAATTTTTTAATTTACAATCCTTACTTACCTAAGGTAGAATTATGGGTAATCTTAATGAGTTGGGTGTCATAATACTCAAAGATTACCTAAATTTTATTAATAATTCTATAGTATGCGTGTCACAGCAGTTCATATTAAATAAAAAATTCAACGGCATGACAAGAATTGAGCCTGTGGCTTGCGGAACATCAATTTTACCATTATGCATTACACCACACAAGGAAGAGCTCCCTCTAGAGTTGAATACATAATGCAAGAAGGCTGTTAATAGATGTTCAGTGTCATACTGTTAAATTATTAATTTAAGATTTGAGGAATTTTTATGGCAGTAAATCTTGAAAACACTGATAATAGACTGTAAAATACCAATATTTCTATGCTCACAAAGCAGTTTTATAGACATTCTAAACCAATTTTTCATTTGGCTTAGCTTTAACACAACTTATCAGCTCTGATGCAGAAATGTTTAACATCATAAAACTGCATTATGTTTAATTGTTGACCATATATTTATTGCCTATCTCAAATTGCTTGAATATGACATCTCTACACACTCTGAAATTATATTGGTGTAGTTCATTAACATCCTGTATAAAATACCTTGAGAATGTGAAAAAGTATACATTGATAATGCCTTAAGATCCATTAAAGCCTTGGCTCATAGAATATAAGTGACATTTATATCTTAAACAGCCAGAAAAATTTGCAATTGCAGAACATGCCTTTCAAAATTGTCTTGAAGCAAAATTTGAAAAAATAAGTAATTGCAAAACCACAGGATTTTTTAATCTGGCTTGAAGAGAGGCCTTAAAAATATAGCATTCATATAATATAAACAAATACAGGTGTTTTCATATTAGCAAGACTTGAAATCCTTAAATGGTTAACAAACAAAACATCTGCACCACAACTTTCCCAACACTTGTACCCCCTTCTAAAGTTCTGTAACTCTTGCCTCTTCAGATACTTTCAGTTCATTGATGATTCCAGTTGTATCATTAGCAAAATCAGTGATTTTTAAATTAATTTAAACCAACTACCATGGCAAAATTGCTTGGTAATGATCTCTTTCAATAATAACAAAGCTAGTTGTTAAGCCTAAAGAATATTAAAATACAATTGGGTTAATACATCTTTATGCCAAAAAGGAACAGTTAATTCAAGCATATACTTTATAACCATTTGTTAGAATATGTTATAAAACTTCAATCAACATAATTTATTAAAGCATACATCATGGAACACTACTTTTATGTTACATGAGAGGATCTGGAACCTAGAACATAAATACATAATGAAGGAGATTTATAGACAAATTTATTGCATCATTGTATAATTATTTTATGCACAGGATGCAAATGAACAACACCAAAACAATTTCATAGGGTGTGGAGGTGTCTTAGATCATTTGAGATAGAAAAAAAATGCCTATATGTTCAAATTTCAAAGCTAAGGCTATAAGTTTCTAAAGCACCATTATGCCACTGGCTAGTGAAGATGCCATTTATAAGCATTACACATGATAACGATAGCACACAATAAGAAGGGAAGTTGCTGAAAGTATCACTCTGTTGCAATGGTTATGACATAGCTTTCGAGTAAAAGGTGTCATTTGTTTTCAAGTTTGAGTGTCTCACTCATCATTTTTTTCCTCTAACTAGGACCTAATAATACAGCTTTTAACCTATATTTTAAGTTTATGTTTCAATTTATATACTTAAATCTTAATATTTCAATTCTTATAATTACAACTCTTGTAGTTGTTACTGTACTTGCCAATCAGAATTGTGTCCTGAGTATGTATTAGGTAAATTAAGTTTTAGGCATACATGTTAGTAGTAAGCTTACTTGCCATTCATTTTTGAGAAAGAGAATGAAACTTTAAATCATTAAGTAAATTTTATTCATAATTTTTAGTATGCATATTGCAGCATTTCATATTAAATAATTAAATTAAAAAAATTAATGGTATGACAAGAATTGAACCCAGTCTGTGGAGCATCAGCTTTTGCATTATGCATTATGACACATAAGCAGTAAAAGAGCTCCTTCTAGAGTAAGCTACGTCAAGACCGACTACATTTAATGTAATGTAGTCGATCTTGGCTACATAATGCAAGATAACATTTAATAAATGTTCAGTGTCACACTGTCAAATACTTAGTTTGAGATTTGAGGAATTTTTATGGCACTAAATCTTGAAAATACTGATAATGAGCTGTGAAAAATATTTTTGTGCTTGCAAGGCAGTTTTAAAGACATTCTAAACCAATTTTACACTCAGCTTGGCTTTAACATCAACTTATCAGCATTTGATACCAAAAGTTTAACACCATAAAATTGCATTATGTTTAGTTGTAAACCATACATTGCTTATCTCAAATTGCTTATATACAACATCCCTACACTCTCTGAAATTTCGGTATAGTTCATTAACACCCTGTATATTTCAATCTTGTGTACATATTTTTCTTTTTCCCTTTTAGTTTGATTTTCCTGGAAGTTACTGCTATGTCCTATATGATTGTACTTTGTATATGTATTTGATTTAACAGGATGAATAAAACATACATACATATATTACATACACTTTTGTTTCATGCATCATGGAAAATGCAAAAATCAATTATAACCTAAAGGAATTAATAAAAAATATAATACAGTTTTTCTTCCACTACAGATAGATGCTTTAATAGAGGATTTAGGCCTTGATCAAGTTCGCCATACAAAAGTCTCAGGACTTACAACTTCAGAGAAACGACGTTTAAATGTAGCTTGCCATTTATTACTGGACACCAGCATAGTAGTTTTAGATCAGCCAACAAGAGGAATGGATATATTCGATACATTCTTTTTGGTGGAGTTTCTTCGTCAATGGGCAGCTACAGGAGGGAGTAGCAGCACAGCTGCTATCACTTCAGGAGGTAATTATTTTTCACCAATGTATTATTTAATTAAGGGTTCATGGAAACTTTTATGGTTTACTGTTGATGAAACTATGATAATATGTAATGCTAGGATGAGTACAAAATTTAACATCTCAAAACATGGAAAACACACCTAATCCAAAAGGATTTGCACAAAAAAGAGGTACATAGGAAACAATCAAAATACACCTCAAAATAAAAAAAAACAATAAACTACTTATTTATACACTTTATATTGATAAAATCATTTAAATAATTTGGATAAGTAGAAATTTATGTATGTTTTTATCCTTATATGCATTGTTATGGCTTTTGTTTTCCTAGTTAGCAGACACCACTGTTGTATAGACAAGCAGCAGTTTGTAGAACTTTAAAGTGAAAAAGAATGAACATAATGGTTGCAGTGATGGAACATAAACAATATGTCAAAGCATACCAAAGTAATTTCCTAAACAATTTGGATTTAATGATGCCAGTAAGGCATTATGACAATGGATGATATTACTGATGAAGAATACAAGTGTAGAAAGAATGCTTAAAGGCAATTGTGAAACAGGCACATGCTGTTTGAACTCAAAATCAAAATTTACTGTAAGACAAAGATTAAGAAAATACTTTCAAATATGCTTTAATATCAGTTTTATGCAGTAAAATGAAGGAGAAGAACATACAAATCTGAGCAATACAGAAATGAATACATATTCATATAAAGTATGTGTTCAGAGGGAATAAAAAGCTGTTGAAAAAAGTTTTCTTAAGCTTGCATGGGATAAAAAATCAAAATATGAAGTTTACAATATAACCCATGACAACTATTTCTTTCTGTGATATTGTGAATCAAGCATAAAATTTAAAAGTATACAATTGGAAGATTGTATGTCACTGTTTAATGTATGATTTTAAAGGTCAAACAGACCTAATAATTAAACTTCTGAGGCAGAATTTATAAGCAGTTTCCCCCAATTAAATTAGAGTTATTATATTAATTAATTTTATGTAACTTCCTTATTATTGTCATGAGTGTAATATCATTTCTATCTTCTGTACATGTATTAAAATGTTGTATATGATGTGATTTCTTACCAGGGGGGAAACACTCCTTATTTTCTGTTCTTGACCTGAAAATGGGAACACACAAACTTATTGCCCATCATAAACAAAATTTGTATAGATGACCCAAGCAAAACAATATTTCCTGGAGAAATTCCTAAAGAAGAGTCCTTGTAAAAGATGTTTATTTCGTATACAGTTAGGGAGCTGTGTTTTTGTCATATTAGGTAAGGACAAAAGCAATAAATATACAGGGGTGAAAAGACAGGCCAATCAACTCTCCAAGGGAAGAAGCTAGCAGCTTCAGTTGATATCTGCATGCAAAAAGTCATATGACCGATAGTATGACAGAAAAAGACCGGAAGGAACAGATTATCCAATAGAAATGTGAAAATGAAGAAAATATTTTAGATTCTTCATAAATAACATTTTAAAAGAATAAGAATAGCTTCAGGAGTCTGGCAGACTGCCATGTTTATTTAGGTTGGTAATTTTGCGGCCCATAGTCAGTGAAAAGTCATTATCAGTTCAGTTCAGTGGAAGAGCATTAAGTGAAAGAGCTTTATCAGTTCAGGGGTAGTGAGTTGCGTCTCAGGATTAGTTGAGTTCAGTTGCATCTCAGAGTTAGTTGAGTTCAGTGGCACCTGAGGATTAGTTGAGTTCAGGATCAGTCTATCAAGTTAAGCATTATATTTGTATAAGTTAGTTAACAGCTTGAACTGTCTTATTGAGTGAACAGTTGGAAGTTATAGAGTTATCAAAGTGCATCAGGGCATCACTATATAATTGCCATAGTTAGTGCAAAAGTGGCACATGTAACAAGAAATTCTCCAAGGAGTAACGGTGTCTGATCAAGTGGAACAAACTTTGATAATAAATCGTGTTACATATCATAACTCTGCATGTTTTGTTAACCATTTGGTTCATTTCCTCACTCCTTCCCCTATGGTATCAAGAAGACCATAAAAATATCCAGCAGAAGAGTCTTAGTTGGTGCAAACTGTAAGTTAGCAGAAACAATCATCAGAGAAGAAGAAAATAATTAACCCCTGAGATTCCATATAATCAAATAATCCAATTAAATTAAGTCCTTTCCAAAATCTTTCCCTCCATTCTACGTACATATTATAACATCCTCTTATTTAAATCTGTTGCTTTTCTTCATTTAAAATTCATCTAGATAGATGGAGATGGCAAAGGACAAGACAGGGAAGAAAAGGTAAAAAAAACAAAACTTTTTTTTTAGTTCCATTGCAAGTCAATTGTCAGAAATAAATACAAAATAAAGCATAATTCCAGAATTTTTATTCCTTTTTATACAAGATGTAAACAAGATACACACATATGGCACCTATGATCCTTCAAACTAGTCTCCCAAAAGCATTCATCACATCACCAATGAAATATGTTCATTATCATCATGTATAAATCTTGCAATCTAATGTCTCATTGCTGTTGCAGTATCTTCTCATATCAGAAAGCACTATGGCACATTGGCTGCTTCAATTCTAGTAACAGATCAAAATCACACTAGCAAAGATATGGTGGATTCTTAAGCACTTTCCATTCCCAATGTGTGAGAAGGTTCTATCACGTTGTGTTGCATGGGAGTTGCATTGTCTTGATGGTTTTTGAATATTGCTTAATGCTCATTTGCATTGTAGAGGCACCATAGACAATGGACGATTATGATAAATGAGATAAAATAATAAATGGAAATGGATTTTTTTAAGTAAGCAGGCATTCTAGACCTAAGGGTATATCTCAAGCAATTACTATCAATAAGGACTGAGGAAAATCTGGAGAAAACCTCAGCCAGGAAAGATGGTCCTGGAGGAAATAAAACTGCATTTTCTTGTTCACTGGAGTCTGTCTTGGTGATCTAGTGGTAACCATACTTGCCTCATAGAACGGTAAGAGCACAGATTCAATTCCAGTCAGGATCAATGGGTTTTTCTGGTGTAAAAATCTTAAGTATGGCTTCTTTCAGAAGGGAAGCTAAGCTGTGGGTCCCATGTCATAGATTTATGGCATATAAAAGAACTTCAAGCTTAAAAGAAGAGGCCTCTGAGCAATTTATCTGCTGTTTCATACCCTGAATTGAATGACCTGAGATATTAAATAACATCCTTAAATAAACCAAATAAATAAATAAATTTATTACTAGTCCTTGCTTAGTGACCTCAGCCAAATTTGTCAGTAGATGAAGAATGATGACTTCCTACCTACTAATATCATGTAAGATTAACATGGCATGTTTTTTAACATGTCTACTTTTGAATTTCTTATAGTGCATATGACATGCAATTCAATACAACATTAAGCATTTTTTAGATTTTCTCGTAAAATCTTGTAGTAGCATTTTCAATACCTATATACATTTGGCTCCTACATGTCCATCCCCTCTCTTCCTTCAAGTATTGACCAATTACAGCACAAGAAACATCTGCTGGGCCATGATCATTGTAGAAAGTGATTCCTTTAATTGTAATCATACCATCATACAATCTATTGTAATCTATTTAAATATGAATTTTGTTCCTCCAAAATATACCAATATAAATAATATAATAATATGAATAAAATAATATGCTAAGAAAAATAATACAAAATTGAGTTCATCTGATTTGGCCCTGGCCAATTTTCATGCATGTAACATTACAGCTTCATGCACTTTGACAATCAGTTTGACAATCTTTGACAATCAGTTACCAAAAACAATAAGTTCATTTAAAATATATATAAAAGTTTGGAGTTCCCAAACTGCAGTATGTTGTAATAATATAGTCAGGGATATTAGAGTGGAGTTATAACTCAGTGTCTGTTTAACTGTCATGTGCAAAGACTTGATACAATTTGAACAGTAACAATAGTCATAATAATAGCTATTCTCCATGCAAGAGAATCTGACAATGAGCATGTGGAAACTTCGGAAAATTATTCACCTCCAAACAAAATGTTGCAAGTTGAGCAGCATACAAACAAGGAATAGAAGCAAGCACCTGCTAACATGCAACATTCAGGACTGCAACTATATTGTGACTGGAATCTTAAATACTTAAGTAAAAATGTTTACTTCTCTGACAAACACATCTTTTTCTACTTGAAGCAGAATCCATTAATACCCAAAAGCAGGATTCTGCTGCTGGTATATTAATAAAGTTAATGTTCTCCAGATTATGCCATAACTTTGGATTCATGTTGCTGACATTTTGCACAACTATTACAGTTTTGAAAAAGCACATGATAATTTGTGCAAAACATCAACAGCATGGATGCAAAGGTATGGTATAATCCAGAGAACATAAGCTTCATTTATAAAAATTAATAAATAACTCTCATTTCAGTGTATTTTATCACATATTGGTAACATCTTGAATAAGTATCAGATTTTTAATGATAAGGACTGGAATGAAAGTAATGGTAACATATTCATTAGTAGTAAACCATTTATTGTAGAACCTGGAAACTTTTACATTCCTTCAATATAATCCCCTGCCACATTTATCACTCACTATCATGCTTCAGGAAGACACAGGACATCTGTACTTAGTTAAGCTGTTTTTTTTTATTGGTAATAAAGAAGGAACACCCTGCTACATGACTTGTTCTAACTTCTGCAGCTAATTTCCTGACTGTCCATTAATGACCCACCTCCAGCAGTGATTGAATTAAATCAATGTAAAGCACTTCAAGGACAAGACAACCTAAACATGGTGCATCTTCCACTCTATTGCATCCTTGTCAAAAGTATATCACCCCACAAACCACCATTCAATATGGCAACCTTTCATTGCTACAGGCATCTCTCAGACCTGCATTAAGTTCCTTCATGTTCCTAACACATGCCACCTTAATTTTAATCTTTGCACATTACTCATTTTAAGAAAGCATCACTTTAGTACATCCAAATTTATACATTATTCACCGCTTTCTATTTGTTCGTCTAAATAGTGCACTAGTAGTGCTGAGTGTGTTGAAAAGCTATGACATTCCCCTAGACTTGCTGATAACAACACACTTACATGTTCATTAACAGCATGGCTACAGTGCTGCACTATTTTCTTTCCAGCTCTCATACAATGGATATTAATGTTAGGAAAAGCATTAAAAAGAAATATCAAGAAACAGTAGGAATAGTTTATCAAAATAAAGACAAAAAATAAGCCGCAAACCATATTCATCTTACTTGATACTTATGTCAAGAAAACATTGTTGATTTTTCAGTTTAAAACAATCTTACTGCATATCTGAACAGAATTAGTTCTTTGGATTTTAAAAAATGCATTTGATTCAGTATGAATAAAGGGCTTATAATTATTATATAGAAGATTTAATGCAGATTGTATATCTTCCAAAAATTATAGTAATGTTATTCAGGTGCCGTAAAGTGAGGCTAGTATCCAAACTTCCATAAGAAACTACAACTTGCAATATGATGAAGTTGTTATTATTGCTATCAATGTCATCATTGTAGTGTTGGTGATAACAATGAAAGCACCAAAAACAAAAAAGCAACAAAAGTGAATATGTTATTTTGTTGTAAATTTGGACAATAATAGCCTATTTAGTACTATGGTTCTCCTGCAATTCTTTATATATTTTGAAAATGGTATTATTGCTGTCCACCTAGTGGACAGAACTCAGAATTCAGAATTTAGTTGGGCTTGAGCCATACATGGATGTTGTTGTTGTGTCTTTAAACCCAAAAAAGTTAGGGTAGCTTAGGTAACTAAGCGCAAACATAGTTCCTCATATATTATTCTGAAATTTGCAAAAGAAATTGATCGCATTTCATAACACCATCAAGGAGATGAAAAATACCTATGCAGATTATACAGAATAGTAGGTATTTTTTTATAAAATAATTTAAAATGATTGAGATAATATTATTATATCAAAGTTATAATTTATTATCATGTTTCAGGAGCCTCTGGTCACCGTATAGTGATCTTAACCTTACATCCACCAACATATGAGATCTTCACAATGCTTTCTAGGGTTGCACTGATTTCGGCAGGACGTCTTATGTTTAGTGGTCGAAGACGTGATATGTTGCCATATTTTGCCATGGTTGAATATCCTTGTCCAGCATACAAGAATCCTTCAGATTATTACTGTGAGTGAAATGCAAATGTATTCTTATCTTTAGGCACTACAACTAAATTTAAAATTTTCCTTTGCTGTATTCTTATTTTTGTGTTAAGGTTTATTAATTTTCATAGAATCTTTACAATGTATTAAAGCAACTCTCCAGGTGTATTGGCTAAATGCAACACTGGAAATAACAATGGCAAGTTGTAACTTTAAAATCTAATGGTGTAAATTTTTCTTTTTTGAACCACATTTATATAATACTATTATAAGTGAGCAATAAATTCATGAAAATGCACTAAACACTTTCCATGTACATTAAACTGACATGAAAACTGATGATTTTAATAATAATAATAATAATAATAATAATAATAATAATAATAATAATAATAATAATAATAATAATTACAGCCAATATAGTCTTACAAGAGAATCTGACATCTCATTATGATTCTATCTATACATCTTTTTATATCTACATATCCTTAAATTTGTAATTAGCAATATTATACACTCTTAGCCATTATAGTTCAGTAACACTATACAAGCATTTCTCTATTAGGTATAGTTTTTGAACAGATTTAAATTTCAAATCTGTGATATTCTTAATTGATAATGCTATTTATTATATAATACAGCTTCTATTTTATATAGACCCTTATTGATTTGAGCTTTATTCATGCTCACCCTATGGTAATCATTTGCTCTTCTTGTATCATATGTATGATGGTCTTTATTGAACATAAAATTCCTTTTTTTCCTTGACTAGCATAATAATTTTGAATACATATAGGAATTTTGTTTTTTGAATGTTTCCCTACAGGATTGTTGGTACTCAAGGTTGTATATACTTCTTATGCATTTTTTTGTATTTCTAATATTCTGTCCATATTGGTTTTACTTGTACACCCCCCAGATTTGAATTCCATATGCTAAATGTAGATAAATAATACATTAATGTGCTGTTTTTAGGATATTAATGTTCTCATATTTTGTTAGTTATCTCAATGTGTATAGCCCAGAGTTCATTTTGTTACAGACTATTTCTACATATGTGTTGTAAGTTAAATTTTCATCAGTGTGTATGCCCAAGAATTTATAGTTTGTTACCTGTTCTGATGCGATATTGTTAATGTTTACGTTGTAATTTTGAAATGTTATGAATTTTATTTTACCTATGTTTAATTTTAGTCCATTATTTAGTAAATATTGTGATATTTCATCAGTTGCATTCTTCATTTGTCTTTCTAAGCTTTCCCTGTTGTCACTCCAACATATTATAGATGCATCATCAGCATAAGACATCACCTTGCTGTTTTTCGGTTGGTTAGTACTTAAAAGTACTAAAAAATTATATAAAAGAAAGAATTACCTAAGATTTTTATATTTTATATTAAAATAATATGTGTTCTGTATTTCTTAATGGACTTGGAAGTATTGCTATAATGTCTTCTCTCTCTGCTATTAAAACCTCTCTCTCCAACTCACTAATTGAAGTTTGACATGCTCATCACAAACCATTGCAGCCCACCACCATGCTACCAAATTTGCATATCAGTAGGCCAAAAACTGTAAATAAGCTTTGATAGTTTCTAAAATATTCACCATTGTGGTAATTATTTTTGTTACAAAGCTTTATGCTTTGTTATTTATATTATGCTTTTTAAGTTTATATTTTCATATATTCTAGGTTTGGAATAGGAGAGTACTGAAATTGTTTCACAAATTTAAAAAAAGCTACAGAAAATGTTATTGGAAGACTTACATCATGTTGATCTACCTTTAATAAATTGGGAATCCTAACATTATGTTGCATTTTTATTGTAGAAAAAGTTTTGTTTAAGAAAATAATTTTTGTGCAATATGTTTGCTCTATTTACCAACATTTTATAAATAACATTAAACAAAATGAAAACAAAATATCTAAATTAAAAATATATAATCTTAATTAGACCTTGTGCATGATAATTTGCACTTAGAATCCATTATTGTAGGAAAGAGAAAGCCGTTCAGTGAGAGGATAGAAGTCTTGCACCTGAGTACATCCTTCTTTTGTAACAACTATCCTTTTTAAGAAAACATTAGTTATGTGCCTGAGTGAGAAACGTATGCACATGACAAGTAAAAGTGAAAGTGTCTGTATACCATCTTTAGTTATTTTTAAGATAATAAGCATCCAAATAGTTCACTGGAATGCAATATACAATTTAGTTAAAATGATGTTCTTTCAGTTGTCAAAGGTCAATATCATAGCAGACAATAAAGAAGCTCTAGCTGTGTGATATGTTGTTGATTTGGTTTATTTATGGATGCTCTTTAACATCTTAGGTCATCAGCATCCCATTCAATTCAGAGTGCAAAACAGCTGATAAATTTTGCTCAGAGGTCTCTTCTTTCAGGCTTGAGGTTCTTTTATATGCTGTAAATCTATGACATTACTTTCCTTCTGAAGGAAGCCATACTTAGGAATTTCACACCCAAAAAAATCCATTGACTCTAGCCAGGATGGAACCTGCATCTTGGGTCTACGAGGCTAGGTGTGGTTACCACTAGACCAGCAGGACCAACTGTGTGATGTGGGCTGGGTGTAGAGATATCATATGTACTAAGTGCTGAACTCATCTCATGCTGTGAATAAGCTCACAAACTTGAAACTCATGGATTGACTTTCTTTCTTTCTTTTTTTTTTTTTCTTTTTTCATTTCTTTTCTTTTCTTTCATAGATTGATATAGAAAATGTTGAAATTAAAACAATGAATAGAGATGGAAAAGTTTATCTATTAGTTATTGCAGGATAATGAAATGAAAAAAGTAAATGATTACTTGCACTAATGTCAACTATATATTATATTTCATTGCAGTGGATCTTGTCACTCTGGATGATTTGTCTGCAGAAGCCATGCTTGAATCAAGCCAAAGAATTGAGCAGCTTGCAGAGACATTTAATCAGGCTCAAGAACCTTTATCGGAACCTGGCCCTCCTGTTGCTTTGCCTCCAAGACTTAGACAAGCTAATTGTGTTACTCAGTCTTTTATTTTAATAATGTAAGTTTGGAATATGTAGTTCAAAGAAATTTAGTATTAGTACATACTGTATTTTGCATATTCCTTATACTTATTTATTGTATAGCAATATTATGTCAACATTTATAAATATGTTCCTACTTTCTTCAGTTCCTCAAGGACCAAAAATATACATTCCAATTATGTGCATCAGCAGACAACTTTGTATTTTCATTGTCTCCATGTACTATAAATAAGGGAAAATATACTACAAAAATTTCATTATTTTTATACAAATGTTAGTAAAAATAAGTAATAGGAATCAGTATTTGAGAAATCTCACATCCCAAGATCAGAAATGTCATTTATTTATAACATAGAATTCATTCATTAGCATTTGTCAGAATTAAGATTAAAAGGACCTCACTATATGTATTCAATGTTAAAGGATGTTATTCTGATTACTTATTAGCAGAACCCAGAAGTGAGGCAAAATGCCTTTTCTATCTGAGTGGATATATTTAAGAGTCAGAAGCAATTAACATATTTCCATACATTTGGGATTGGTATTTTGCATATTTTGGCTTCTGTTGCTTATTTTAAGGTTTAAAACCCTCTTTTTTAGCCTGTTGTATTGTTATGGATTTTTTTCTTCAATACTGACTCCTTTTAAAAAGCACATAAATAATTTCAATATATCAAAGTGAAAAATGTTATAAAATTTAAGTGGCACGTTCACCTCACAAAAAAAAAAAAAAAAAAATCTAATGAGAATCTTATTATAAATTTATTTATTTTCAAGCAGCCAAAAACTTTCTCTTCAACCCATTCACTTAAGCTCTTTAAATAGCAACTTCATTAGTGGTAAAAACTCATGGTTACCTCTGGCAGATGAATACTAAAAGTAGAGAGGATGAGGGAATTACTGTAGTTTTGAATAATCCTGGCAAATGACCTTGTATCAATCTACATGAGACAATTCTAGGAAATTTGTGGTGGAGGGGTAAATTCTCGGCTCATAAATATAACAAAAGTTGCAAGTGGGAAAGATCAGAGCAGTACAACTGTGCATTAAACTGTTCCTATAATATGTTCAGTATGGAGATACTAATCTGATTCTCCTATAAATACATAAACAAAAAATAAACTTGACCAAAAACACTGCACATCTTTTGCTAAATAATTAGTACTATGAATGAATGAATGAATGAATATTTATTTATATCATTTAAATACAAAACACATTTTTTTAATTAAAGTAAATTTTAAAACAGCCTCAGTCACCAATTCATCAGCACATTTCTTCTGGTCATAGACACAAAAATAGACACAAATAAAAGAAAAAAAACATTACCTTTAAATATAATAATTAGGAACAGTGCCTTCTGGAATTGCAGAAGGCACTGAATCCATTCAAAATTTATTCCAATTTGATTGGCTCAGCCCCCCAGTCCCTGGTTCATCAGCAGCTACCTACTGGAATATCCAGGGGACTGGGCTTCAATCCATCCAAAAAGAAACAGAACATTAAAAGTCATTTATACATTCAATACAATATTTCTTACAATACTAAACCTTTCTTCTTCTTCTTCTTCTTCTTCTTCTTCTTCTTCTTCTTCTTCTTCTTCTTCTTCTTCTTCTTCTTCTTCTTCTTCTTTTTTAAATAAACGCATTTGGCCAAATTTATATCCTTTAGAGTTGCTTATTCCTTTGGGCCTTATACACACTAACACCTGGTTATTGGTATATAAGGATCCTATTTAAATAATATTAGAAAACTAGCCCTATACCCTCTCCTACTCATTCCTTCTGGCTTTCACTATCAGACAATTTTATTCTCAAGCACATTTCGAGTATTTTATACCCATAACCATTTTTGTCTTACCTTGCCTATGTATTTTCCTAGTTCCTTAATGTTTTCATCTGACTTTAAATTTAAAATTCTTCTACCTCTTATTTCATCTGGTAGGTTTTCCCATTTTCTTAATATGAACTGTTCCCTCTAAAATTGTTTGCTTACATTCTAGTATACAATGCTGGTATACTAGTATCTGGTTCTGTACACATAGGACATTTCCCCTTAGCGTGTCCATTTTTTAATCCACTTAAATATTTTACTCCTGTTCTAAACCATGCCAACCCTTCCCTTCCTACCTTATCACAAATTTCAACATACCTTTCTCTTCCCCACACATTTTTTAGTGTACTATATAATTTCAGAAATTTTTTGGTGTTAAGATTTGCCCATATTTCTTGTTTTTCTATATCCTCAATTCTTATTGTTATCTCTTTCCAAAATCCTTTACCCAACCTTTCTCCCTCGTACCATACTAATCCCATACCCACTTCTTGTACGATATTTTGGATTTTAGATAACCAAGTTTCTCTCTCCTTGATTTTACCTTGTGCTACCAGACACTGATTAATAATATTCTCGTCTAGTCTCCCTATTCTATACCAATATACTCTATACTCTTTCCATGACCTTGCTTTTATCCTAATCTTCCTAGTTCCATTAGAGCAACCTCATTAGGTGAAGATCTAGGTAAGCCTAGAAAAATTCCACAAAATAATCTATTTATCATATTTATCCCTTTCCATCCTTCATCTGGCCCTCAAATTTCTATTCTATACATCATTATCCTCTCCACCATTGAACCATATATTCTCTCTAACCATTTTACTTGCATATTTGGTATTTATACAAGATCTAATTACACTCATGGCTACGTTTCCTTCTGCTACTGCCTTCCTTTTTTGATCACTCCATTTCCCATTACTAGACAATCTAACACCTAAATAATCAATTTTCTTAACAACTTCAATTTCTGTGCCCTCCCACCACCATTTTTCCTGTTTTTTTAATTTGAAACCTTTTTTCATCACCATAATCTTAGATTTGTTTTTATTTATCTTAAGCCCCCATTCTGTACAAAAAGTGCCTATAGTTTCTAATGATCGTTTTAATCCTATACTTGTTAGAGAACCTGTTACCAAATCTTCTGCAAAGAGCAGACCTGGTATCTCTATGTTATTTATAGTTGGCAAATGTACTTACCTGTGCTAATTTCTTCTAAAACATCATCGATAAACAGATTGAAGAGAACTGGACTTAATTTACATCCTTGTCTTAGACCTACATTGTTTGATATTTTTTCTGTAACTCTACTGCTCTCATATTTAACATAAAATTCATTTTCCTTATAAATATTCTGAATTACCTTTATAAAATTCTGACTTACCCCTTTCTTTCTCAGTTTAACCCAAAGTGCTTCTCTAGAAATTGTGTCAAAAGCTATTTCCAAGTCCAGAAACAACAAATAAATATTACCTCTTTTGTTACTAAGATATTTTTCGACTAATGTTCTAATTATAAAAATATTGTCAACTGTTCTTTTGCCTTTCCTGAAGTGTGATTGAAATGTTAAAATTTTCTTTTCTTTTTCTGCCCATTCTTGTAATCTTTTTGCTAACACTCCAGTGAAAACTTTCCCAATAGTTGAAAGTAAACTAATTCCTCTACAATTTGCTGG
This sequence comes from Metallyticus violacea, assembly GCA_030762175.1. Classification (NCBI taxonomy): domain Eukaryota; kingdom Metazoa; phylum Arthropoda; class Insecta; order Mantodea; family Metallyticidae; genus Metallyticus; species Metallyticus violacea. The sequence goes on from CM060836.1 coordinate 39,590,747, forward strand.
GTTTCTAAATCACCTTTATCTTTATAAATTGGTGTTACAATTCCCACTCTCTAATTTTTTGGTATTTTTTCTTCTTCAAAGATTATGTTCAGTAATCGCCCCAATATGTTTAATCTGTTAAAGTCTTCTACCCAAGCTTTCCAATATTCCCTTGGTATTCCACCTATTCCACATGCTTTGTCACTAGTACTATTCAAAACTACTTTACTTTGTCTGGATCAATATTTCCATAATGTCCTGAAAGGTGAAGGTTTTATTGTAATTGGTATGAGTCCTTTTGAAATAGTTTGTTTTAAATATGCTCCAATCACTTCATTGGAATTAGAACATTCTTTTTCCATGATAAAAAAATGTTCTCTTTGGCAAGCAGCTGAATATGACAGTTGATACCTTAAAAAAACATCTTGTTGTTACTTGTAACCAAGAAAAGTAAGCTTAAATACTTTAATTGTGCGACAAAGAAATCATTAAGTATCTTAAATACCTATTTTCATTTATAATGAGTGATATTACTGTTTTCACTTTTGATAAATGCCCATTTTAATTATATTACTGCCTATTTTCAGTATTTTAAGTGCCTTTTTTCCACTATTTTAACCAAAATAAATGCCTGAACTTCTAGCCTCTGCTTATGAGCATAGAAATGGCAACATAATTAAGAATTACTGAAATATTTTAATGGTGACAGAGGAACAGAAAGTGTCAGCATAGTTAGAATTCTATAAAGTATTATAGAAAATAATGTGCTGCTGATGGGAACTATAATTGCTTAGCATCAAGTCTTATTAGGGAAAAGTCATTTTGACAAGATATATTTAATTAGGCCATGCATATCTGAAAATAAATAATTAGGCATAGAACCAAAAATATTCAACTATCTGAATGAAATTTTTACATTTTCTTCATAATATGAGTATTAAGAGCATTAGAGGTAACTGTTAAGTTTGAAGAGTGCACAGAAGTAATAATCAAATGTTATTTAGAAAAATTTTGGGAAAATATAAATAAAGTTCAAGAATTTAATATATTGTCATATGCACACTTATTTAATGTATTGTCAAGCTAATATTTATGTCACTCTGGTGTGTAAAGTCAAAATTAGAGCCCAGATTTGTACATAAATACTCTCCCCCAATGAGTACATTTCGAAAACTGAGGACCCCAATTGAGGATAAACGAGTGTATATTCTCAACATAATTATCACATAAAAACACATATTTTACAAATCAAGTCATATGGATAAATGCTATTTTCAATTTTGTTACAAATGTATATTTTACTAATTTATTATTGTTCTGTTTCAAATCTCATAACAAATTTCTCTCAAAAATAATCAACATAGGGAAAACAAAAAGTAGAAGAAATATTTGCAATTTTGACAACTATACCAATGGGGTCCTTGAACAGCTTCATGTATACAATGTGATAACATAAAGTTGGAATGTAAGATATTATATTTTATTCCATTCTTCCCTGCAGTGGATGTGCAAACGAAGCATGCCCACCTCAAGCTGCTAGTCAACAAAATATATTTATATTATGCATTATGTCACTGCTGACTCCTCAGAACATTGAGGGCTGTGGCTTCCTGTGTTGGTTATTCATGATCAATATGGTAAGATATTGTAGTTTGTGGTGTTTACCTCTGTGAATTAAATATGTTAAAAGTGAAATTGAGTGTATGTGAGCATTTAGAGCAGTATGTATTAATTTTTAGTCAGTCATATGCAAAATCACTAAATGCAGATCAGTATTCCCAGGCAGCACAATGTTTGTCAGGAAGTAAGCTTATCACAGTTGTGTCAAGTGTTCATCAAAGCAAGTTCTTATAGGAGAACGAATTCCACCCTCATCTGTCAACATTTCTAAAAGTTTGCATTATTATTCAAATTTGCATGGTGCAATTGTTTTGGCTAACATATCCCTTTATAAGTTGAAGAATCCCAATCTCAGAAAGTTTCTCTAAAAATATATGAATATAAGTTCTCGCCATGAGTCAATGTTAAAAAATTATTATTAAGTTCTCCCTGTGATTCAATGTTTGGAAAAAAATAATCTCCCCAGCTGCTATGAAGAAACATTAAGACACATTAGGTTAACATGTGTGAAACAAAAACAATCTGGGTGAACAATGAATTAAACTAACAATCCTTATGCAAATAAAATAGGAAATGTTATAGTAGTTTTGGAAAAGACAAAATAATTTCCAAAAAAAATTTCTTATTAACTGTAAAGAAGTATCAGTTGCAGATCATGTAATAATTGCCAGATTATTCAATGAATCTTTGCAAATCTTGTGGCTGAATGATATCAAATATACTGATGTACTGCTTCTACTAGTAATTGCATAAATAAAGAAAGCTCCTGACTTTGAGTGAATTAACCTAAAGACCCCCTCCTTGGTCTAATTCTTAGTTTGCATACTTCTGGCAATAACCCAGTATCTGCTTAGGAATTTTCCAAGTTAGGGAAGTCTAGAATGGGATTTGCCCAGTCTCATGAATATAATGGAGTAACTGCTTGATAGAGAGATGGCATCCTTCATTCTGGAAAGTATGCAATAGGCAAGTGGCAGGGTAATGGTATGCTGATCATATGTCTTCCCCTGCAATACTGTCCCTTATCAATGATGTTGCAAGATGAAGATAGAGGATACAGTGGTCACTATGGCAGGCCAAGGCTTAGTATTTGGCTGTCATGCCTTAGAGGAGAGGAGAGAGTTAACCCTAAGGTATGCCTGTTGACAAGAAATGTGAGCCATGGCAGAGACCAGGGCCCAAATTTTATTAGCATTATATTTCCTTGCTTTCATAATGAATTAGTAATACTGTTCATTATCAAAACTATAGTAGTGGCAGTAAAGATTTTTGTATCTCCAAATGTTTGTTGTAAAAAGAAGTAGTGTGAAAACCTTACTGCAAATCTTATTTTGGAACAATTTGTGTGATAGATGCATGTATATTTGGCATGAATTTTTAACTGAATATAACTGTATGCACTCCTGGAAAAATAATTTACTAATTTTGGTGACCCCAACAGCCTAATTAGAGATAGTGACACTCTAACACAGATATGTTTCTTTGTGAACACAATAGTTTTTTTGATAAGATACATTAATGTGCAAGTGAGGTACTATGGCTAGATAGCTAAATGCTTCAAGTTCATTTGTAGATATGTTGAGCTAAGAATGTATAAATATAAAGCCATTTTATGAGAAAAGAAATTTAACAGTAGCTCCAATAGTGTATAGATATGTATTAACTTAATTCCTTTTACAACAAAATAAATATGGTAACTAATTATCATTAGGTAGATTTAATAAGTATTCTGCAAGAGATGCCTAAACATATCTGACGATCAGTAGTAAATGGCATGATAAGCAAAACTCAAAACAATCATCAAAGCAAGTAATTAGGTGTATTCAATATTAATTCAATTTGGAATCAAACACAGTGAAACATGCACTAATACTAACTAACTCTGTGAGTTGGAATATTTGAACACTCTTTCTGGTTTCACTTAATTGAGATTTTACCCAGGACATATGTTTCTTGGACATTTTTTCCACATCATCAGCTGTTCATGATTGAACTGTGTTCAAATATTCCTACTCACAAAGATAATTAGGTGTATACTCCTTATGCTTGACCAGTGCAGGAAGTCGGTCCTGGTGGTGTAGTGGTTACCATACTTGCCTCCTATACCCAAAACGTGGGTTCAAACCCGGCCAGGACCGATGGATTTTTTCGGGCGTAAAAATCCTAAGTATGGCTTCCTTCGGAAGGGAAGTAAAGCCGCGGGTCCTGTGTCGTACATTTACAGCACAAAAAAGAACCTCAAGCCTGAAAGAGAGGCCTCTGAGCAAAATTTGTCAACGGTTTCAGGCCCGTTTCACGCTCTGAGTTGAATGGGATGCTGATGACCTGAGCTGTTAAAGAGCGTCCTTAAATAAATCAATCAAAAAAAAAAAAAACACTGCAGGAATTGTTACTTTGTTATAAAAAAATAAGAGATAATTTATCTAAGAGTTTGAGACTACTATTTTTATTTTGGTAATCACTGTAAATATCAGCACAAATAAATGAGCCAGGAGTGACTGCTATTCACCACTCTGCTTCTACTGAAATTGAATGCATTGTGTGTTTAAATAACTATGTTTTATAACCTTCACTTATGTATTCACTTCGGGAGAATCTCTCCCGAAACACGTCTTACTTTTGTGTAAGTGAATGGAGTATAGTGTAAAGTGTAAAGTGAATACATAAGTGAAGGTTATATTGCCACTCCATTGTCAACAGCTTCGTAAGTACAATATTTAACTATGTTTTATGTGTGATGAAACTGTTGGTTTTGAGTTTGTGTGCTATTACTATTTATAATTCATGTCAGCATGAAATATCTTATTTGAAAATAATTATATTATACAGAGTGAGAGATTAATATAATGAATGATAAAATTACATATTGTCCTGAACATCTTTTTATATTTCTGAAAGGATTATGAATTCATCCATTAGGTGATTTTCTTATTGTCAGTCACAGATCACTCTAGTTTCATAAAATGATAAATACCTGGGTAAATATGAAAATTTGAAAAATTAATACAGTTCATTTAAACATCTGGATTTTTTTCAGGAGAGCCGTAATACTCTCTCAGCCCATCAGCTTGGTACGATGGCTGAATCAGCTTCTTCTGGCTGCACTCATGTCACTTATAGTGGGAACTATTTGGTGGGACTTACCTGGAACAGACCCACAGCTCATTTTCAGTGACAGACCAGGATTTCATTATGCAGTGGCCTCAGTTGCTTTATGGCCAAATTTACTTTTAGCACTTAGTGAATTTGGCAGAGATCGATGGTCTATTCATCGAGACATTTCAGATCAACTTTACTATAGGATTATATATATATTTACAAAGGTATAATATAAAATACTCTTGTTTGTTTCTTAACTTATCTATTGGCATCCATTATTCTGTTTATTTTTCATTCAACTCACTCATGAAAATCTTGTTAAAATAAACATACAGTTAATATTAAGATTATTTTTATTAAATTTAGCATAAAGCTGTTATTAATTCCTCAGGTTGTCATAAAGAATTTAACTTTATTGTGCAATTAGAAGTTGGTTTTTTGATCCTAATTAAATGTTGAAGTCAGAAACTTTATTAAAGCTAAACAAAACAAAAAAAAGGAAACTTTCTTCAACATGAGCACTCGAGATTTAATTCACCAGAACTTCCTACTCAAATAAATTTTTATTTTTTATTGGTTTATTTTGCTATTGCTTTTCTAAACAATTCCATTCTTGTCCAAGTTATAGAAAAATTTAAATTGTAAAATATTAAGCATTGCTGCATAAAGATGTGCAATTTTACATAATATAGATACATAGATAAGCTAAAATCTGTTAATAAGAAAAAAGCTAATTTCTATATTTTGTTTATCTTCACTCAACTACTTTGTAACTGTTTCAGAATTATTTTATAACATGTTTTACCTTAAATGTGTTCTGATTTGGCATTAGAAAAGATATTGTTTTAAAATCAGCAGAGCAGATATATGATTTCACAATTTTATGGTTATGATCAAAAGGGCATGGTAGCTCTGATGGTAAAAGGATTGAAAATTCATGGTTTGAATGTTGATCATGACCTTAAGTTTTCCCTATGCAATAACATTGATTCCAAAATCTTAGCCTAACATGTGACTTGTATAAAAATAACATAGTTATAATGTTTATGTTGCATGATTATCATGTTAGTCTTGAATGGAATAAAAGCTTGTTCAAATATTTCATTCATTTCCAAGAATTTTGTTGTTCTGTTGTATATTTTACATTATAAGCATCAAATTAATACATTCTTTAGGCTTTCATGGCTAGCTTTGTTATTATTGAAAGAGCTGGTAATGATCAATTTCAATAATAACAAATTAATAGATACATGAAATGTGTCTATTAATTTGTTATTTTTCACACAAGTTGCTTGTTAGACTAAGGTTTGGAATCAGAGTACAATAAATGTATTAATACAGTAGGGACATGTGTTTTTCTTGCTAACAGAATATTCATATTCAGCATACATGTAATAAACTTAAGTGTCAAGTCATTGCAACTGTAATTCAGGAATGGGTAGCAGATGGATGGAATGAGATAATTGTTTATGTTATTCGATGCATTGTATGCTATTTTGATTATGAGAGCAGCAAAGAGTCCATATTGTGCAGCTGTGAATTGTTCTAAAATAATGGAAACAACTCCAAATTAAGTATCTTTAAATTTCCAAAATATCCAGAAAGATTAATAGGACCATGTAGTGCAGTCCAAAATAATGTAATGATATGAATTGAAAAATGCCTGCAATACTAATTGGGTTTTTTGTACTTTAAGAATAAATATTTTTTGTGTTTGAAGTCTCCTCAGTTAATAAAAGGCTAAACAAAAAATGCTCCTCTTTGGAATTAATGTATTTGATATGAGCTTGGACATAAGGAGAAAATGGCTAAAATCTATGTGTATGGGTTAATTCTGAAAAATTTCTTAAGATTCTTAATAATTCTTTTTAATGTTGTAAAACAATATGTGGTGTAATAGATGAAAATGAGGGATAAAGATTAATTAAACTGAAATTATATAATAAAAATTGTAAGGTATAGTATAGTTCAGAAAATCCAAATCCTATCTTAAAGTATACAAAGCCATCTTTAGGAGGTAATTTAACCATTAATCCATATCTGACTCATTGCACTAAGTTATTAAACTGTTAAACTGTGCCTTGAAAGTTAGATTTATAAAAGAGTGTTATAAGAATATATATTTTTTTAAATGCCCATTTTTACTACTGAGGCATCACAGAAGCTGGACACTGATGGTACATGAAATGAAATGATAAATTGGGAAAGGATTTTTTTAAAGGAAGGATGCAATCCAGGCCTTTTTATGGTACCTCCCTGGCACTTGCCATTTATGAGGACTGAGGAAAACCTGGAAGAAACCTCAATCAGGGAGGACGGTCCTGTTGGGATTTGAACTTCAGATTTCCTGCTCACAAGTGTGCGTCTTAACAACCTTGGCCACCCAGGGCAGTTTGTGAGGAAGCAAAAGTAATAATTCTCAAAATATTTGTGAAGTAGGCTTCATTATGTATTAAATTTTTTAAATCAATAATTTAGTTAACATGGTAGAAAAAACCAAAAAGTCTTACTATTTAAACATTTAGATGTTAACTGCAATAAAAAAAGAGAAAACTTTACAGTAATTTTCCTTATTTTTCATACCAATTTTCCATAACAATAGCCATTAACCTATTTGTTGATGTTCTTAATGCCCATTTTCCACATATTTTACAAAATTAAATAAAGATTTTTAACTTATGGAAAAAAGTTGAAACATAAATGGGAGCAATAAGCAATAAACTTAAATAAAGAAATTCTAGCTACTTATTATTTGCCATTAACATTGTTAAACTATATGAATGAATGAATTAGAACTGGGTGCAACCCACTAAATTGAAGGCTGCATGCAGCTAGGCATCCTAAATGGGTCCATTGTGGCCCCTAATGATGGGATAAAATTATCAATTTAATAAAAAAATAGAAATATTTTGGGAAAGAAACATTGCAGATGTAAGTCTGAAGTATCTCCATTTGCCATTAATGAGGGCTAAAGAAAACTTTGAAAAAAAAATCCAGATAGTATGTGGGATTCAAACAGTGAATCTGTGGCCTTAGCAACCTCATTTTGAAAAATGTTGTTTACAACTGGTTACTTGTGTGAAATATATATATATATAACTTTCAGAATATTTCAGTCCATGTTTTGATGCATGAAATGTTTATATAACATTTATTTTATGCATGATGCTTTCGGGAGAAAATAGTATCAGTTAGATACTTACCTTCTGGAGGCACTAGTGTCATACTGCTTTCACTAGGTGCCAAGTCAGCATAAAGGACACAAAAAGATTAGCAAGGAGAAAAAAGGGAAAGAAGGAAAGAAAGTATTAATATTACTTCTGTATTAAGCTAACTCTTAAATAAAGTGATGAATGATTACTGTTAACCAACTCCAAAGCCAGGTATTGACATTAATAACAGAAACATCATGATCAGTTACCATTTTGGAATACTTGAAAAAAAAGAAGTATGAAGTTTATAAGGTAAAGTAAAGAACTGCAGAAACAACTCTGACTATGACAATATTAGTACCAAAAACCAACTGAAATAAATAGAAATAAGAGAAAGAATGATGATGCAAAATATTTTTTCTTTAGGTCAGTGTAAAAGATATATTATGAGCATTCATAAAATGACTCAAGAATCCTCTTAAAACTGATTCATTTACATCATAAGTTAAAACATAAAATACCTGAAATTATACAGCACCTTGAAATATGTTTACGGAATGTCGGAATCCACACAGTGAAACTTTTGTTAATCTTATTTTGATTTAAATGTAGTGTGTTTGTGAAACTTAAAGAGAGTTTTAATGTGATGACATGATTTTTAGTATTTTACTTTAAATCAAAATAAGAGCACCTTGAAAGTTTAGCTTATCACTAAATCCACCAATGATAAAATCAGCATTATAAACCATTGAATCTAAACATCCTATAACAGAACAGCTACAGCTATGGATGCTAATGAAGGCTACAGCATAACATAGAACCATAGTGAACAACTGTAAATGAGAAATCACTGCATTTACATAGCTGACAGAATATATTTCATTTCAGAAAGTTATTATTTTATCAGATTCAAGAGCCATTGGGAATATCCAGCTACAAAAGGTTCAAAATTTGAAAGCAAAGCAAACAAAAAGCATTATTATTGGGGCTATGGAATAGCCAAGAAGTCACCATACAGATGGAATAATATAAACATCAAGTGATATCCATATGAGCACCCATCTGTCTGAGGCTAACCACATTTCCAATGCTCTTGAATAATATGCAGCATTAATGAATCAATCAAAAAATAGGACAAAACAAAACAATTGCTGTCATATGCAATTACATGGTAGCATGTAGTGAAATATGTTCCAACCCAATCATACAATGGGAATGTCCTTTTGTCCAGCATACCATATTTCTTCACACAAACTGCACTCATCAATGGATATTCAAACAGAACTCATCACGTGGGAAAGTCAAACAGAAAATGCTATTGATCCAAGTTGGCACCTAAGAATTCATTCATGAAATTCAGGCAAAATGATTTTACAAACAGATCTTTTCTCATGTGTTACTATACTCATCATATTTTTAGTTTGAGTTGTTGAGCAATTATTATTGTTTTGTGGCATTGCATTGAGTTGCATAGGGGTATGATGACTTCTCATCTATTCTGCAAAATTGTTTTATGAATTCCCTCATATTATGACATTAATGCACTGAACTGGCACTGATAAGTATAGCAATTATGTAAAAAGAAAACCAAATACATTCAAACAAAGTTTCAGTAACAAATAATTATAATCTTGGATACTAAAAGTGTCAGGTTTTTCCTAACAAAACTGCATAATTTAAATATTTATTTTTATTTACAAGGGAAAATGTTTTCCATTAGCCATTTAAAATGAATTTTTTTCCAAAACCAGTAGACTTGTTTTAAATTTGCATTGGAGCTTTTTAAAAAAATACTTGTAATTAGGAAACATTTGCATTTTTTCAGTTTCAATTAGTTTAGTTTTGTCTGTTTGCAGCATAAATGCTATTAAAAGAAACGAGTCACTTATACATTGGTTAAATTATTATTCTTAATCTAATATAGTACAATTATTAGCTGAATTATGTTTCAGGTTCTTTACAATTTACCTGCATCTGTGTGCATATGGCTAACTTATCTTGTGCCAGCATATTCAATGAGCGGTCTTCACATGCAAGGGAATGATAACTCTTCATTCTACATATATATTGGTGAGTAAATCAATGCATGAGTAGTGCAGCACCTATAAGACCAAAAACCGTGGTATTCCATATTAGCACCCATATTCCATATTTGTACCCTATTTAACAGTGTCATTTTCATGCTGTGTATTCTGCTCAGCAAGATATAGCAAAGTTATTTCTTTGTTGTCTTTATATTTTGACTTTAGTCATTATTGCTACCTGAGCCAATTAAAATGTCTAAAATGAGTTAAAACATAAAATACCTGAAATTATACAGCACCATGAAAGTTTAGCCTAGCTCTAAATCCACCAATGATAACATCAGCATTATAAACCATTGAATCTAAACATCCTATAACAGAACAGCTACAGCCATGGATGCTAATGAAGGCTACAGCTTAACACAGGACCATAGTGAACAAACTATAAATGAGAAATCACTGCATTTACATAAGTTGATAGAATTTATTACATTTCATTACAAAAGCAAATACCAACTCTTCTTTTGGAATATTCACTCAATATCAATATCTGGTATTAGTTTTGTTGCTCTACAACATAATTTCACTATGTCTCCTTAAACCACATTAAAAAATGTTGCTAATACAACTTTTTTTATTGCAGGGCTAATGCTGCTGTACCTACTTGCATTACAAATGTTGCTAGCAGCATTAGGTTATATGTTTAGATGGAGACATGTAGCTGCTATTTTTGCTGGATTAATATTAACATGTCTCTCGCTCGTATCAGGAATCCCTGTGCATCCAAAAGACTTGGGTGTTTGGTGCAAATGGCTCGATATTATTTCACCTTCAAAATGGGTATTACCTGTGTTGATAGCTCGAGAATATCAGCCTGTTACTCTTATTTCCAGTACAACTCTGTGCAGAAATAAACAGGTAAGTTTGTTACCAAAAAACACTTGTAGCAAATTACATTAATGAATAAATCTAACTTTTTCATAAAGTGAATAACATATGCAGATCTTACTAATTTTTATATGCTGAGTGTAAAATTCATTGAAAAGTTTGTAGCATTTTGAAAAGTCAAGCTGTTTTTACATATTAAAAGTTATATTGATTTTATTTCTTGTATATAGATCCCTAAATATAGCTATTCAATGAAAAAACCTGACAAATTAATAAGCAGCCAGCTGTTAAAGCTTTTAAATTTAAATGTAATCAAATAAACATAAAATCCTGGTAACAAGAAAAAGTACGAGTTAGCTTGTTTTCTGCTCATATGAAAACTATAATCTTCCTTTTTTAATAACCAGCAGTAATTGTCCTTCTTGATATCATTGCTCCAGTGTAGCAATATCATAGTGACTCTTCATTTAAATCCTCAAAGTTTCCAGAGAGATGTCCTAATGCATTTGACATATAGCAATCTCATATTTTGATGCTTCAGATTAACTTTGATTGTTATTTGTATTAATTGGTAATTTTCCACCTTGTGAGTCCCTAAAAACCATTTGATAACAGTCTGTTTTGCTTAATTCCCATGCTGCTGATTCCTTAAGTTCCCTTTTTATCTCCTTTTTTTTCTCTAAAATTTTCATTTTTCAAAAACTTTAAAAAACTGAAAATTTTCCTTTGCTATCTGTAAAATGTTATCCTAAAGTTGATATAGAGTTGGTTTGGTAACAATTATACATCACTTACTTGGTTTTAAACAGACATGTTCCAGGAATACTTGCTCTCATCACCAGCAGAAGATGAACAGAGAGAAGCATATTCTATAGGCAGTTGGGGGAATTTATTGAAAATATCCAAAGTTGGTGTCTCAAAGATCATGAAGGAGATTTTTATTTTCGATGATGAATATTTTCCCCCATGTCATTAATTTCAAAGGGTTGCTAGTATATTATAATTTGGACAAGGATTTGTAGGCAATAAAAATTTTTAAAATGGGCAAGCAAAAGGGCACTAAAATCCAAATAGGTATTTAAAAAGGCACTAAAATTTCAAGAACTAAACACTTAAAAAGTAAGCAAAATTCAACAGATACTTGCTTAAAAAGGCACCAAAGTTCAAAGAATGGGCTCAAAAAATTCAAAATAGATTAGACACACAACTTTAAACAGCCCAGTCTAAATATCCTAAGTCATAGGAAGAAATGCTGATGTTTTAGTTTTTATGCCAAGTTTTTCTGATGCATTGCTGTCTGTTAGTGTTGTTCCAGGTGATACTTTTTCTCATATTTAACCTAAAACTACAGTGCTAATTAGCATTTTTATTAATGAAATTCACATTGAACCCAAACAGTGTAATTAGAGTGATTAATTATAATGAATTAAAATAAAATAACACATAATATAATAATGCCAAAGCAAAGAGATTAAACTTAAGTCTTTCATATACAGTTAGTAGAAAATTATTTTTTCTTCCATGGATCAGCAGTAATCCATTGCTTCAATAGCATATTTCTACAACTTCTTTTTTGTTAACTTCTTCATTGTTAATTCTAGTAATATTCCAATTTGAAAGGTTAACATCAGCAATGTTACTACTGGAAAGAGAGTTTCGAGTGAAAGAAAAGAATGACTGAACTTAATAGAATTTCAAACTGTATTATCTAAGGCAAGATTCTAATTGGTGCAGGAAGTTACCATGCAATCACAATGTAACACTTTTGTCAGTGGAGTTTGATCAAGTTGGTAGAGTACATGATTGGTGTTAATAGCAACTCACTTTGTATTACTTATGTTTGTTTGTCTTTCAAGGAATTCCAAGGTTTCTTTAAAGTCATTACTTCAGGTCATTCAGATCATATGATACCTTTAGCAAGCATGGGTAATGTGCTTCCTGGAAAATCACTTTGTATTTTCAGCAATGTAATAGTTTTGAGAAACTCAAAACCCAGAAATGTTTATATTAAAAGTTGAATGCAAGTATTAAAAAATTAAATACAAAATTTGCATGTAAGAATTGGAAAAATTGCCTAAAAGGCTGTTTTTGGCATAAACAAATTGAATAGGCACAAATGCATCAAATAGGAGTTATAGGCAACATAAAACTATTACTTTATCTTCTGATAGCAGGAAACGAGTTTATAACTTAAGAGCCAAGGTTATTCTGAACAAAGACTAAAATAGGCAAATAGAACAAAATCTGTCCCTTCTTCTCAATGGTGCTAGAGCCCATATTGAGCCTTGGCCTGCTGCAGCGACCTCTGCTTCCTCTACGAATATATCATGACTTCATTGATAGAGGGCAGAGGGTTGCATATGATCAGCATGGCAGAGCCCACTGGTCACGTATTACACAGCTCCCTAGATCAAAGAATGCCACCTCTCTATCAGCCAGCTTCTCAATTATCCACAAGAGGCTGGGTGAACCTTGTTCCAGACCTAACTTAGGAAAATTTCTAAGCAGGTACGGAAATCAAACTAGGCCTCCATGCCAGCAATCAGCAATACTAACAACTAGACCAAGATGGTTATCAAATATGCCCCTTAGTTATAATAATTCAGTTTCATTAAAATTTTGTTTTTATTTTGGTGTGATAGACACTTGGAAGGGCTTGCGGGTAAAATGATTTAATGAAAAGTTGATACTGCTAAATTTAATTTACATATCTTACAGTCAAAACAGAAAACAGGTTTTTGCAAATAATTATGGTTGAATCTAAACATTGTGCAGAGATAAATGTTGCAAATTGCCACATTTACAAGGAATTGTTAATGATGACCATTCATCCTTGGTAAAAGTTAGAAATGTACAAGTTTATCTGTTCTCCTGCTGAGCAGCCTACACAGGAATAGCTAATTATAATTTAAAATGATACACTATGGGTAACTTATTTACACACTTCACTTACTATATTTTCCTAAGTTGGAATACTGACCAGAGGCCACCATAGTTCACACAACAACTTGCAAGGGACCAACACGAGCATCAGAAATCACTGGGTCAAAGGCTGAGGATGGGAACGCTGGTTCCCGAAACATTGTTCTAACTTAGGAAAATATAGTAAGTGAAGTGTGTAAATAATTTACCCATAGTGTATCATTTTAAATATGATGACTTCACTGCAAACAGCTTCAAAAATTATATATATATAAGCTAATTATAAACTTATTATTAATGTTTTATTATACTAACTTTGCAGCCCTTATAGCTACCATGAAGCTGTGCTTATTTGATTGATTTATTAAATATCACATATATGACTGGAAACATGTTTTAAGACATCTGCCCAATCATGGTCCTGAAATGGATACATGCACAAATATGTGTTACATTCATACATTATACTCTGGATATGACAAAGAACCTTCTTATTAAAAAAAGTTCTTGTGTCCTCTTGGGAATCAAACTCATGATCCTAGGCACAGCAAATAGGTATTCTGCCAATTGCACTACTAGGCCAATTTAAAATGTTATTTATGTGCTTTTAGTTAGATGTGAATTTATGCAATTGAGTGTTTTATTCATTAATTATTACAACTGCTAGTCAGTGATAGTGTCCATGAATATTTGCCTCATTTATTTATTACTGGTTGTGTTTGTTTCCTTGAAAAATGTATTTGAACGACAAAAGAAATACGGTTTTCAGTTAAGGGCTATAAAACCTTACTGGATATTTTCCAATTAAGTTTTATTTTATTTTAATAATTATTTCTTGGTGTTTTCACAAACATTTAATGACAATCACCTTGATTTGAAAAAAATTAATTTTACCATACTGCCATAACCTAAAGAGTGTATACCAAAGCAAATACTAATTAAATATGTTACCACTGCACATCAAAATGTGTATGATAATGTATTAGCATTTCAGCAATACCAAAGCATTTTTATACAAAAACAAAGGCTACACAACTATAAACATTAGGAAGGAAAACTTTTTCAATTAGATCTACTGACATTTAAATGCACTGCCTTGGTAAAAGTGCACATTTGCCTGTAAACATGAACAACTTATGGCAAACATAGGAAAATAAACAATGATTCCTTTCAGTTACCTACATTTACCAAGTAACAAGGCAAATATTTACATTACTTATTAACTGTGAACATTATTGCTTTTCCCACTGTGAAAAGCACCATAACATATACATTAAAAGTTCAAAATATTTTCTGAAGCAGCAACATATCTATTTCCCAAATATAACACAATTTTATACCATGGCTCATATACTGAGTATCTGTCTGTCAACTGCCATGACTGGATTCAGTTATTCAGTTATTTGTTTCCTGGGTGAGACAAATTGCCTTCATGTGGTTTTTTGAATTTTCCATAACACTTAAAAGTAGAATGTCAATATTAAATAGGCAATGGTGAACTCTCAATTCCTTTACATCATCATCCTTATGTTCCATTCATCATTTTGCACACCCCTTGCAATTGGTATGAGAGCTATAAACAAATATAAAAAATGTGTGCACATACATGCACACATACAAACATTTGCAAACCAGATTGTTTATGGCTTAAAAATAAACTCCCAGGGTTTTCCAATATGATATGTAACAAAAACTAAAGCTAGTAGTCTTAAAACCTTAAAACATTTTTAGGAGTGTTCTTCACATGGTAAAGATAAGAGGTGCATAAAGTTATAAACCAAAAGAGAAGAAATTCATTTGTGCCATCACAAACTCTTGTAATTTATTATGTGAAAATAATAAATGCAGGCCATTTAAAATCTTAAAGTTTTAGGTATATATAATAAACTTAACTTTAAATAACAGTTTAAAAAAAATTAACTTTGATTAATTACAGTAAGAATAGAAAAACCAAAAATGTAACATTTTCAGTTATTTGAACGAGTGCAGGAAAAAATATTACAACTGAAAACTACATGTGGATTGAATTCCCTTTGGAATTGGTACAGAATTAATTGCTAAATTGGGAATCAACAAACTTAATACTCACAATATGTAGAAACTCAACTGTGTAATTAATCTTCATAAATATCTTAATAGATAATATTTTATTTCAGGTTCAACATCAAGATATTATTGTGCAGTTACCTTGTCCTGCACCAAATGGAACAGCAGCTCTCCAGTACTTAGGCCTCTCTCCAGATCCAAAACAGCCACACTATATGCCCCCTGTTGCTGTGGCTGTCTTTTGGTTTATCTGCCTCCTTATAGCAGCAAGTTGCTTTCTAATTTGCCGCTACAAACCCCAGCTATCTCGAAATAATCCTAATAAACCATGAAGAATTACAAAACATGTGAATACTTTAAGTGCATACAATACCTTGAATCATCATAACTCAAGACACTTAATGTTCTAATTTAAAATGTATAGATAATAAAATAAATTTTTTTTTATTAAAACAAAGGCCTCTGATAGTGCTGCAGTTACAGTACTGTTGCCTTATTTTTTACTGTGTTGTTGGGAAGCTACCTAATGTATTCATTTGCTACTCCATAAGTCACAGAATTTTTAATGACTCTCTTTTTCCTTTCACATATATCTTACTCAGCATGCTCACAATTTTTTTCCCCATTAAAGGGCAATTGCTTTTATATTATAATGTCCTACTGAAACTCCTATTTTTATAATCTATATAGGAAAACTGGACAATGAGCATTTTCCACAGAAATAAACTGTATAAGTCCTAAACTTAGGTATTCATTTTTTACACTAACCTTAGCATAAAAAAATGAATGCCTAAGTTTAGGATATATTACCACTGCATTGTCAACAGCTTCATAAGTACAATATTTAAACTGTGTAGGATTTTTACAGTGCACTCTATATGGTCACAAATACAGAAGTCGGTCCTAGTGGTATAGTGGTTACCATACTTGCCTCCTACACCCAAAATCGTGGGTTCAAACCCAGCCAGGATCGATGGATTTTTTCGGGCATAAAAATCCTAAGTATGGCTTCCTTTGGAAGGGAAGTAAAGCTGTGGGTTCCGTGTCATACATTTACGGCATGAAAAAGAACTTCAAGTATGAAAGAGAGACCTCTGAGCAAAATTTATCGGCCGTTTCACGCCCTGAGTTGAATGGGACGCTGATGACCTGAGATGTTAAAGAGCATCCATAAATAAATAAATAAATAAAAAAACCAAATACAGAAAAATTAAAAGTGAATAAATTGGAAAACTTGCTGATTATCTCAGTACCATCAGGACTGATTTCTGTACAGCGCTACTAATAAACAGGTGTCCAGGATGATGAAAGCTCTCCACTAGACATCACAGGGGAATATCAGAGCTGCATAAACTTCAGTCCACATCTAGCCAACAGTAGTTGCAGCAAGTGATGAAAGAAGAACAGTGAGTTACATGAATGCTCAGTGGAACATACAAATGACACAATAAAAGGTGACTAAGTATGCCAAATTAGGCTCTATCCCAAAAGTAGCAAAAGGAACTCAGCTTTATATACATTCAACATGCATACAAGTTACAAGAGATGTGTTAAATGTACAAAAAAATGTTAAATATAGCAATAATATTATTTAAGGATAACATAATATGCACCTTTAAGTGCCAAAGATTATGAATTCAAGCATGGTTTAGTTACTCTTTGCCGATTTTCTTGCTTTTATAAGTAGGTTATTTAAATTTTAAAAGAAAACAAAATGTGAAACAATTGCTAACCATTATAACAACTATAAGTAAAACAACAAACGTTTAACCACATAATAACTAGAATATACCTATCAAGCTTGTAATTCCATTAAAATGGTTGTTAATGCACCCTTGGCCATAAGTATGAATCAGCAACAAGCAGTGCTAGTTGAGCTCATACAGGCATAAATAAAAACATGCTGTTAGTCTGTCAGCAAAAAATTATAGAATTGAAACACTCCTTTATTTTTATTAAAAACAAATATTTTGCTAGCTGTTTGAAATTTTAATAATTAGACTACAGATATTGCAACTACTATTTTGATTTTAAAATATTCATTTTATTCCCTTTGTTGAAATGCTTATTTATTGTTTGCTTTTCTTAAAATCTATGGACAGCCACCTCAAGAGAGTTGCTGTGATTTTGCAGCTCCCATAATTGGCATGTTTATACTACACTTACAGTGTGGCTCCTTAAGAATTACATTGATGAACTCTTTAATTTCAAAAATTTGCCACTTGTTCTCTAATTGGCATCTTTATACTACATTTATATTATGATATTTCAAGAATTATAATGATGTGATTCCTTAAATTCAAAATTTTGCAGCTTGTCCTCTAATTAGCACATTCATAATTCACTTATAGTGCAATAGAAGTGGAAGAAAGGCTATTAAATTATATGACTATTGTAAGTATAAAAACTGACTTCCTGAAACAGAGATAATGTGTGGTGATGCAAGCCTCTACTACTTGTGTGAGCATTTCCATCCTAATGGCAGGCAAAGTACATTCAGATTTTAGGGAAAATATTCACACCAACGTGAAATCACTTTTGTATTTTGGTGCAGGTTTCTGTTCCTTTCTACTTCTGCACTAAGTAAAGAAATAATCTTGTGATAAAAGAATTGCTAGACTCTAGTTCTAAAAAATGTTGGAACAATAGTGTCAGAATTTAACCCTTTGCCTTATGAGCAATTCTAGCTGTGTTCTGGAAGGAGGTCTGCTGAGAAGACTGCATGCTAGAGAAGAATTGCCACAGTTCATATGGAACCCCTTTGGCATAATGGTAAGTAATTTTAACAGTATGCCGTACCATTTTTCCCAACTACAGCACTGGCAACAAGCAACTACTCAGCAACTAAAAAACTGTAGGCTTCATAATTGCAATGCCTATAGTCCAAGTGCAGGCTGTGAGAGAAGGAATGATAAGAGAAATGTCCAGTGGCCCTATTTAGCTTGACATACTTGTTCCATGGTGTAAAGAAATGTTATACATATTCGTCTTATCTTTAATCTTCCATTCCATGATATCTGACCTGGAGAAAGGAAAACTGTAAAACATAAAAAGCCCTAAACAGCCAATACAATACCTCCTGATATATTTGTTTATTAATGATGAAAATTTAATTAAATGTTCTTAATATGCAAGCATGCACGGACACACATACACACACGCACATAAAAATTATGGTTTTAACCATAATTTTTTTTACATTGGTACATCTATCTTAAGCATTCATGAAATATCAAGTCATTGGTTCAAACAGTATTTAGCATAGTATTATAAGCAGATATGTGGTGGGTAACCCAAAAATGGATAAAATTGAATATTGTGTAGTGATAAAGTTATTTGTATATAATGGTTTAATCCCAAAGTAAATTCATATCAAATTTATAAAAATGTATGGGAATGCTTCCCTTTCACTTTCAACTATTAAAAAATTAACTGCTGAATTTAAACTGATTGTATCAGCCTGAAAATAACATATGCGAAGGACATCCAAAAAATGTAATGAACAAATACATAATATGATACTAGATGACTAATGAGTTCCAGTGCATGAAATTGCTGAAGCTATAGGCATTTCAAAGTAATGTGTAGGTTATATTTTATACGAAGAGTTACATATGAAAAAGATTTGCGCAAAATGCATACTGCTTACTAACAACAGACCAATCAAAAAACACTTTCATATTATAAAGGATGGTGCACGAACAGTTGACAAGTTGTAACTTTTTTTTTTATTTGAGTAATGTTTAACACCCGTTTTTACTACTGGGGCACCACAGGCGGGGGACACTGATTTTTTTTAAAGGAAGGATGCGATCCAGGCCTAAGTTTAGGGTACCTCCCCGGCATTTGCCAGTTATGAGGACTGAGGAAAACCTGGAAAAAAACCCAATCAGGGAGGACGTTCCTGGTGAGATTCGACCCCAGACCTCCCGCTCACGAGTCCGCGCCTTAACGAGCACGGCCACCCATGGCGGTACGTTGTAACTTGAATATCTTTTGTTAGATTTCGTTCAAATTTCACTCCAGTGTGTACTGTTTTATGGAAATGCCTACAGAGGCCTAGCTGTCACAATATCTCCAGTCATCTGTTTCTCATTTAGCCATGGCTGAGCTCTGACTTACATATGTTGCTCGCGTTAAAGCAGTTCTCCTTACGTTGAATTGAAGAGTGTTACAGCAACTCAAAGAAGATATAGGGCAATATTCCACACACAGAGCTCCATTAAGAAACACAGCCCTCCGATTACACAGGAAATTAGTAGTAGATGAAGGTAGCTTGTTGGAAGGGAAAAGACGTCGGACAGCACCTGTTTTGGAAACATCACTGCGCTATGAGTCACCATGCAACGAAATCCAAACAAATCAGCCCGGCAGTCGGCAAGGAAAATGAGGATATCGCGTCGTTCAGAACAAAGAATTGGTCTCAAGTGCTTCCCTTATAAAATAACTGTGTTACACAAAATGACTGAAAGAACAAAAAGAGAAGACTGGGATATGCGTTATGGGCAGAAGGAAAAGATGAAATATTGTTCAATACATGGCTCTCCGACAAAGCTTATTTCCACCTAAACAGAACAGTAAACAGACAAAATGTCCGATTTTTGGAGCAGAAAAAAAAAAACTCAAAATGTTCATGAAAAAAACTATGCATGGGGGGAATGACAAATTGGATAGTTCTATCCAGCCCTGACTTAATCAGAACAGTCCCCTCCCTTCTTTTTCTTTTTCCAATCAAATTGTCAATGCTGTTTGATATAAGGCGAAGTTAGTTTGTACTACATCTTCTTGCCATAAAACTCAGAGTGGTGCAACCAAAACGGCACAATATCTCATACAGCTGACGCTGTACTGGAATTTCTGCAGGAAATATTCGGCAATCGTGTACCATTGCTACTCGCAGCTCCATTATGAGGAATTCTTTTCACCTCCTTTAAGTCCAGATTTAAACTCAAGTGACTTTTTATGGGGATATTTGAAAGACAAACTGCACCCTTTGAGGCTGCAGAATGTTAAGAAAATGCGTGCCCTGATTGTGTAATTATGCATTAAGATAAATGAAGACTAGTGCCGAAAAGTTGTTAGTCATGTGTGTACCTGCCTTCGCGAAGATGCCCGCTACAATGGAAGGAGGGCATATTGAACACGTGATAATGTGAACTACCTGTGGAAAATTTTAAATGTTAATTTCAGAAATAAGAGTGTTATGACGAAACTAAATGTGCTAATTATTCTTGCGCCACCCTATAATATTGCGATAGTTTTTTGTAGCATTTTAGGAACAACATAACTGTTTTATGCATCGGTTATAACTGTAGGTGAGACTGTAGGTATCCACCAACACACATCAGAATTGAAACAACGAACACAACAGTGGACAGAAGCCGGTTGTCCAGCGCCAAAGAAAACGCTCAGTTTCATCTGAAGAAAAAGTTATGGCAAGAGTCTTTTGAATTGCCAAAGAAATTTTACTATGCTGTTGATTATGCTTCCTTAGGCAACTTTGGTCTGATGAAAGTGTCTCACTAGCACTGGCGTTGTAAACCACCACAATTTGGCTTACTGGGCAAACGAGAACCCAACCACATCATTGGATCTGTGAGCATCATACCCAGAGGAAATGGAATCATAACGTAATGGGGGATTTGGAATCATAACTAATTTGCCCAGACTTTTTCGAAGAAACTCTTACTGGGCACTATTTCTTAGAGTTCCTGCAGATACGAATGATGGTTGTAAATGTTAGAAAGTGTTCAACTGCAGCTTGCAAACACATCAGGAGCTATAGCTAGATGGTGCATCCGCATATTTTGATAGACATATGCGAGGGTTTCTCAATATTGCCTAGCACGACGATGGATTGGCAACGGCGGGATTCTACGAGTACATTAGCCCCTGTTTGTTCCGCACCCTATACCTCTATATATTTCTTAGGATGAGGACATTTAAAATGTCAGCAATTATCGTATAAGGCCTCATAACATTATCACTGTTTGGCATTTAAGGATAAAGTGGTTCACATGTGATAATTTTTTTTTTGATTGATTTATTTATGGACGCTCTTTAACATCTTAGGTCATCAGCGTCCCATTCAACTCTGGGCGTGAAACGGCCGACAAAGTTTGCTCAGAGGCCTCTCTTTCAGGCTTGAGGTTCTTTTTCGTGCCGTAAATGTACGACACGGAACCCACGGCTTTACTTCCCTTACCATACTTAGGATTTTTACGCCCGAAAAATCCATCGGTCCGGCCGGGTTCGAACCCGCGATCTTGGGCATAGGAGGCAAGTATGGTAACCACTACATCACCAGGACCGACACATGTGATAAAGCGGAACACATGTGTATTATTTTGCTAAATCAGTGCCAGTTTGATAATATGTGTATAAAGAAAGTGTTTTCCCACAAATTCCTTAACAAGGCTTAAAAGCATCCATTACTATGTAACGTTTTTTTTTTGGGGGGGGGAAGTGAACGTAACTTTATTTAAAGAAAACTATCATCAGGTAACTTTTAAAAAATGTTTATTGTTTAAAAACAAAGCATTATAAAAGAAACATGTAACAGTCTAAACTAGTAATCTAGACAGCTATTACCGTGGCGAAACTTATTTTTATAGGTTATGTAAATTTGAGCAGTGAATTAAAATATTATTTTATGTAACATTGCAGGGTAAAGCGGATCATTCAAAACAGTATATATAATGTTAGGGTGTGAGGGGAACATAAATTATAATGAAAAACATTTGCATGAATTTATATAGAAAGTGAAGTCTGGTGAAACGTCTAGCCTAATACTATGTGCAAATTGATGCTTCCCTCTTCAAAGTTGGACATTAGAATTATTGGCCAACAATGTTGGAACGGAAAGGGTGTCATAGAGAGATAATTTAAGGAAAACAGGCCAAGGTTGGATTGGTTTTAATGCTTTATGAAATGGCAATGAAGTTTGCATAGAACATTAAGAGATCAAGGGCTGCTGTGGCAGAGAAATTCCTTCAAGTATAAATTGAAAATCTTGAAAAATCACTAGAAGGGTTTCTGCTGCCTCACATCATCTTGTGATGAAGCTACTTTACATCCAATCCTTGCTGTAAAGATGGTTGTGAGATGGGAGACGAAACATCCAGAAAGAATCATGGATTCCAGCAAAGCAAGCACCACTTTGATGATAGTGGCAGTAGTTTATAAACGTGTACTTCCTCCCTGTGTAGTATACAAGGCAAGGCATTTGTATACATAATGGATCGAAGGCGCAGTCTATAGTAAAAATGTGAGTTATTGGTTTGATGCATCTCTCTTTTAGGGCTGGATGTCCACTATTGTCCTCCTCTGTTGCAGAAGACTGGGGGGTGAAATATATCACCTCATCTTACCTCGGAGTCGGTCCTGGTGGTGTAGTGGTAGCCATACAACCTCCTAAACCCCAGATCGCGGGTTCGTTCCCGACCAGGATCGATGAATTTTTTCGGGCGTAAAAATCCTAAGTATGGCTTCCTTCGTGGGTCCCGTGTCCTACATTTATAGCACGAAAAAGAACCTCAAGCCTGGAAGAAGGGGCCTTTGAGCAAAATTTGAACCCGCGACCTTGGGTTTAGAAGGCAAGTATGGTTACTACTACACATTAGGACCGACTATTTATATGCTGAATTAATTACTCATTTTATTTTAAAACAATATAGAAAAAATTAAAAAGCAAGAGCACTTTTTAATTTCGGTTTATATGCTGAATTAATTACTCATTTTATTTTAAGACAATAAATAAAAAATTAAAAAGCAAGAACACTTTTTTAATTTCGGTTTTCGAGTATATACCTTTACTTCTAAGAGTCCAATTTCTCTAATTTTCAGAAACCAATTTCTTATTTTATTTAAATGATATATAACGAATTTTGTAGTGAAGAAACAAATATTGGTGCCGCTTGAGTGATTTGTAAATTTTGGGTTTCAGGCATACTTTCATTCCTAATGACCCGATTTCCCGATTTTCATGAACTATTTTTCTTATTTTATTTACATAGTATACCTATGCGGAGTTTTGTTGCGAAAAAGCAAATGGTGCTTCTAGGGTAAATTATAAAATTTGAATTGTAGGTAAACCTCATTCCTAATAATCTGATTTCGCTGCTTTTCAGAGACTTTTTTATGTGATTTAAATGGTATATACTGAAATTTGTTGTGGAAAAAAACAAACAAACAACTATTGGTGCTGCGAGAGCGATTTATAAATGTTAACTTTCAGGTAAACTCACCACTTATAATGACTCGATTTTCTTCATTTTCAGAAACTATAATTTTATTATTTTATTTAAATGTTATACACGAAACTTCATTGCGAATAAACAAATATTAATGCCTCTAGAGAACTTTTTACATTTTGGGTTCCCCCTGCTAATGGTGCAATTTCACTGATTTTCAAAAACTATTTTTCTTACTTTATTTCAACGGCATATATCTAATTTCCTTTAAAAACAAATTCAATTTTGGCAGTTAGAGCGATTTTTAAATTTCGGTTTAACCCCTCACTCCCACTAACCGTATAATTTTCATAACTGTTTTTCTTATTTGGTTTAAATGGCATATACCTATTTTGTTGTGAAAAAGCAATTATTGGTGCTGCTAGAGGGGTTTCTAAAATTGAGATATCATGTAACCCCCTGCTCCTAATCGTCTAATTTGCCTGATTTTCAAAAAGGATTTTTCTTACACTATTTAAATGTCATATACAGAGTTCCTTTGGGGAAAAAATAGTTATTAATGCCGCTAGAGCGATTTTTAAATTTTGGAATGTAGGTCAACTCCCCTCCTAATGCCCCGATTTCCTGATTTTCAGAAAATATTTTTCTTAATCTATTTAAATTTCATATAAGGAGTATCGTTGAGAAAAATCATATATTTATGCTTAGAGCGATTTTTAAATTTTGGGTTTTAGGTAACTCCCCCCTCCTAATAGTCCAGTTTCACTGATTTTCAAAAACTATTTTTCCCAATTTATTTCAATGGCATATATCGAGTTTATTTTAAAAAGAAATAAAATTGCAGCCGCTAAAGCGATTTTAAAATTTCGCTTTAACCCTCCCTTTTTTTTTTCAGAAATACTTCCACTCCTAATGACCAGATTGCTATAACTTTCGAAAAATACTATATCAGTTTATTTTTAAAATAAAAATATTGCCGAGTTTCGTTGAGAAAAAGCAAAAATTGCGGCCGCTAAAGCGATGTTTTACCACCACCACCACCACCACCACCACCACCACCACCACCACCACCACCACCACCACCACCACCACCACCACCATCATCATCATCATCATCATCATCATCATCATCATCATTTTTAATTGTCTTTACGTTAACCCCCCCTCCCCCAAGTCGAATTTTGCTGGTTAACGAACTTGACAAATCGTTTGTTAGTTGATGTTATATGCCGAGTTTCGTTGAGAAAAAACAAAAATTGCTACCGTTAGAACCTTAACGGACATACACAACGTCTGTGTGTGTATATATATGTAATAACTTCATTCCTACGGAATTCGTCAAAAAGATGATCAGTAAGTGGTGATAATAATACTTTTGTAATTTGTTTATGTAGTATAAATTATTATTACATTAAATACAAGTTTTCTTAAATACAGGTCATATTGTTGCTTTCTTAGTGTCAGTTTAGCTTATTTTTTGTTTTTAAAAATCTATGGGATGATCCACCTTCTTCCTCAAATAGGATAAAGCGGTTTCGTAGTAAAACGTTATAGCTGATTCACTTTATATCAAACTATGAGGTAAAGTACATCGCTCTTTATTGTTTTCTCCAGAAGTTAATAAGCATTTTAACATTAGTTTTTAATAGCACACTAAAGTTCATATATATATATATATATGAATATATATACATATATATAAAATTTAAATTTGGAATTTATGTTACTTCTGGAAGTGATCCAGAATGTAAAAAATGTGTATTTTTGATCCGGTTTACTCCGTTTTATAACACTCAGATGCAATAAATGCACCGGGATACAGAGCGGCGGCATTATCACTGCGTTCATTCCAAGAGGTCAACATAGCTGAACTATAAAGAATCTTACTGTTTGTGTTTACATGAAGTATTTATCTACATAATTGACACTAAATTCAACAGGTTAGAGTCACTAACGGCAACAACAAATTAAATGCAATTTAGGTACACAAGTAGAGATAGAAATTATCATATATTAATAATTGTGCATCGATTAAATATTTGTTAGTTATGTTGCTTAATATTAAAGAGAAATTTAAAGGAAAGAAACGTACATTTTGGAGAAAAAGTATGGCTATTCTGGGACACAGCTTATATTTTCTTCCACAGGTCTATGGCTCTTTCGATTTCGTCTTAAAGGCCGTAATATTCAAAACGTTTACACAGCTGTGTAGTTTTCGAAGGGGTTCTCTGCTGTACATCAGGGTCTTTAATTCTCCGAAGTTAAACAAATGGTTCAAGTTAGATTAATTTTGGAACCATTCATCTTTTGTAACAAATTTTTATAGAGAGTGCAAGAAATGTCTGTTATTTTTTACGAATGAGATAGAGGATATAGTGTAAAAAATTAAATATTTGTTTCCATATGTGTCTTAGTGTGCTACATTAATTTACAATGCAATTTGAAGCACAACTTTTTCAGGGTCACGTATGCGCTTAATAGAGATGTAATAAATTATTGGAAAAGCATCGGCCTTCATGAGTGTTTCAGATGAAATATGTGCCTTTTTCTTCTTCTTCTTCTTCTTCTTCTTCTTCTTCTTCTTCTTCTTAGTAACTGCGTGAATTCGATTATTCAGTCATTTATTTTGATTTCTGACGTAAACTCTGTCTCATTCTGAAAAAAAAATATATATATATATATTTCCTGGTGCCTGCCTCTTACATTTTTTTCTGTGAAGCTTTTGGTATCTATCGTGTGACTCTTGAAGCGAGAACCACGAATATGTGGAATTTGCACGATTGCATTAGCTCGTTTGTAGCGGAGCCCATGGTATATTGAGTGTATCCGGGGTGAGCTGGGTGAAACGCCACTGCTCGAAGCTCAACGATCGATGCCACATTGATCCAATGCAGCAGGCGGACGGAGGTTTCGCCCCATTCGTGAATGGGGGGAAGAAAAGCGCTTGGTGACCTATTGAGTGACTCGCAGACCATACTTGACAAGACATGAATGAAATTAGTTCCATTAATATACATGTCTGTGGCGCTTGCCTCCGTGTAGAAGTTCGAGAGGTAACGTTAATGGCATAGAAATCCAGGTCAAGTGAACACTCATTCAATCAGAAACAAGAGTGCATTAAACATTTATCCACTTCTTTAGAGCTTCCTAACAGCAAATGCTGTGAACAATTTTGAAAAATATCTGAAGCTAAGTAAACAGGCGTTCCATGCCTGTGGCTTATGAATTATAATACATTCGCTTGAATTCATGCTTATCCAGTTCTTTGATCATAACCATTTTAGGCGCTTTCTGATGACAATCATAATTCTTAATTTTTCCTGAAGCCTCTCCTGGAGTTTCTGTGCGAGTTCCTATTCTGGAACTTCACAACAAGGTTGGAAGTTGTGGCAGTTATGCCATAATACGCTCAGGACTGAAAATGGCGATAACAAACAAATTACATTAAAAGACAATTGAAAGGCGTTAACGAACAGAAATTTGCAGATATCAAAATAGTGCGATGACATTTGAAACAATAAAGTTAAGCTTGTGAAAATATAGTAACTCACCACCAAAAGCAGAAATAGTCATTATACATTGTATTTTGTAAAGTCGATAAATTTCTGAAATATGGATGTAAGTTCACAATCAGTCATTGTAAGGACATCCGGTATGAAAACCTTGCCTATATTACACGAACCGAACTATTCATGTAAGTAGGAGGATGAAAAAAGTTAGTACGTTGCAGAGTCTCTTGTAGTTCCTCCCCTTCATCATATTATTAGAGGAAATGGAGTCCAACCTCGGAAACGGAATTTGTTCATTTCCAGGCGAAAAGAAGTTCAGAAGTTGGTTTTAAAAAGTAGTAGTAGTAGTAGTAGTAGTAGTAGTAGTAGTAGTAGTAGTAGTAGTAGTAGTAGTAGTAGTAGTAGTAGTAGTAGTAGTAGTAGCAGTAGTAGTAGTGATAGCAGCAGTAGTAGTAGTAGTAGTAGTAGTAGTAGTAGTAGTAGTAGTAGTAGTAGTAGTAGTATTTATTTCAAATATGTACATACAGTGCGTTATATAATATTTTAATTCTAAATAATTCAACCCAAAGTTTTTCCAATTTAATTAGCTCAGCTCTCAGTTCCCGGCTTATCAACAGCTACGTACTGGAATACTCGGAACCGGGTTCCGATCCTACCAAAAACACAATACTATTAATATTTTATACATAAAGCATTATTTTAACCAATTAACTATAATCTGCACTAACTTTTCTTTTTTTTTTCTTTTTTCTTTTCTTTTCTTTTCTGCCCATTTACACCTAAACAAACAAAATATCTAAGTAACACTACCAAAACTAATATCAACTAAAATATTAAAAACAATCCTTCGTAATGCTTTACCTAGTCAATCAATTCACAAATCATTACACTAAGTTAATGAGTTCCCATGGAGGTTCCAATATTTGGTTATTAAAATGTATAATAAAGTGCAAGGTACTTAATCCTAAGTGTAAAATGTGATAGTCGAGTACATGTATATATTTATGCATATAACTAGGAACAAAGATACATACTATACACATGCATGCATACATACATACAAATACATATACACATATAATTTGCAAACTATAATAAGCTTTTTAATACAATGAAACATACTGAAGACACACGTCTTCTTAGATACCTTTGTTTCTTTCTTTATAAACGGAAAAATTTGGTGTTAGCACTGTAAAATTCAATTTAGAGGTTAGTGCAGTAATTAGAAACGCAGCGTAGGTTCAAATGTTTTTTTTTAATTATATTTGAACATATTGCATTACTTTAGTAATTGAGTATGAGTTTTATTTCCCGTTTTTCGTAGTTTACATAATGTTGGAAAGGTAAGAAGCCCAACCATTCTATAGAATGTCAGGTACTATATACAATACCTAGTGCTTTTTTGGTAAAGTATGAAATGTCCTTGTAAAAAAAATTAAATTTCCTAGGCAATCTATGATATACCACTTAAGCAAAATCTGTGTTGGTAACGTTTAAATTTTTTATTCATTTGCGAAGAGGAAAATAATGCTGATCAATGAAAAAGTAAGAGTTTCAATGGCAGAAATATTTCCATTTACATATTTAATTTTCTAAATTAAAAAGGGAAAGTATTTAATAGTGAAACCAATATTAATTTACTTGTTACTATAGGATAGACTAGGATGGCATTTCGAATTGCAAAGATTGTTATTTTTAACACAAAAGCCGAATTTCACTTTGTTACTTGGTTTTGCACACACACTTGTGATCTAGTGCAAGTTCGTCTTCAAACTAACGTCAGAATGTCAGAATTCAAACTGCGGATTCGTCATCCATATCTCCTGTTCAAGTCCCTAAGTTCGACACAAAGATTATGCTAGCTGGAAGTATCTCCAGTTACGGAAAGTCAAGTGTGGTGGTAATCAATGAAGAGAATATAATAGATTCTTCCAGCATACTCTAAAGTTTTACTGGACAAAACCAAATTCCCAAACCAAATCTTTGCTGTTCTGGTGCAATATGGAGCTAAGCACTCTTGATAAAATGAAGAAAAGCGGCATTAGAGCACGGGAAGACTGACCAAGAAATTCACTAAGCTTAAATAGAGCATTTGTGGAGCAGGCTACAAGACAGAGTGTTTTGAACTTCAAGATCAACAAATCGTAATGGGCTGATAGCTCGAGTGAAGGAGGAATGGGACTCCGTGACTCAAGATGAAATATTTAAACTCACAGATAGTTTTGGGAGGCGTGTCTTGAAAAAATGAACTACATACAGATTATTGATGATAAACATTCGAATTACAATAAAACACCACAAAATGTAATGTTACTTTATTTAAGGTAATGGATTTGCTAAATACTCAAATTTTATTTGCATCATATCTGTATGTTTTAATCTTGTTGACTATCTCGGTAGCAAATGGAAGACAGTTTCAGTAAATTAAAATTAATAAAAACATATCTGTTCTCTACAATAATCCAGTAACATTTGTCAGTTTTAGTAAATAAATATCTTAACCGAGAAATAAATTGTCAAAAACTTGTACGTCTTCAAATTTTGCAGAAAAAAATATGTAAAGTTATAGTTTTTTTATGATACATAAAATAATTACACGATGGATATGACTCAATGGTAGATGTATTACTTGAAAAACGAGCTGTGATTGTGGCATTTAGGAAGGTAAATTTGTCGATTCGTCAACATTGCTAAAGAACGTGACTATTGAAGGAGTGCAATATACTCTTGTCCTCCACACAAATACTATAGTATCAATCAACATTTACCACCATCAGGACAACCTTGCAAAACTATTATCTCATTATAACTACTAGTGAAACTGCACCACAACTGTGCAGAACTAGGAAAAATGAATAAGATTGCATATGTTGCAACAATAAAATGATACTTTTAGAAGGCGATCCGAAGGGGCATGTGATAGTAAGTCTATTAACATAATCTAGAGACTCCAATGGGTTAGACATTAGACAGCATCGACACTGGACACTTGCTTATTCATCTAAATGTAAATATTTTTCACAAATGAACCCAAATAAGACCACTTTGGTACAGAGTATATTTTGTCCGCCAGTGTAAAAGAGAAAACGTTTCCTAACAACATGTTCTGCTGTAAAACATAGCAGGAGTCTATGAGGGTTTGGAAATGTTTTTTCGGGAATAAAGTTGGAGATATTCTGAGAATTTAAGGAAATATTGATCAGAAACTGGCCTAAATCTAGTAGGGAAAGCTTTGACTTTATAGCAAGATAACAATTATTCTAAACATCAATCTGGATACTGCTTCAAAGTTCATTTCAGAGAAAGTATAACAACGTTTCTGATTTAAAAAAATAGCAAGCTAATGACCTGGCGAGCGTAACTTAGTTTTATAATTACTATAAATGACAGATCTCTGAAAAGCGTATATTATGTTTTCTGCGCCTTATAGTAGTTTTACCATAGATGTGGTGGTGTTCTATAAATTACTATATGAAGTACATAATCTGCCAGAGCAAGTTTCATTGCACAAATAACATCTCTATTTGTTAATTTTTCCGTATTCAATTTCTTGACAGCATTTTACCATATAAGAACAGCCTAGGAAAATGTAGTGTGTATTAAACATATGGTGCCAACCTTTGAGGTTGAGAAGAACCTTTTCCCAGCATATTTCTCTAATCTACCATCGCATGTGACGGTGTGGGTTAGCAAAGAAAGGAAAGATCCGAAAAAACGCATGAAGAGAGTTTGGGATGGAGATTATGAGATTTTAGCGAGCCTGATGTTATAACATGTTTCGATTCGTATGCAAGTGAGCTTATGCAATTCATGTTACTACTGTTAGCACATGGGTTTGTTGTAATGACCTGGTTTATTTCAGTGGTTTGCAGTTGGAAGTAAATCAACAGTAGCATGTTAGTTTTTTTATTAAGTTAATATTGATTTAGTGAAATCACACCAGGAACTTGTGTAATAGAAAGTGTTTAGTACAACATGAATTGCTCTTGTATGTCCTAATTATGATATTGCACCGCATAATACCATATTTGCATTTCATAAATAGCAGCAATTAAAGAAGAAATGAATAATGAGTATACACCGTGCAAGTTTTGAAGTTAATGATGAAACTGTACGCCCGTATTTATAGTACATATATTTCTGTTCTGCTGACCACGCCACACACTAGCGGCGTCCTCGTGTTTGTCTTTGTATGTCTGCAGCTATAATGAATATGTGTGCCGGGCTTGTCCTTACATTAAACATTGGTGTACATGTATATGAGCACGACGCATAGGTCCTTTACATTATGTAAAGGACTTATGCGTCGTATACATTATTGTATAAACTTGGAGAATATCTGTATCTTGTGAGATGCAAGTCATGACAATAACTTGCTCTGTTTTTAAACGGTGAGCATTTATTTTTTGCTACCTCTAAGCAGAACACTCTGTATTTATATACCACTAAGTTAGAGGATCATCAATACTACCGCAAATACTATACTTATCAATTACGAATTTCATTCAATGCATTTCTTTAATTATTGCATACTTTTATAAATTCTTAAAGACGCCTTATTGCTTTTATTTATCTAAAAATAAAACACTTTTCGCAAGTTATTTGTTCAATTCTTTTGGGAATAAAACCAAGATCGTCTAAAGCTAAACAAATATCTTGCAGGGTAGGTCATGTTGACCACAACCTACACTTCAGTGATCGGTTCTGGCAGTTGCGTCATTGTAGAAATATTCTTTAATGCAGTCAAATATTTTCATTATAAAATGTAATTGAAGTAATTAACTTCGCAGTTGATTTGTGAAGTAACTAACGCCTTGTCCCTGTTTGCATTGGAAATTTGCTAATTTATTATTTAGACTACAAAACAGATAGCAGATTTTAAATATTTTTAACGTTTATTACGCAAGTATATTTACCCGTATTTTTCGCGTCAAGCAAAAATTAATGTTTTACGTGTACTTACCACCTGTAAAATAGAAATAAAAAATGAAGAGAAAAAGAAAATAATATATATCCATAAAGTTGATTTTTGTTGATTTTGTTTATTTACGGGCGCTTTCTTCAATATTTCAGGTCATCAACGTCCCATTCAAATCAGGGCTTGAAATGGCCGATAAATTTTGCTCAGAGGCCTCTTCTTTCAGGCTTGAGGTCATTTTACATGCCGTAAATCTAAGACACGCGATCGACGACTTTATTTTCCTCCCGAAGGAATCCAAACTTAGGATTTTTACGCCCGAATAAATCCATCGACCCTGGCCGGGATTGAACCTGCGATCTTGGGTCTACGAGCCAAGTATTTTTACCAATATACCACCAGGACCGCTTATGAAAGGAGGAAAAAAAGAATTGATTAATTAATGAATATTTCAGAAAGTCGGTTGTTAATTGAGGTTGCGTTGCCGAAATAACGGTTGTAAAAAATGCAGCAAATGTTAAGCAGACAACAGTCCTGTAGGAGCAGCAACAGTTTGGTAAAATGCCTGTATCCCCGAATCGTAAACATTCCAATACATGATTATTATATTATGTCATAAATACTATTTTAACGCGTTTAAAATACAAGCAATGTCTTCATAATGAATAATGAATGACGCTAATGAACCCAGTGCCCATTGGCACGCAACAGAGCCACGGCCATATAACTTTAAATAATAGTAATTCTACCAGGCGTACCACAATCAGACCGATAAACTTTGGGATAGTATAGATTATTGTTTTTAAAGCACATTTGGTTAAGGAACCCAAGGGCTACGCCGCTTCGTTTCATTGTAATAAGGTTGGTCATTATTTGGATGGCTTAACGTGAAGGGGTTGGGGTAATCCAGTTGTGAAAATTAATAAATAAAGCAAATAATGATTAATTAACTATTCGTTTGACGCAAAAATATACGGTATAAGAAGCAAAAAAGAACAAAAACACATACACAAACAATTTGCAATTGATAAACTTAATGAAGTGCTAAATTAACATTCACTTCTAGACAAAGCGCGCATCGAAGTTTCATACTCTATCTAAATGTCTCAAAGACGCCAGGGATATCTTTATTTCATCAGCGCGCTTGCAATGCATGTAACAGAATCTTCCACGGAATCAACAGGAGTTTCATAAATAAGGGATGTCATGTGTGCCCACAAGTAGAAATCGAGAGGATTGAGGTCAGGCAAGCACGCCGGCCAAGCAACGGGCCCATCCTGATCTATTCAGTGATTGTCCTATATAACTGTCAGATGACGACATACTTCGTTGCCAAAGTGAGCTGGTGCCCCGTCATGTTGAAATCGCACTTCTTGTACTTCTGATATAGAGAGTAACAGCTTCCAATAACTCAGGCAGAACTTCTCTCAAAAACACCAGTAAAATTATTGTCGCTGAGTCGTCGCGGTAAAGCGTATGGTCCTATCAGAAATTAATTTACAACCACTGCCGGCACATTGACACCAAATCTGAACTGATTTGGTGACTGCAAAAAATGTAGCATGTAATTTTTCAAAGGCCCAAACACGTGAATTGTAAGAATTAAGCAATCCTTCAAGTGTGAAGCATACTTCATCCGTGAACATCATGTGCATTGAAAAGTCTTGTCCCTACTCAATTTGGTGCAAATACTATGCACAAAATTGTCATCACAAGGGTAGTCACCTGGATTAGTAAAAATTAAAATGAAAAGTGGATAACAGCTGTTCCTGCAGAATTCTGCTGACCGCGGAGCGACTTACGTTCAAATGTCGAGCTATTGTGCGAATACTTTTAGAAGGATTGTCCTCTACGCACCTCAGTACTGCTTTCTCGGCAGCAGGAGTTGGTTCAGATCGCCGCCGTCCTTGACCTTCTGCTCTTCTATCTAATGCGCCCAGTTCGCGTAGTCTGCGATCAATGCTCTGGCAAAGGTAGTGCGATGTCGGTTTGGAAATTGTTGCCGGTAAAGCCTCTGAGCCATACGACCAATACTGTTAAGTCGCTCCGTATGTCAAATGCATGTCCGCCAAGTCATTCCGCTGATAATTTTCCATATATGTATCGTAGAAGTGAACAAACTGAGTTTCTATCCAATGGTAGACCGATATTGAGAACAATAAGTCACTACATAACCTGGAAGGGCGTATGACATTAGCTTAGAGAGTAAACAAATGTGGAGAAGCATAATACCGAGTTCAGGTAAACAAACTGAAGGAGTAATCAAATTGGGCGGAAGCGTGATGCTGAACTGAAGGAATAAACAACTACGGGGAAGCATTAATGATATAACACATTGTTTCACAGGAACGAAACGCAGCCCATAAGTACCTTAGCAAAACGTGTTTTAAATAAAGTTGTTTAGCTTATTTCAAAATTTGTCCGTCTAATTATGTATGGGATACTTGAATAGCAGTATGCTCAACATTTTATATGTTTCAAGTTTGAAGGACTAATTTTTTACATTTTTTAAAAATGTTGTAGAATGTGGCTAAATTACCAAAGTCTTTGCACGTGTGTGAAAAGCTTTTGGTATTCACTTGAGGGAAATAAATGAACAAGAAAACAAGAAAAGAAATAAAACAAAGATACAAAGGAAAACACTTGTAAAAGAATCATATTCACTTGATAAGTTTGTGACATTTGAAATATTGTGTTTCGAAAAGTTCGCTGATTGCCTACAGTTTAGTTTCTTCGCACTTGGGAATAATGCTAAAGGCGTGGAGTAAGTATAAGGTTAAATGTCAATGATCGCGCAAAAGGGTGGAGAGCAAAGCTGACATTAGTGATAGGATTTATTTATGGCTACAGAACATACAAAGAATACGCAATAAATAACTTTTGGAAATTCAGACTGTATGCGAACGAGCTAATAAATGTAATTGGATAAAGGTGCAAGGTGCCAAATTTAAAAGCAAAACGTTATTAATGTAGGAACGTCTCTGCCAAATAATTTATGGGATTTACTTTTGAAAATTAGATCTAAGGCACAAATGATCACCTTTAATCAATCTCTGTTCGCTCGTAAAACCAAAATATATTAAAGAAAAAGTAAATGTTTATAGCTACTTTATTTTGATTAGAAGATTAAAATTAACATGCCAAAAATAATGAAAATCACTACTTATGAACCCTATAAACATTTAATATGTGATATGTTTCATTTTTCCCTCTCTTTCACAAATATGCAAATATTACTGTTTATGTTTCTTCTTATAGGGAACCATAGCTTTCATATCATCCTTACTACTTCACCCCATCTGATATAGAACTTACAGAGGAAGTAAATTCTAATTGTTGGTCTTATGTCTTTCACGTGTTCTCCTCCCCTTT
This sequence comes from Metallyticus violacea, assembly GCA_030762175.1. Lineage (NCBI taxonomy): Eukaryota > Metazoa > Arthropoda > Insecta > Mantodea > Metallyticidae > Metallyticus > Metallyticus violacea. Next base: position 39,626,468 of record CM060836.1, read on the forward strand.
CTTTTTATATTTCTTTTGTCTTTCAACCGTGAGAGTTGTATGGTACCTCCGCCTGAATACATAATATCCTAACGATTTCTTCAAAATTTTTCTGACTGCAAATAAAGACTCATTAGCCGCAGTGGCAGAGAGCTGGAAATACCACAGATCGGCATTCGATATCAGTCAGTTATTCAAAAAATGGTGCGAGCATATCATTCCTGTATCTTGCTGGTATTCTCCAAAATAAAAAATATTACTCTGTATACGTTTCCTCGTCAGGTAAGGGAGCTTGGCGCATGAAAAAGATTTTTCTGTGGTTTTGCATCGAAACATTACCGTGCACAAATAAGACTACGCTTCCCCAGTAAAGAATATTAAACGTCGATTAATTACTCTAACATTAACATTCCGTAATATCCAATTACAGAAATTCACCCAAATATTATGATCCCCCCTAACTACAATTCGTGGACAGCAGCAACTTCGTGCACTTTTCAAGTTTAAAAGTTTGGTAGTTCGTCATTATGAGCTAATTGAAATTTCTGCTTCCTGTGTAAGGCGCCAGAGGGATTTCTGAGTATGTCTGTATATAGAGAACATTTCAAATATCTGCTATAATAAGATACTTGCTTATTTTCCTTGTAATTGTAGTTTTAACTGCGATAAATTGAATCAATTGCATGGATATCATATTCGCTTTGCGGGTTGTTAATTACCGCCGAGGTCGTTAAGGCGTAGACTCGTGAGCGGGAGGTCTGGGGTTCGAATCCCTGACTGAGGTTTTTTCCAGGTTTTCCTCAGTCTTCATTACTGGCAAATGCCGGGGAGGTACCCTAAACTTAGGCCTGGAACGTTTCCTTCCTTAAAAAAAAAATCCTTTCCCAATATATAATTTCTTTCATGTATCACCAGTGTTCACCGCCTGTGGTGCCCCAGGAGTAAAAACGGGTGTTAAACACCATTAAAAAAACCAGCTGTTAATTTGGTTTATTTACAGACGCTCTTTAACATCTCAGGTCATCAGCGTCCCATTCATTCAATTCAGGGCGTGAAACGACCGACAAATTTTGCTCAGAGGCCCCTTCTTTCAGACTTGACGCTCTTTATCGTGCCGTAAATGTACGACATGGGACCCACGGCTTTACTTCCCTTCCAAAGGAAGACTTTTACGGTCTTTTGGTTTTACGGTCGAAAAAATATATCGACCCTGAACGGGATCGAACCCACGATCTTGGGTTTGGTTCTTCCGAGAATCAACAAGCAGTCTAATTGTGAGAATCAGAGGGAGCCATGGGTTATAATACGATATTAATATTTCTTAATGAGTTATAGCAAAAGTACGTCGTCAATTGTCAACATTACTACGCTTGTGCTAGGAAAAATATTGTTATTCCGACAAATATTTTTATTGCGTTTGATCACGGATCACTTTGTAGCAAGAGCAAAACCAGTCAGTGATCGGCAGTAAGAGTAATCAACCTGAAAGGGAAAATATATATATTATCCTACATCTGGGACATCTGTACAAGAACCATCTTCATATACTAACAGTATGTCGAATGAGCATCAACTTTTAGCAGCTGTACCAACTATAGGCACGAATGAAATATCACTGGTGTGAGTAATAAATTTCCTGGTTTTTTATATAACAAAGCCCTGTGTAAATGCAGCTTTCTATAAAATTTCTGAAGACGCATATGAAAAAAGTTTGTTGATACAAAGCATCATTTGTCAGTGTTGCCCACTTTCACTTTCTTTCACTTAAACTATTATTAACTCTTAAAGTGAATATATTCAAAGTTGATAAAGAAGGCAAGGAAAAAAAAACCGAAATGCCAATGCTTCTTTCTTTTCAGATAAAATTAATCTATTCAGTTATACAGCGTCCTAATAACGTTAATCGTCAAAATTATTATATTATGTCTAAAATTTATTTAAAAATTTGGGAATAATGTGAACCATATTGAACTATTTCACTTTATATTATTATTATTATTATTATTATTATTATTATTATTCATTAGAGAATTTCATGAGCACCTAAACAATAATTAAATGTTTCCTCAGATTAATTGGCAGTAATGTTCTCTTATTTGTTATAAGTTTTAATGACATTAGTATATGCAGATATATACTTTTCTTTATCATTATAACCTACTTATATAATTGTATACTCTTACTTATTGTAGATGTTTAAATATTGACAAGGCCATATTTTACATAAATTAGACTTGTTAAGTAATAAACATTAATTTAATAAACATTACCTTTAGATGCCCAATTTGTTTTATGTTGTTGATGAACGACGTCGAAATAGCGAACCTAGGTTTTCAGAAGTAAAATGTAGAAGTAATTTGGTGCTAAAAATTCATACCGAAGCTAAATAGCGTTCTTGAATGGCTTCGCGCCTTCTTAATAATCCAAATATGCCTGGTTGTTAATAGCTAATGAACAGAGTTAAAATAATTTGCAAACGTTCGTGCTAAACATATGATTGCTACTACATTTGTGTATTACTTGGAATTTCATTATTATAAAAAAAAGCCATGATTCTGCTTTTTCTCTAATATTGCGACATATCTATCAAAAAGTTGTTTGTTTTGCAGTCAAAATATATATGACAAAATAGCTCATCAAATAAATTACAAATTGAAGAAACTAAGAATGGTAAGAGTTTTTCTGAACTTGCCGATTAATGGTAAAACAAGAGGCATGCAGTAAGAGTTACTGAGATCTACAGAGAAAAATCCCCTGATTTTTTTTTTTTTTTTTTTGATTGATTTATTTAAGGACGCTCTTTAACAGCTCAGGTCATCAGCGTCCCATTCAACTCAGGGCGTGAAACGGCCGACAGATTTTGCTCAGAGGCCTCTCTTTCAGGCTTGAGGTTCTTTTTCGTGTCGCAAATGTACGACACCGGACCCACGTCTTTACTTCCCTTCCGAAGGAAGCCATACTTAGGATTTTTACGCCCGAAAAAATCCATCGGACCTGGCCGGGTTCGAACCCGCGTTTTGGGTATAGGAGGCAAGTATGGTAACCACTACACCACCAGGACCGACAAAAAAAAAATCCCCTGATAGAAGCGATCCACGTCATACTACATTTCATACAAAGCTGAAGAGGAACCGTTAGCCAACATCCCTTGTATCGCATATACAATGGGGGTCAATCATGTAAGTGTATGGCAAGTTTTGCATCAAGGGAGTACTCTATCCCCTCCACCTGTAAAAGCTGCATACCTTAAGTCTGGAGGGTTAGTCTCTGCTTTCAATTTTGCAGTTCGTTTTTGCATCAACAACCAACTTTTTTCCGCGTGGTATTATTCACAGAAGAGATTGACTGGTAATAAATTCAAGAAATAACCATTTTTGGTTATTTACACAAATCCTCATGCCACCGTGGAGGCAAATCAACAGAGATTTTGTCATTGTATGGGCTGGTATAGTTTCCAATCATATCATTAGTTCACACGTTCTGCCTTAATGATTAAATGGTAATATTGTCACGACCTCATGCTTCCATTCTTCTAAAATATCATTATTTAATCTATTAACGGACTTGGGACTGTGACTGGGGACGTAATTCACAACACTGATATAACAAAATCTTAACAATCGTGATACTATAAATAGGACCAAATTAGGAAAATATCGGAACTAGGTATGCATTGAAAACACAACCATTAGTTAACCATCGGAAAGCTGTCTTTATAATCAGTAAATATCACTTACATAAATGATGGACGTTAATCAAGATGTCTACTACGAGAACAGACGGCGGCACATCCTCTCTGCTCAGGTTTCCACGCTAGACTCTCTAGAAAGGCGTTAAAAGAACGCTTCTACTTCATGTTGCGCATACGCATACCCTAATTTTGCTTACGTAAGCTCTCCCAATCGTCATTTCCAATACTTAACTGACTCAGCGCTACAATACATTCCCCCACATATTGTTAATCCCATAGGCCACAATATTTATCACTCTTACAACGCATACTGACTTCCTTGAATACGTTCCTCACATCTACATTAAATGTGGTCAGCATGATGGAGTTCCTCCTCATTTCACTGTGAATATGAGAGAGCATGTGGAGCAAGTTTTCCCAGACCACTGGATTGGAAAATGAAGTATCAACAGAACATGGGAAGCACGATCTCCGGACTTGATTCCTGTTGATTTCTCTTTATGGAGTCATTTGAAGGCTATAGATTTACTTGGTTTTTAAATGGTCAAGTTTCGGGAACATTCGCTCCCATCATCCTCGGAAGATCTAATGTAAGAAACTCCTGGAATTTGTTGCTCGTTTAGTCACAGCTCTTACTGGAATCTTTTCTACGCCGCTGTCGTTATACATTGATGTTGGAGGCTGCCAATTTCAGTGACTTCTGTAAATATTGTTTATTTTACTTTTATTTTACTGTATTTTTATTTAGGATATTGTAAACTTCTTACCTTTGGAACATAATGTATAGTGCTGCTTTTGATAACTAAAAGCACAACTATATGTTTTGTATTTCAAATTGTTTTAAATTATTAGAATATACCATTTTTATTTCCTTAATTAAACGAAATAAGATACCTTGCTATGCATTTATTTCACCAGATGCTAATGTCATTCTGTTGTGAAAATAAATTAATATATTAATTGCAATTATGAATATAATGATTAAATAAACGATTTAAGTAGTGCACTAGATGCTAATAAGTTATTTAATAAGAGTAAATCGTCGGTAACTGATATATCATCCATTATTTATTACCATTTCAAAAAGAACTTGATAAAAATCAGTGCCATGCATACTCTTTGGAAACTTTAATCCCTAACATGTAAGACCTTAGGTACGCTATCTCAAATTACTTGCTAAGACTCCTCTATATAGGGTGCAAATATGTCAGTGTTGTTTATTAACAGCCTGTACACAGAGTCATAATTATCTGTGACACCTCAGTGCTTTGATAAATGTTTTTCAGCGTTGTCAACTTTATCATTACCACCCAAATCCTCGACTTCTTCTCTCAGTGCTTAGATATACATTAGAGATTAAAGCAAGGGCAACATTTCAAGTGCTTGTTTCCTGTTTTAAATCTGATTTTGTTTGTATAGCATAATAAAGCTATGGTATTTCTTCTGAGGAGCTAATCATAGAGGAACGTTTGCTCGATTTTCAGGTAAGTGGGTGACTTATGTACGAACCTAGACAGAAAACATTCTGTATTCTTATTTAGCTTTACATTTGTTTGAACGTTGAGGGAGTTAAGTATTTTATGATGGATATATTCATCTCTCTATTTGTGGTGCGCTGAATTTCCAAATGACGAATGCAATCAGTTACTTCTCGAGCACGAGGAGAAGATCACTCTCCCAATGCAACCCCTTTTTAAACTTAAGGTTCAACAAAACTTCCTATAATCCAAATTGAAGTTGTTCTTTGATCTAGTCCAACTCCGCCATTCGCTTTGAAATTCCCTTTCACTTGCCTTCGCGCTCTGAAATCTCCAGCCATATTCCTCTAATTATAAAAAGGTGGAGGTGATGTTCCGTTTGCATTCACTAAACCGATAATCCACAACTGCTGCTATTATCAATTAAAATGCACGTGTTAGTATGAAAACCCTTAGACATGCAGAAGTTGTCAACAATCATTACACCGCCACGGGTGGCCGAGGTCGTTAAGGCACGGACTCGTGAGCGGGAGGTCTGCGGTTCGAATCCCACCAGGACCGTCCTCCCTGACTGGGTTTTTTTCCAGGTTTTCCTAAGTCTTCATAACTGGCAAATGCCGGGGAGGTACCTAAACTTAGGCCTGGAACGCTTCCTTCCTTAAAAAAAAATATCCTTACCCAATTTATCATTTCATCTCATGTATCACCAGTGTCCACCGCCTGTGGTGCCTCAGTAGTAAACATGATCGTTAAACACTATTAAAAAAAAAAAAAAAAAAAAAAAAGCAATCATTACTTCTTTTCTTTGTTAAATCTAACACGAGTCCTATAATCGAATTCCTGTTTTTCTTTTACACTTTCCTATGCTAACACGCACAGTTTCGGAACCTATGCACTTCTGTATAATAAACTATATATATATTTTCTTAAGGAACTAGAATTTACATTCGTCAGTTCGTCTTCTGTACTAATAGACCTAATTTCTGGGTTCACTTCCATAATCTTCTGTAAAGTGGGTCCAGTTTTAGTTTATTTTATTTATTATAGTACCGAAGTTTTAAAAAGATGAAGTGTTGTGGCGTCATGAATTCGCCGGTAAGCGGCAAACTTGCGAATGGAACGTTTTAAATGTTGCTTAATATTACTTGGAGTTGATTCTTATAGTGTCTTCATTTCTTGCATAATATTTATAATTTTACCCGAACAAACAAAAAGAATCACTTCAGAAGTTTAGTGGCCTTAAGGGACACTGGGAGTGAATTTTTGTACAAAACCGGTCAAAAAACCAAAAACATTATTATTATTATTATTATTATTATTATTATTATTATTATTATTATTATTATTATTATTATAATCATCAATGTTTTCTTGAGCCTTTGGGCCTCCACAGAGAGTCAACATTTGCATGTCCCCCACCATCTCTTGTCCACAGTCATTTAATGAGCTCCCCGTGTCCTTTTAAATCACACTGTTTCCCAGCATACTATATATATAAACAGCGTTTTTCTCAAAGCTTTATTTTCACACATTCAAAATGCCCCACAAGTAACAGTTTTTGTTTAAATTCATTTAAAATTTCCTAGAATGTGCAGAAATATCTATTATAATATTCTATATGCGTTAACTTCAATAATAATTAAAAAAAATAGTCTATGAAAAAACTATTAATTTTAAAGATTAAAATTTCTTATAAATTTAAAAAAATGATCACAGTTCACTCATAAAATTTATTTAAAATATCTTTCTATGCAATTTTTTTATGTGGTATAAAGCTCCAATTGCAAAAATATCAACCAATTTCTCAACGCGAGTCTTTTTTTTTTTTTAAATGAATGGTGTTTAACGCCCGTTTTTACTACTGAGGCACCACAGGCGGTGAACACTAATGATATATGAGATTCATTATTGGGAAAGGATTTTTTTTTCAAGGAAGGAAACGTTCCAAGCCTAAATTTAGGGTAAATTCCCGGCATTTGCCATTTATGAGGACTGAGGAAAACCTGAAAAAACCTCAGTCAGGAAGGAAAGTCCTAGCGGAAATCGAAACCCACACCTCCCACTCACGATTCCGCGCCTTGACGATCTCGGCCACCCTAGCGGTAATTTATGAGTCGCGTGGGACATTATGCGACATATATACGTAATAAAATTTATGAAATAATTTATAACTCGCAAATTATTTATCTAATTTGAATGATATTTGCAATACATACTAACATAACAGCAACACAATCGTAGTAAACATTTCAGAAAAATCAATACAAAAATGTGGAACTTTGGAAATTCACTCCCTGGATTCCCTTAATTAATATAGATGAATTTTATATTAATATTACCTATTTCCTGATAGACCTGCTTATTGTATTATTTTAGCAATGGCTTTTGAAATGTACTCGTATTCGCACTGCTCCTTTCCGCAGCACTTGTTTCACAACAGATGGCACTTTTGTATTGCTTGCTTTCGAGTGTTACCGTTTGTAGGGAGCTTCCCTCCACCAACTCCCTTGTTTCCCGTGCTGGTCACATGGTATATCGACACAAACCAATCCCTGCGCGTTACGTCATCCCATTGAAGAAGATTCCTAGATTGTACGCTACTAAGAGCGAGAGGTGTGGAGGGAACGAAAATACGGTGAAGGCGCGTGGGTGGAACCTTGAATGAGCCAAAGAGCAAAAGGAAAATAGAAATGCGGAAACATGAAGCAGCAATATGAGGCAACCAGTTGCATTCACGGTCACGTATCTTCTGGATTCATTGCCGAGAATTCGTCAATATTATGCATTGATTGGTAGGCATCAGATTAACAGCATATAGTACCAGTTTTAAAATACACACAAGTAAGTACAACTGTCGCATGGGCCTTACGACCGTACATGCTAATATTGTCCTCGTAACAATAAAAATGGCCCCATACATACATATCAATATACTTTATACTCCTTTATCGATATACTCCTTTATCGATATACTCCTTTATCGATATACTCCTTTTCTAGGAGTAATTTTATATACAAATACATACAACGTGGATACTTGGTCTTGAGCCCCCCCATCATTTACTTACACCCCCTCTCCAACTGCCCCCTCTTCGTTATAACCATTAACCATCTTTGTTGGGTCTTCTCTAGAAATATTCCCAAATTGTGTATCTCTCATGTGCCATAAAACGACGATGGTGAAGCTTTAGATGGAAATGATATGATTTTTATAACATTGAAGAGCTGATATTGACATCTCATTTGTAAGATGTAAAACTTAGATAGTATCTCATTAAAGTATAGATATGTTGTATTAGTCAGGCACCGCTGCCTATTAGCTGATTTCTTATCTGAGTTTTTGTCATCTAGCTGTGGTCTTCTTTAGAGCTAGAACACGTCTGCTCATACAATTAATAGTGAAAGTTAGGAAGGTACCATTTTCCCCAGGTGTTTATGGAACAAAACGAGCGAGTTTCTGACCGTGTGAACAAGTGACACCATTCTGTTGAAATCGTTGATCTCTATAAAAATAATTCACTGCAGCCACAAAAATGTTGGTATAATGATTTTGAGATATTAAGAGTGCACTTAATTCAGTTTACAAACATAAAAAGCGTCCAGGTCGTTCCTAAACAGTTCCTTGGTCATTCATTTCGTTCACAAATCTGATATGCTCATTGGGAATACCTTGTCATTTCGGGCAAAACACTTTACTGAAAGGGCACAAATTCCTGAGAGAAAACAAGCACAGATTGCTGTTACTATATTCCCACTATCTGCTCACCATGTCTCTTACCACAATGACTTAAAAAAGGACCTCCCAAAAATTTTGTTGATCCAGCAATACTGATTGGTTCTGGAATTTTACGTGCAAGTTTTGGATTATGCCTACTTAGGAATCCTTGGGCCCAGGCTTTGCTAAAGCCCTCTTAGTCTTATTACAGAGATCCTGAATTCTATTTTCGTATTTAATTCACAAGTAAGTTCACACAATGAGAGTACTGTTAGACCGAAACACATGTTGTTCATTTCTTTGCAGTCTTCCACAAGCTGCAAGTCTGTTTCATTACTATACTTTGTGGAAACTTCCCCATGTTTAGGTGCTAATGCAAGTTGCGATGTCCTACGCCTCGTCGATAGCGAAGATGTCAATCCTGCCCCAACCTTTATGCATAAATAAGAGATTTTTTTGACACATATTTTCACTCATCCTTGCAATTTTGATATTTCTTAAAGTAGTCCTCGTTGGATGCAATGCACCTGCCCCAGCGTTTCTGCCAATCTTTATAGAGTGATGCTGGAAACCATTTTGACAGTTCCTTCAGAATCGCCTCGCAACCTTCACTACTGCTTTTGGTGATGGGAAATGTATTCCACGAAGGTGTTTCTTCAGTTTGGGGAAAATGAAAGAGTCGTAGAGGACTAAATATCAGGCCTGTAGGGAGGCTGAGCAACACACTTCACATTGATTTTTGTGAGATTTTCGGCAATAACATTTGCAATGTAAGGCCGGTGTATTATCGTGGTGCAGCATCCACGGAAATGTAGCCCTTTGCGTTTGATACGGCCTTGCAGAGTTTTCAGGAGATCTCTATAGTATTGACAGTTGAGTGTACAGGTATAAAATGCTGGTGTACTGTTCCTCGAATATCTAAAAATGAGATGTCCATAACTTTCTCAGCAGAAGCACTTTATTATATATATATATATATATATATATATATAATATCCTTTATATATAATGAATATATATAGATGAAAGATATATCTATAAACCATAACTGTCACTTACATGATGGACGATAACCAAAATAACCTAGGTAACAGGCGGCGGCACATCCTCTCTCCTCAAGCTTCAAAATTAGAATCTCTCTTAATACTTTTAAAAAGAACACCTTTATTTCATGTTTGGCTCTAATTTTGCTTACGTAATCTTTCACAGCCGTCATTTCCAATTCTTAACTCACCCATCGCTACAGGTCTTTGTAAAATGAATAGTCAACAATTACATTCATGATGGACGTGAAACAAGATGATTTCCCTGGAGCTTCCATATTTGTCTCTCTAATCGTAATAAAGCCGATAAAACACTATCGCTTCCCCTGGCCGCATTATGCGCAGACTAATTTTCCTCACATACACGTAACTTTCCCAACCGTCATTTTTTCTTCGTAACGAACTTAATCCTACAATGCATTTCCCCACATTGTCATCTCTATATGTGCCACATCATCATCATCATCATCATCATCATCAATTCACAATAAGTTCTTGGTGGTTGGTACACTTAAAATGCGGGAGAGGCAATGCAATTTCTTACAAAATATAAGAAGAAAAGAACTTTTAAGCGGTTCCATAAATTGTGTTTCTTCACAGGTTGCTACTTGCAAAAAGTATTTTATAATGCAAGGCAAATGAAAGCAATGCCTTCGTAAATAGTAAAATTTTATGTATTGATATTGAGGGGGGGGAGGCTCTTTAAATGAAGAAGGAAAGATATGGAATACATTGTCTGAAATAACGGTTGAGAAGTGCTCCGATATTTTCTTCTTTAAAATATTCACAACGCAAAACACTATAAACAAGCACACATAAGGACGAATAAAAGAGGGTGTATTTGAAGCAGGCCTACTAATACAGTCCCAAAAGTAAAAATGAAAAAAATAAGTTTAATAATAATAATCATCATCATCATCATCATCATCATCAGAGAGGGCTTACTATCACTTTGTACTTAAAAGTATCACACCGAAGATGTATAATTTCTTCTGTTGTACTTTGAACCCGGAAAAAGGAATATAAAATACTTTAACAAAACCTATTAAAATTACATCTTCTGACAATCTTGAATTTCCCTTTTTCAGCTTAAAACGCAACTTATTGAAATTATTCAGGGTTAACATTGGAAGTAAAACATTAAAAAGCTAATAGATACTTTTAACCTAAACTCTGTTATTTTATGTGATTTTCTATACATATCTTTAAAATAAAATCTGCTATAACTTGAAATCGAAGTATTATTTAAATATCTTTGATAAAATTGTTCATGTAAAACCATACCATTTCAAACTAAACTTTATTCACTCTTCATAACATAATTTTCAGCTTTTGGCAAAATGAAAATCATCTGTTCATTATAACCCAAAGCATACCTAAAAACGAAATTTTATATATTTTTTTCAAGCCAGTAAAATTAATACTATAATATCAATAAAAATGTAAGCAGCATTTTCTCAGAATAGTGATTTTCGCAGTTATCTTAGTTTTGCATGGGCACTGTGATTTTTAAAATGCTTTATCCTAAAGGGCTTACAAGATACAGTTTTAAATTTTAATGAAAATCCTATCTTTCATGGAATTTGAAGAAAAAAATTGTAAAAACCTTAAAATATTGCTAATTTGCTTATTTTAATTTTTAAATATGACTTTATAAATGTTGAACTTTAATTCAGTTTTCTTATATTTAATACTGATATTGTGCATATTTGATTAAATGTAAAACTAGTGCATTGTTGCACTGTTTTCATAGTTTTATCTATATTGGAATGCCTAAAGCATACACTTAGCATATAGAACATATGATTTTCCTTTTCTAATTAAAGATCCAATTAATTGAAGTATATTCCATTCTTCAATTTATTGCATAACCTCCTAGTTGTTGATAGCCTATATTCAATTTAAAAGATGTAATAATTATTTTTCATTATTTAGAATTAAATTGGTAAATGCAAAACAATTCAGCGTATTTTAAAAAATTCAAGATTTATTCATAAACTGTTCCTAAAAGAATAGTTTTCCGCCATTGGGAATACAGCAAAAGAGAAAACGCTGTGAAGGAAGAAGTTTTCATATGCCTTTTTAGAAACATAATAATTTAATTAAAATCTGAAGTGACAAGTGTTGAAAAAGAAAAATGTGACAAATGCCTAACAGCTCCAAGAACCTTTTGGAAAACTGAAGAAAATACAAAAAAGTAATGAAGAAGATTCTAGTGATAAATCTAGTAGCAGTTTCTACTTATCTGCACTCAGTTTAGAAAATTCAAGAAACTGAGCATGTGGTGTTGCTCACAACTGATTGAAGTTGACTACCAGTGAGTCTCGCTTTAGCTTTCAGTTTTAGATGCTTTTCTCTTTCTCTTTGATTTCTGTTTCCTCGAAAGTTACCGTCTCTTTTCTTTTAACTGATTCTTCTTCTTGGCACTAGCTGTCAGTTGATTCTTATGAGGAGATCTGGTGTGCTGTCTGAAGTGTTGACAATGAAAACTAATGTCGCAGGACGACATGTCGATGCTTGTTTTTGCTAGCGACATGAATACCGCTGTCTGTTGAGTCTGTTCGCAGAACACATCTGACTGAAATGGGAAGATTCCAGTTTTTCAATACGCATTGATAGCCATTTCATAAGCTGCGAATTTCAGCATGCTCTTCCCACCAATGTAATAATTTAATAGTGCGTTACCACATGTTCCGGATTTGTTCCTTAGTCAAGTTTTGTAAGGACTCGTGAAGGTGACGCCTAGATCTTATGGTGGCAAACTATTGACTCGGCATTGCTACGTGTCATTTCCATAACACCTATGCTCCTGATAAGGGAATAATGATTGTTTATTGCCAGCACTGCAGAAGCATCATTTGTTGACACAAAATTACTGAATCACTCAGTGGACAGTTAAATCAGAATCTAACAACGTGTTCCATCTAGCAGCTTACACTTCATGTTCTCTAGTGAAGATGGGTTTTGAGGGCACAAATTGACAGATGCATCACAGGTTAGAATTACAACCAGTGTGCCTCTTTCACACAAATAGAGGCTTGAGTTTTGTTTCTTCCCTTTAAGTCCGACAATTTTTGTTTGTTTTGTGTTGAACTACAGTTATTCCACGTTGAACAGTCTGCTGGGAGAACGTCTATTTTAGTAATTTCTGGCTCCAAAATGGACAACAAAAGTTTCTGCAATTTCTTAAGTGAAATTACGGACTCTATTGCTGAAACGAATTGTGGCTTCCTCATTGATAAATTTGTACGTCTTCTTAGAAATATTTCACATTTTCGACCATCTTATTCTTTTTGGCCGTAAAACGGATGCTTTAATTGCCAAACCGTAGTTCAAGTATTTCAGATCAGTTGCCGTCGGGCCATAAAACGTTTCAAAATCAAACAGTGTTTTACTAAATCTTCTTCAATATCTTTAGGGGAAAAAAAGAAAGAAAAAGAAAAAGAAAAGAAAAGAAAAAAAACTGGCTTTCTACAGAGCAGCGTATCAATAATGTTTTCCTCATTCTTCTTACCATAATCCTCCAGGGTTGCTTTTGGAACATTATAAATTGTTGATGCTTTTAACAGCCCTATTTATTTCTTACTGCTTCCAAAGCCTTTTCTATAGAGGTCTCAAGTCTTCCTCATATACGGCAACTGAATAAAAGAAAATCAAGGTCTTCTACGTAAAACTTCCGTAAAATGAATGTTTTCCTTTTAAAGAATGAGCATACATTCATCTTACATGTATCTTTGCAATATAGCGCTGGAATCACAACATTAAATATTAACTATAAAGTATTAAAATGCTTGTAAACTCTTAAGATTCTAAACAGCTGCACTGCGCATGTTGCTATTTTCTCCCATGTGCAAAATTGAGAACACCTCAGTAGGCAAAATTAGGAGTACCATTTAATTCAACATGGCGGCCTTATAATGGGTCATCAACAAGTTCCTCCGCACTCGAGTGATGCATACCGCACAGGAGCTTCGTTCGAAACCGGTTTTTAGCAGATAATCCACACAGCGTTCCGAAGGTTTGGACTTTGGAATGTGTACTTGGTGTGGTAGTTAAGTGAACACAATAAATATACTTTTGGCGCGTGGTCAAGGCTGTCACCCAAATTCGCTTCCCTAATGGAATTTCGGCTACACAATGGCTGCGGAGCGATTTCTCGATGACGCTTTACAAGCAACATGAAGCGAAAGTGTTGAAACTAACACCATGTCAACTCTCACATTTGCTCTACAAGTTTTATATGCCAAAAGTATAGTACAACCTGCATTGCAATACAGTTCAAGATATAGCAAAATCTCCATACTTCAGAAACTAAATAAAGAAGCGTAACGACAGCGAATGACATGAATTTCCAACACAACACTGCTCACTTTTGTCATCTACACGGTACTTTGTAACGTGTTTAGAACAGGTGGCAGCGTTTCTCGAAGCATACATCAAGGTGGGCGAAAATAGGAACGCAGGCGAAATATGGAGTCTTATCTGTATACTTTCGGTCAGCATTCTGGCTCTGCATTTTGGCACATCTGTCGAGAAAACAAGATCGTCAGCATAAAGAAGATACTTAAGCTAGTATATCATCTAGCATGCTGGTTAGGTCGTTTGTATAATTATTAAACTAAGTGTAGTTTTAAACTGCGCCTTGTTAAATATCGGTTTGTAGAGTCCTGTAATTCTAGCTTAACTTTCCATATTTAACTCAACAACACCTTTCACGAAGGAATGATTGGAAATATTGGTGTATCCTGCTAGAGACACTTGCTTTTGATAGTTTCAATTGTAGATTTTCTCCCCACACCGAATCATAAGCACTCTTAAAGTCGATAAATACTGCTGTGAGGAATTTTGGGATGCAAAGTAGATCCATCTCCGGACTGGTGTAATGGCACAACTTCTGCGACTATGCCATCTACATCCTCTGGCAAAACGATCTACAAGTGTTAGATATTAGTATTAATGTTTAATGCGTTTATATTCTTTTATATTATTATTATTATTATTATTATTATTGTTGTTGTTGTTGTTGTTGTTGTTGTTGATTAAGGAGACACTGCAATAAAAGGCCAAATATTAAAAAAGTGCAATAACTTTTTTTTAATTTATATAATTAAATTTTATAAACTAGTATTTTAAATATATGTAGGATATAAATTTAGGGCTTTACACTTTGAGATCCGCGACAGCGAGAGGTCTCTAAGGGAGTCTTCAGTAAGGAAATTTTGAGAACCGCTGATTCAGGAAATAACTTCAATTATCTCTAAAACAGAGTGCATCTTAAGGTGAAAATAAAATTGAACATTCCTGGAGTTAAGTTCTGGCAGACACATTGATTCAGACATACCCTGCCATGATAATGGGAAAAAAGAGTACAAATAGACCAAAGCACCTGCAAGTCCAGCTGCTATACCCCTCGTCATAATATGATGATTCAATTTCCATCCACTAAGCTAACTCAAACAGATCCAAATGTACCCTTTACCTTAGGGCATATCTTCTCTGATTATGAAGTCTGAATCGTATTCTGAATTGATGGACCTGGTGCTGTAGTAGTAACCATACTTGCCTTCTAAACCCAAGATTGCGAGTTCAAACACGGCCGGGACGAATGGGTTTTTTTGCAGTAAAGATATAAGTATGGCTTCCTTCGGAAAGGAAGCAAAGCCATGTTGTACATTTGCGGCATAAAAAAGAATCTCAAGCATGGAACCTTAAGTATTGTTTATAGTGTTTGATGTAGTGTTTTTGTAGACTAAATTTCAAAACTTATTGACAAGTAATAGTAAATGCTAAATGGTTTAACTTTAGTTTTAATTTGCTCTTTATTATTTCCTCTTTCATGTCCTAAATTAAGGTTTTTTTTTAAAATAATGAAACTACTGAATCTATGTGTACCTATTTGTTAGTGGCCTCTATGATCACATCTCATTATTTGCGTCATTAATGTGTCACAGGGTTAATTAAGGTTAAGCATTGTTTGTCTTTTTAAGTATTATTTGCTTTTTATTAAATATGTAAAATTATTAAAGACAATGTAAAATAAAACAGCGCTGTCGTAAAGCAACCTCTCTTTACAAAGGCTGATTACTGACTGTGCCGATATTCGTTTCAAGTTTTTTGGGGGGGGGTTCTTAAAAGGGAATTTCTCTCCATGTAATGCAAATAAGATTTCTTCGTTTCCTACACCAATAAAACGCGAGATCCTTTAGCGATTTCTTTCAATAATTATCTACTAGGAGAGTCGGAACATTTTCATCAGCGTCAAACAAACAATATACTCATTCGGCATAACAATGCAACAACCATTGTCGTTAAAGGAAAGAAAGCCGGCAGTTAGCGATAAAAACGACTCGACCTTAACCTTCAGGCATTCAAGCTATTATAAAAGGTACAACAAAGTATAATTTTTAAAATAAATTTAAAACTTGGTCACTAACAATGGTTTCTGCCAAGATTCTTCTTCATTATTACTGCTAAATGTGTGATTTTATTAGTCGCTCATTTAACTGCAGTAGAAGAATGGAGCGGTGAATATGCAGGTTATACTTTTTCAACGCGCGAGTACTCTTGCATTCTTTTTTGAGTGCCATCCCCAATAGTAAATTTCTTATACATTGTCTAAACTATGTGTAAAAGAGGAGGACCTACTACAGGTACTTCAAGTACCTTAAATGGAGAGGAGAATGTCAGACATTGGTGGCCTAAGTGATGACCATGTGGAAAACAGTGATCACTACAGTGACACAGGGTCAGATTTGACAAATGATACTGTAGTAAAAGAAAGGAAGGTACAGAGGAAACAGATTTTTACACAGGAGAAGACAATACTAAGAAATGGGGGGACGTGAAATTTCGAAATGCTCAAAAGCTAGAATAAAGAGCATTATGAATGTCTTCCCTGGGCCAAAACAGCGCCAATAATATTGTTGAAGAAACTCATGAAAATAATTGATATCAACATGGTGGAAGATATTGCAGAAATGGACTAATGAGATATATAGGATGTTCAAGATGCATTTTCTAGAGAAAGAGATTGTAAGGAAGCGTCAAGAAGTGAGCTTATGGCCTTTATAGGAATACTGTATTTGATTGGTACAAAGACAGGACATCGTACAAATATGAGGGAACTGTGGACTCGGATGGAACTGGAGATTGTACGGATTGTAATGAGTCGTTAAAATATTGTTCTTGTTACGATACAATGAGCTTCGATGATTTGGAAACGAGATGAGAGAGAAGAACTACCGATAAGCAGGCTGCTGTTCGCTCAGTTTTGACTGCTTTTGTAAAGAACTGCCAGGACTACTACAATTTTGGTGAATTTGTTACAATAGATGAGATGCTACATCCTTTTTGAGAACGTTGTTCCTGGACTCAGCACATACCAAACAAACCAGAGAAGTACGGATTGAAATGTTTGCATTCTGTGATGCTAAAACCTTCTACTGCGGTAATCTCAAAATCTACTGTAGACAGCAACCTTCAGGACCATATCAAGAGTCAAATACTATTATGGAAAGAGTACAAACATTTTTGAAGCCTATAGAGAAGTTATATAGGAATTTAACAGCGATAATTGGTATACGAGCATTCTTTTGTAGACAGTTTACTAACAAATTGAAAATTCCTCACGAATTTTACTATGTAAACAGAGGGAAGCTGGTAGCTCTCTGGATTTCAAGAGCAGAACACCAGCGTCTTACGTTCCAAAAAGAAACGAGGCAATTATACTAATAACAAGTGACTCGGCAGGGATTGATGGCACTACAATAAGCCTGGTGTTATTTTGGACTTCAATGTGACAAGTGCTGTCTATATTGTCTGCAAGTTATGTTGAGTCGCTAAAAAGTGGCCAGCTAATCGTCTATGTTTTTATGAATAGTAGCTATAAATTCAAGGATTTAGATGATAATGAATAACTCAAGTAATGAATCTCTCTGAATAATCTTTATTTGGCTCTTATGAAAGAACACCTCATTTCTCGTTCTCAAATACTGTCTCCACCAGCAGAGTATCTGTATTTCTTCAGAAATATCGATCCAACGCCCGATGCCTGAAGATGATGGAGAAAACCTCTAAGCAGAATCCGCTAGAAAGCGTGGAGGCTGTTTCTTGTGTGGGCGGAAAAAGAATTCCTCATCTTCCAATGAAATGTGATAAATGTGGACGATTTACATGTAAATTTCGTATAAATGGCAAGTGTGTGTGTCTATGTTGTGCTAAAGAAAACCTTGAGTAATCAGAAACAGTTGATTTCAATTTTCTGGGTCTTTAATATAAAAACATTACAAGATTAACTAATCTGTGACTTATATGAATACTGATGCTCAGTAGAGATTATAAATATTTGACCAAAATTTTGTAAGTTTGAAGAAATACTTTAATTGTTTCCGATGTTTATTTTAATTAATGAGTAATAAAATTCATTATTCACATAATTTCTAACTAACATAAGTACTAAATTCTATGTATAGACGATATTCAGTACAGATTAGAAATAAATACCTTATTTAAAACTTAAGTTTTAGTAAATGTTTTCTTTCACCTTTTTATTTTATTCAATAAGTATTAATGTTCAAGATTGATAGAATTAGTGTCGAAAGCATTAACAAATATTAAGAAAAATACTTTATTGAAGAATTACGATTGTATGACTGAAAATAGTGTTGTAAAAAGTACGACGCGCAAATAGTCATATGACAGAAATAAATGCGAGTGCCGAAAGGTTAAACACTTAAACAGTATGTGCATGTTACAATGACGAAGTATAAATCAAGCAAAACTTTTTGTTTCGTCAATATTTGGGTTAAAGTGTTTACTACTGGAGCATAAGTATATTGGGTACTTGTTATTGAATATATGTATATATATTTTATATATATATACATATTTTTTTTAAACTTGTCTTAATGTAATCATGGAAAATATTCTAGAAGTTCAAAATGAATTCAGGAAAGGCAGAACTTGTTCAGATTGTATATTTACTGTAAATCAAATACTTGAGAAGCATAGGGCTTATTATACAAGTTTCATGGAATTTATAGAATTTGAAAAGACATTTGCAGAGTGAACAGGAATAAATTGTGGAATATAATGAAACATAAAGGTGTACCTCAATATTTGATAACTACAATAAGAAGTTTATATATAGAGGACAAGTTAGTATTAGAAACTGGAGTGAAAATAAAGATATAACGGCAACTATAAATAGAGATAGACACGGGTGTCCATTTTTTGCCCCCTCTTTTTAATTTATTGACGATACCATTTATAATTGGCTGATAATTTTAGAACCACATTTTAAATAAAGAATCACACTTTAGATACATTACTTTTTGCAGATGACCAGGTTCTTATATCATAATCAGAGGATAGTTTACAGAGGGTAGTTTGTGATTTTTTAAATCATAAAAAATATAATATTAATATATCAATTCTTTATTTAAATTATAACAAATAATAATGTTAATATATTAATAAAGAAAACTAAGGTCTTAGCATTTAGAGAAACAGATAATCTAAGAGCTAAAATAGTTTTAGATGGTAAACCTATTGAACAGGGGTTTACATTTGAGTTAACTATCTGGAATGTGATATCTCCTTAAAAAAATTCTAATCAACTTAGCAAATTTAGCTATATATGTGGCACAACTAAAAGCACGAAAAAGCAAATTTGCGTTTTATAAAATTATGGCGGTCCCCATGTAGTATGATTGTGAGTTTTGGGCTTTAAGATAATAGAAGCGACTAAAATGAGATTTTTGAGAAGTGTAGCTGGTTTTACTCTTTTAGACAAAAAGAAAAGCGAAGATATTAGAAATGAGTTAGATATTTTTAAATTGATGAATAAAATAGAAATTTAGAAATAAGTGGAGTGAATACGTTCAAAGAATGAAAGAAGACTGCATACCAAAAATTATATTAGATTATCATCCGAAAGAAAAAGCGATGGCTACTACTTTTTGACTGAAAATTTATGAGATCGGAACAAGCGTTAACCAGCGAGTGTTGCTGCTGTTGATGATAATGACGACGACGACGACGACGATGATGATGATGATGATGATGATGATGATGCTGCTGCTGAAGAAGATGTATTTACTTGCTACACCACGGATTATAGTCTGATAATGTTCCATTTTTGAACAAAGTGGTAAGTTTTAAATTAAATACCCTATATTCTTCATTCGCGATAAATTAATGAAGATTTATATAAAGTTGCACTTATTTTAATTTTCTTACTCTTTGCTGTTTTTAATAGGCGACTGTATATTATACATGATGTTCTCTCGAATAGATCTAATTTCAAATTACTGTAAAACATTAATGGTTAAAGATATAATGAAACAAAAGGTGTCATCTGAAAGGCTAACTCATCAAGTTTTGTAATGATTACAAGTACTAACGAAAAATGGGGCAGGGATCCGGTCATAAATGAAATAATTCAGCCTTTCTTCCTCATGGAAAAACCAATCACTGGCATCATGTACCTAGACATGTTGGAACAACCTTCTTACCTCAAATCCAACACCTACAGCCTAATGTCCATTTTCAGCAAGATGGCAGCCCGCCCCATTAGTACAGAAATGTTCGCACTATTCTGGACGAAACTTTTCCCGGCCATTTGACTGGTAGATTCGATTGCAAGGCCTCCAAAGTCCCCTTATACTTCACCCTTGATTTGTTCCTTTAGGGGTACGTAAAGGGTAGGGTTTGCGCCTCCCCAGTCGGAGACTTTCTGGATCTTCGGGAGCGCATCATTGCATCCATCACCAGCGTGTTGCAATGTACATAGCAGGAAATTATCTACCGCCTCGATGTCGTCACTAAAACTGCTGGGGTACATATAGCGATATGGTGATGGCAACAAAATGTAAAATTATACCATGTGATCAAAAACTTGGCGAGCTTTCCTTTCACACGGCATTGTGCGTTTCGTTGTATCTCTAACCCTTAACGTTTTACAATAATTTGAAATTAGATCCATTTGAGCAGAACGCTCTGTATATAAAATGACAATATATAGCTAAAATAACAGGGACTAGCAGAAGCAGAAATGAATAAAACACTGAAAAAGTCAGACCAATAGCCCAATACTTCGAACCGCTTGTGTGACTGTTTCAGTTCAGCTTATAATATTGTTATTTTATTTATATTGTTATGCAAACAACTTAAGAAAAGTTATGCTATTTTGTATATTGTTAATCAATTTGGCAAGTTTTAATTTTTTTCTCCTCCCTCATTTTGCTCATAGATTTCTACGAGACAGATCCAAAATGAGCAACAAGATCATTCATCAAGCTAGTACTAAACTACAAGACTGCAGACAGAATTTGTCTATTCAACCCTCCCCAGCCAGTTTCATTACATTTGCCACGCTTTGTTGAGTGCCAAAATATCTTAGAAAATCCTGTTTTTAAAAACTTTCCTATAAAACTATTACAAGGAGATCGTTTCTTCAAATTCTACCTAGAGCTGCTTGGATCTAATGCGCTAAGACACACGAGCAGAAATTCGTAGAGTTTAGATGATCCTTGACCATAGGTTGATGAAACTACAGAATCATTAGATCGGCATGTTCTTAGTATATTTGTTGGGAGCTTGAGTGAAGTGAAGTAGAAGACACCACCTTGTACTTCAGTGGCGGCTTGTGGCCTAAACCTAACTGAAGCTTTTTTCACACAAAATATGTCATACAACTTACCTTTTTCAATGAAGATCTCATTCTTCTCGGGCTGTTTTAATTTAGCACGCACTTTAGATGTACGCCAAATGTTTATGAATGACCTGTTGGTATTCAGTATGTTACAAAAAGCCACCAGAAATCCAGACCAAGTAATAGACAGGGCCAACAAAACAGTTCGTATTAGTAACCACTACCGTTCAACTACTTATGTTCAATAAAACACAAACTTTAAAACGTCTCTTGTTTCATATCTTTCCTTTCCACTTTTTGCGCTGACACATTAAGAATTAACTTTGTTTTCCCTGTTAGTAACACATCTTTTATCGCTCTCAGTCCACCGTTAGAATGATACTTGCAGCAGACTACAATGTCATTTTGGGATTCATTGACAATCACTTATAAGTTTTTAAAAATTAAGTTATTGACGATATTTTAATTCCCACAACTCACAGCAACTAACTAATACCACTAACCACTCTATACAAACTGTTTTCACACACTGAGCGGAAGTGATCAAAAGTGATGTTAAGACGAAAAATATTTCAATATCGAAAGGAAGAGGTACTTTGTAAGGATCACAAAAAGTTTTAAGAGAGTCAATGAACCATTGAATGGCCTCTACAAGGTGCTTTCTTCCCCCCAAAATTCATAGCGATAACTTCTCCGTAACCTCGAAGTAGGTAGCATAACAACACGCATACTGTTCAAGCTTTATTTGGCTGTTATGGCAACCAGTATAAACATGCAGCTGAATATCAGAGAGCAGAAAAGAGCTACATCGGTCTTATACCTGCACTTGGACAAGCTGTTTTACGTTTTGAAAGAAAAGAAGCTATTCACTCGCTAATTAACCCTTCCTGTCAATGGAATGTTTCATCTTTGTCTATTTCTGTCGCTATAACTTTTTCAGGACTAACGACTTTCGCTTTCCACATAGTGGTTCCAAACAACATGTTACTATATGAATACTAGTATTTTATAATAAAAATATGAAAATAGAAACCAAAATTATGTTCGAATGTATCTAGTTAGAAAATAGGTGAAATGGCGCTTCATAGCTTCACCTAAAGAACCACCCCTGTACTACGTTCAAACGAATTTCAAGAAAACTAATTCCAAAATCGCTGTTTATTTTGTGAATGCGACATTAAAACTATTATATCCCCTCTTACCAGAAGAGGTTAGGAAAAGTTTCCTCCACAGGTAATATATTATTTCAGCAATTAAAAGAGTTTGCGTTAATTCTCCAACTACACTTTTTGCTTTTGAAGAAAAGTTACCAAATATATAATAGCCATCTGAATCGATTGTGTTCCCTGGGGAACTTGGTAGAGACAAGTGGATTAATAACTGTGTATATTATGAGAAAAGAGTTGCAGAAATTGTTAATGCATTTTCGAGGAAGACTCACAGTTCATCAGAAATGCAAAATGTGTGTTACGGGTAGTGATCTTAAAGGTAATCTGGCCTAGGTACGAGTAACTTCAGATTTGTGTTTTTAGCTAACATAATATTGATAAACTGTAAACCTTCGATTTTTCCACCCTTCTTTTAGCGATTCCATATCTATGTTTCTGGCAGCAAGTGCCCGATGAAAAAAAGTAATCAAACTTATGAAATGATTGAAATGGAGAAAAAAAAAATCCATGATAGCTATATCCGAATGAACTCAATGTATGGCATTTTAAATAGAAACAAGAATGGCCAGCTACATCAGTAGGTAATGAGAGATTTTCTAGGCATAAACTAATTCTGCGATCAGAAAATAGGAAGCTATAGATTTATAACTGAAAATCTTGAAAAAAAAACTTTGAATAAACGTGCAATTTAATGGAACATGCGAAGGTAGAAAAAATTAATTTCTGTTCAAAATTAACCTTTCTATGGTTAATTTTAGTAATATCGAATCAGACCAGAAAATATTAAACCATGTAACTTTCGTAATATTGTTCATTTAAATTTTTATAGGGCTTTCTAATTTTAGCAGCTGATCTTAATCTTATTAATGACATGTTACATTAATCCATTATTTTTCTTCTTCTTCCAATCCAGATCTGGGTACTTATTTCCCCGTTCCGAAGCTCAGCAAGTTACATAATTTGATCAGCCCATCTCTTCCTCCGCCTTCTTATAAGTCGTCTACCACGTAGTGTACTGTAACGCCATTTTTTGGTTGACAATCTCTGCCATTCTGTCGACATTTCTTCTGTATTATTTTGTATTTTAAATTTAATCATCTCATTTCCCTCCCTATTTTGTTATTTTTACACTCATTTTAGTTAACTAATAGACAATTTTAGTACATCTTGGGGGCCTTAAATGTGATTTGTTTTAGTGTCTAAAAGTCCGATATCCTAGTTATGACTTTGTTCCAGTCATGCCACTTAACTTTTAATCGTTCAGCCCAATCAATCAATCTCCCACTCTCCCACTCTCCCACTCTCCCTCATAATGCGGGTAAAGTATGAACCGCATTCCAATATATGAGAATGTGTGCATTTGTGTGTATGTCCTGTTCCATATTGTCCCCAGAAAGTTTCATTCTCTAGTCCAACCCAATATATAGCTTGCTGTATTTATCAATTTGAGTTTACTGTTCCAAGAGCTAATCTTAACTATTTTTAATATAATAAAGTTTCGGAGTAATTTGGGCGAGAATCTCCCTTGCATGATCTTTCATTTATTCTGGACGGTATAACTCTTTGAATTTTTAAAATTAGTTTTATTTGAAAATAGATTTGTTTGTTTTGGCTTTATGTGAAAGAAGTTCAGTGCAGCGAGCAGCATTAAAAAGTAATTTTTTAAATACTCAAGCTTAACAGGATCTGTAAGCCCCGAAGTCTGTTACATTAATTTTTAAGATCGATTCCATAATTTTATAATCTCAAATTGACACCGCAACTTCTTTCGAATATTCATTTGGTTCAAATTAAATATAGCGTTCTATTTTCCAAATACTTCCAGTTTGTTTGTTTTTATTTGCAAAACCTAAAGGAGAATATCCTCTGGGAAGGATTCTTATCTTGGAATTCGTGGCTTAATTTTTAACGCTGCTCACAGAAATATCGGGTTTCATGCATAGTTTCGTCTCAATAGAATATTAATGAAGCATTTATTTTATGAGTTAAGTTTATTTCGGTGTAACAATTTTATTGTCTAAATTTTAAGCTTATTTAATTTATTATATTTTAATTTCATATATCGCCTTGTAAACAATTGCTGTATTGCTGCATACAAATAAAAATGCAGAGGATATAAAATTAATTCTGAAGGTTACAGCTGCAATTTTGCGTTCACTATCAATGGCTGAATATTTGACTTATGCCAAAAACCATTATCGTTTGACAGAGCCTTCCCCCCTTTTTATATTCCATAGAGGGGAATGGCGAGAGCAAATAAATGAATGCCAAGCGGGGCGGGCGGGATTTGGTTAGGAAGCTTCCATGAGCGTAGGTAAGGTGGGGTTGCTGTCGCTTGGTTGTGTTTTTAGATAGCGGACGGAAGCTGGGGCAGAGATGCGAGCAGATGCAAGTAAGGGAGATGAGAATAGGCGCAAATAGAAGTTGTGTACGTGATGAAGTCTAAACGGGTGTGAGCTTCCTGATGTAAACAGGAGCTTAAAGCTATATTAAACGCCGAAAATAAGATCGTACAAATGTTTATTAATGGTGTATGAATATTGTGTATTGTTATTGTTACCCGATACCTGCACGAGTAGAGATTAACAATTTATTTCTAATATTTCTGACATTTCTGTATTTTCAAACGTGTGTAAAAACAAAGTATTCAGTTATTAAATAGAAGGAAACATGCCTTCAGAAGATGATAATGATCGAGCGACTATGATGGAGTTATGTGTTAGTAAAGAGTGGTTATTTCAAGAATTACGTTCCGATCCTACAAGACTGATTATTCTTGACTGCCGAAGTTCAAACGAGTATGGTGAATCGCATATAAGGCATGCTGTAAATTTTAGCATTCCCAGCATTATGTTACGGAGATTAGCTGCAGGAAAAATCGATTTAATATCGACTATCAAATGCCGCGAACTTAAGGAAAAAATAATGAGTGCGTATAAGGAGAACGTGTTTGTTGTATATGGTGATTATAATGTGACAGAACAGCAAACCCGAACCCAGGCACTTTCCGCAAGTGATACGCTTCATGTACTGGCAAAACGCTTAGCTCAAGATGGCTGCCAAGTCGTATGCTTAGAAGGTAATAAAATTACATTTATGTAAATATATTGTGTGATGGTATTTAAATTAAACCAAGGATTATAAATAGCGATTGTCCCGGCATACAGTTTGGTGATAAAACTGACATTATAGCCCGTCACTCATAGCAAAGCGAATTTAAAACCTCGTAAATATTTAGAACCTTCAAAATGAGTGGGATTTAAATGTGTTTTCCATTGCTTCGTGAACTGTACAGAGGAACTTAGGCAAAAGTCATTTCAAGTAAGAAAATGATACTAAGTTCAGCAATGTGTTGTAATAGGATACGGATATATAATTACGTTCATATTGGCTTTTGACAGTTTAATTATTTCCATGTGCATTCAGGACAGTTCCATTTTTGAATTGAGGTACTATAGGTATGATGTGAATGCATTGCTGCCCGAAAAGGGGAGGGGGTATTATACACATAGAACAGTAGGGAAGGAAATAAAAATGTACATTTATCGCATATTGAAATTTAAATATGAATTTGTTGTAAATTGAAAACCTTTTTTGTTATTGTGATTAAATTCACTGAACCACTATTTCCATACTTAAAATTTGTAATTTCTCATAATTGATAACACCCGAATAAGTTATAATAATAAGTTATAATAAGAATAATACAAAGTACCTGTATCTGTACAATGAAGTTATAAATTACATTATGCATGTTTAGTTCAGAATTGATATGTATTATATGAGCAATTAAATTTTCATGGAGTCAGCTTTAGACCTTCTTCAAATAAATGTTAGTTTAAAGAAAGTAAAATGGGAAGCAACATGTGCATATTGTGGTGTAGTAAACATCAGAGAAAAATGACATTTTGAATTGCAAGAAGAATTTAACAGAATCACATTTGGGTGTTGACATGTAACAGTACCATATTTCTGTAATTTAAAAAAAATATATGTATTTTATATATATAATTTATCACAAAATAGCACATGCAAGGAACAAGTATACAGAGTTGTGTAAATGATGTCATTTCACAGAACAAGTGTCATGGAATCAGAGTTTGTCCCATATACACCTCATTTCACAGAACCAGTGTCACGGAATCAGAATTTGGTCCCGTATGTGTCATTTCATAGAACCAGAGTCACGAAATCAGAGTTTGTTCCATATAACTAACAAAATAATATGCATTTTATGTTTGGCTCTATTTAATTTCCCTCAGCAGCAACTTTGGAAAGTCATGTAAAATCTATTCATCATAACTTTATACTAAAATATTACTATACATTTCCTGCTTTGCCCCTCCCCATTGTTATAAGCTTTTGAATATATATTGAGACATAAAAATGCTTGTAAACTCGGCTGTTATTGATTTTATTTGTTGTGCATATGTACTTTGTTATTTTCATAAAAACATTTTCATTCTTGGCAGAAATTTAAACCAAAATCATATATATATATAATAAAATGCATTTTTCACGCTTGAAGTAAGAAGAAAAAGTCAAGTATACAAATAACTCGGCACATTCATTTAATAAGTGTACTTCTTTGCAAGCTAATTTGGGAGTAAAGGGGTTAGTCAACCAATCATATTTATTTCTGCTACATGCATTTGTTGACATGCACTATAAACTTATGATGGACAGATCACACAACTTACATGTTTCATCTAATATGGTCACAAAAGAATGTGTCCCTGTTGCATTTTATATTCCTATATGCTATGAAGAGTCACCTGGGGCACACCTCATAGTATAGTATGCAGTTTGGATTTGATCTTGAGTATTATTGAAAATTTTCTCCTAAGCTTATTAGCAGATCTCTACATCATAGGTTTCTTTTGCATTCTGAAATGCTGCAATTTGGTTTCTCTTGATGATAGTGTGCTTTTTGAGTGCAGTAAGTTGACTGTCTAGCACTTAAAGATACTTAGTAATAGTTCTCTATTTCTCATCTGTAACATGGTGGTTGCTGGCTTTCGTTCCCATTGCGCCACTTCTTGCAAGTATGGAAACTGTATGAATGCTGTCATTGAACTTTGGTATACATATCCAGCATGATTCAGATAGTCTTCAGCATTAATCACACAAAATTAGATCAGGAAAAGGTCTAAAAGTAGTTGGCTATATTTTGAAATGGCAGTCAAAAGTGGTTTTCACATTTTTGTGCCTCTTACTTTTGTAGGAATATATGGTAGATTCCCAAGTCACGTAACAAGCACTGGATGCAGAGTGAATGATAAAATCCATATTCCCTATCTGGATGGTTTCCTGTTAAATAATGGTATGTAATGCCATGAGTAAAAACCTCTTCTGATGCATTTTCTTTTCTCCACTTATTAGGTTTGGAGACATGCAAGAAATTTCATTACTAGAATAAAACTCCTTCACTAAGGCAATTGTGGCATTTCTATCATTAGAAAAGCTTGGACCATGTGAGAGCATTGAATATTGCATGCTTAGAAGTCTTGCCTTTTTTGCTCTTGCTGGCAGGTTGCACTTCACATATTTTATAATTTCCCAAGGCTCTGCCTGCTTTTGTATAGTGACATACAACTGGATAAACTGGAGTTTTTGGGAGTACTTGAAAATTTATAGATGTTGCTCCAAGACTAGAAACTGTTGTGCTTGCTTTTTTCTCTCTATACTTTTTCCTGCCAGTATCATGAAAGCCAATCTGTTTCTTTTTTCCTTCCAAAGGTATGTTCTTTATGCTCCAGTTAAGGGCATGTTCTCTTTTAATGTGGCTGTAAAATATTTGAAATTTATATGTGGCTCTCATGGTTTTGGAGAGGACATTTTCAATATCTGCATCGATATTCTAATCTTTGACTTATCAGAATGCAGCATCTGAAATTATTTTGTGCTGTTGATTCTGTGGCATCATTACAGTAAAGTGAATAACTGGAAGTTCTTGCTTTCTACAACTTTGTTTATCATGCAAACCTAGCTTTGCATATAAAGTGTTACTATTCTGTCTATAAGACTGTTGGCTTCGGTGTAACATAATTTTGTAATGGATTCATTGTAGCACTAGTGTTACAATAAAATCCACAGGCATTATCTATAGTTCTGCAGCTGATGATATGATATAGCTTACATTCACTATTTGATACCTATAGGTATGTATTTTCAAATTATATCAATTTGAAATAATGGCTTGTTGGTACCTATGCTACGGAGCCATAAGGCCTTTGAATTAAGTTGATTTTCGAGTTGCCAACTGTAAGAAATACTATACAAGATTGGACACTGCTGAAACAATGAAATATGTTAATAGTTGCAACATTTATGCAATCATAACATGTCAACATGCTTCTTTATTTTGCATTAAGGTTGACATCTTCATGGAATTGACTATATATTATTAAGTTAAACAGGTATGCATGTTTTAAAGTCTTTATTTTTCTTTAAATGACACTCCAAATTCATCTATACCTTATTTAAAAATGCTGTAATATTCTGTTTGTTACAAGATATGTACTAATGAGTTTTTGTATTAATGGTTAAACCTAAAAATCATGTGGCTTCACTTGCTTATATGTAGAACATGTTTCACAGACCAATGTCAGTGTCCTCAGCTATCTGTTAATCTGAGGATGCAAATGGTTGTGTGTGAAATAAGTTCTATACACAGGAACTAAGTAAAGCATATACTTTCAATCACTGTGCAAGTTCCAAGTTACTAAAGGAAAACATACTTTTTGCAGTAGTATTGGATTTAACAGCTAGTTATGTAAAATGGCTGGTATTAGATTTGGTGTGAATTAGACACAGTTCTAATATAAATAAGAAATTAAAAGGTGACTTAAACTAATGAATGTTTTTAATGGTGACATAATATTTGTAAAAGTGCAATATTGTTGTTGTCTAAGTAATAAGAATGATGGACTTTACTTACTGATTCTGTATTTCATACTTTATTTGCTTGCTTAATTTAGTTTGCTAATTAACTACATTCATAGTGTTAACAGCTGCTTTATATACTAGTACGTTGATTTGATTTTTGGAAATTATGTTTTCTAGAAAGGAAAACATTAAACTAGGTTCTAGTACTATAGCTCTCAGAACTGTCATAATAAAACTAAAGATACCCTCTGCAAGTTTTCTAGTAGAACTTTTTAATTTAAATTGTTACTATACGGTATACTGAATATTTTATAATTTTTTCACTTTGTAATAATGTAAAAAAGTTTACCTATAGCCATGAGGAGCTTCATAATTGGTATAAAATGTTGTGATTTTTCTGTATACTTCTATTTAATTGCTGCTGTTATTGGTAGCTAATAAGTTAGAGGGCTTTCTTTTGTTTGCTTTTTATTTTTTACCTAAGTTTCATGCCTGACGTAGAAATATAAATATATAGAAATATTTTTTTCATACTAGTCCTGTGTAGGACATTAGTTGGAAGGAAGAATAAAACCTGAAAAATTCAGATCATGGCCAGAATTTGAACCATGGATCTTCAGCCTTTTGGGCTACTGCTCTAACCAAATAGCTACCTTGGCCTCCTCCAAGCATGGAACCAGAAACCTATCATCTGAGTTGGTTAGGGCATAGCACAGAAGGCTGAAGGCCCGTGGTTTGAGTTCCAGTTGTGACCCGAATTTTTCAAGTCTGATTCTTCTTTTTCAAACTGTGTAAGTTTGGGACTATCTTCGTTGATTATGGTAGCAGATGGAGGGACAATTAAAGTTTTGGCTGTAGCCAGAGGGATAGAGCGAAGTATGCTACTAATTGAGGATTGTTGCTTTGATTTGCTGGTCAGGATAAGCTTGACAGTGATAAAGAGCTTCTCATTGAGATGTATATGACTGATATATCATTAAAACTCTCACCAAAACATTTACATATTAAAATTTCTCACAAGTTCAGTATCACTGTTGCTATCAGATGTGATTGTCATGCTCTAAGGAGTCATAGTTCAAGTTCAAATTATTTTGTCATTCTGATGAAAACAAAGATATTTAACATTTCTGAACAAATGAATTCAAAACATAAAACCAGTAAAATACTTTATTACATACCATGTCAAAATGGCTAATTGCATTTAATTATTAAATACAAATTTCAAATATACATTATTACATACATAACAAAATTTCAGAATAATTATAAGAAAATACTAAAGTAGATTTAATAATTTTTTCTAATACAGCTCAATAACATTGAAAGAAAATTTGGAAATGTTACAATTTGCATGTATACATATGAATTGTTTTGTCCATTTGGGAACAGTTTTAACATATAACTAAATGAGAAGATGTTTCAGGTAATCATTTAACACTATTTAAGTGCAGTTTCAAATAGAGTTGTAACAATTTCAGAATACACTTAGCATTTGAAAATGTTTTAGCTTTTGACAGGTTACAGTTATTTAGTTACAACAATAATAAAAATAAAGTAATAGCAAACACAACAATAGTAGAATGATAAACTCAATGAAGACTTATTATTAGAACACACTTTTCACACATAAATAACTGGCAGCAGCTAGTTATTTAAACATGAATGAAAGACTTTTATTTATCTCAATTTATGCATATAAAATGCTAGTTAAAGTTAACTGTCCAACGCAATATAAATAAATATACCTAAATATCTTTCAAATATTAGCACTAATGGGTCTTAAGAGACAAGGCATATTCTAATTACAATCCATTTCATTTCCTGCTATTCTTTTAGTGGAAGTGAGGCATTCAGTTAAATCCTGAATCACATCTCCACTCCTAAAACAACAAATATTGGCAAGAGTTCCATCCTTGGATATCCAGAAGATTAAAGTCTATAAGATTTCTTCGCAGGACAGCAAAACATCTAAGCCTTTATACCTCTCCATGCTATCAGTAATTCTACAGACTAAGGAATCCCTCATTTTAAATTTCTTGCTTAATCTGTACAGATAAACACTGGGTTGTTGTCTATATTGATATCTTCAATAATTCCTCAACTTTAATAATTGTAAACTTTCTTAAGTGATACCAACAAATTAGTTAAACTCCCATTCCGATATTTCTTAAACATCAATAATAATACTTTCATATTGTCTATAATCTTTATTTTCATATCCATCTCACTGTTGTTTTTCACTGAAATTCTATATTTATTTTCATATTATTCCCTTCTCAAATATCTAATATTCTTCTGCATAACTTTTGTCCCTGATTTCTTTAACCCTATCTTTTGTCTTAACCCCTTAATTTCTTCACTGTATAACAAAAAATGCAACCTATTATCTACTGCTGCATATAGTAGATATACATCTGAATTTCCAATACCTCACATGCTCCTATATTGATAACTCCTCCTCTTGCCCATGCAAATTCTACTGTAACCACTCTATCAAACAAAATGATGTGTTTTTTATGCCTTTTATCCAGGCCTTTTTGATCAATAATGTCACTATATATTAAATGCTTGTAGAACTTTGGTTAATAAAACTATGCACATAATCTTATTTTGAGGTTATACAAGAGTTACCTGACAGAATGAAAGGAATAACATTTTTAAAAAAGTGATCTGATTATTGCATCTTTTCAAAGTATTCTGCATTAGATTCTATACAACATCTCATCCATTCAAAGCATTTTGAAAATGCTGAAAGCTATGTTTCTTTGGGTAGAGTGCAAATACATTCTTTGTATGTTGCCACAGCAGCTTCAGTTGTTAACCGATTTTTTTTCTCTCTTTTATTTTGGGGAATAGAGAAAAGTTGCATGGAGCCATATCTGGGCTGAGGGAGGATGTGACAGATCAGTCCATATAGATCAGTCTTAGGATCTTCATTCTCAGTACATTGAAGACCTAGGAAGGGCATTTTGTGATGTACTATTTGGCAGTGATCTTTTTATCGCTTGATTAATACTGTCACAATGTGACCACTAGCTGAGAAGAAAGAACGTCTTGCCAGTATTTCTCACTTGCCTCAAGACCCTTGGAGACCTATATAGGATTGTCATTTAGTTTTTGGATGATACAGGTATATCCAACTTTTGTCAACTGTTGTGATGTAAATATGTTTTTTGATCTTCCTCCATAAAATGTTTCCAACATTTTATGACACCAATTTACGTGTGCTTTTTTCAGCTTATCTGTGAGGTAGTGAGTAGTCCAACGATTGCAGAAATTCCTGACATACCTTTTTCTTCCAGGATCGTTTTCACTGCTGCCGATCCAATTTTCAGGGCTTCTTGAATCTGATTGTATGCAGCGATTATCTTCCGCAACATACGCTCTGCTTTCACCGCATTTTCATCCGTTGCTGCTTTAGTGGCCATCCTGCGCGGTCTTCATTATCGAGGGAATCCTTTCCTCTCCTAAACTCTGCAAACCATCGAATAATGGTGGATTGTGAAGGGCAAAAATCACAAATGCACGAATAAATCTTGAAAAGCATTCTCTCACTCCTAAATCGACTTGAAAATGGTAGTATAGCGCAGAAATGCCCTCCTTTGAGATGCATCATAGCATCTGGCGCAGCAACACAGCCACACACATTCGTAGAAGTGTTGATACCAAACAGTGTGGGGGCGCTAAGACTTGCACATTTTGCTATCTAAACTTAAATCTAAAGCTGAAACCTCCACTGGCTTGTCATAACACATTGTTTTTGGTTCTCAAAACTTTCAGAGTGATCCTCGTAATTAAACTGTGGACTTCTAGCCATTAAAATACAGTGGGTTTTGGCGCCTAAAACAAGCCCTAAAAAATAAGAAACCGAATATTGTCATTAACATATATTTTAAAATAATTTTCTTAACTTTCTCAACCGATTAATTATGGACTTAAGTCATTAAATTTCAGATATATAATCCACTTATTTTTAGTTGAAAATACTTCTAGGTAGATTTTAAAAATGCATTATTTAAACTAGTACAACGAATATACAATGTGTAAAGTTCCTTCAATTTGGTACATCAAAAAGGCTATTAGAAAAATTTCAAGACATTTTCTACAAGTAAACCACCAAAACAACTTTTCCAAATAAACTTTAAAATCATGCTTTATTTTAGGTAACTGAGAACAAATAATACCACACTATTTAACATTAGTAACTTATTTCGCGTCGTTTGCCTCACAATAAATTTCGAGTGCCTTTTCCAAAATGTTCACCAAAGTGCATTTTGTATCGTTTGTAAGTATAATTTTGAAGGCAGAAAAAGATCTTTCTATTGGAGCATATTTAATATCAAGCACATTTTAAGAGCAACAGCACAGTTAAATTCAATTTTGTTTCTAGTCAAAAGATTTTCCACTGCACAGAAATGCGAAAACTCAGCATTGCTTGAGTCCCACTTTCAGCAAGACGGAATCATTCACTCAACAAAACCAATATCTACTGACTGTACTCGGACATATCGGTTGGTTTGTCATTTTTCTTCATTTTATGAATTATTGTCAGTCACATTTTGACAGGCTAGTTATTGGCCATTGTATGTGTCAGGCTTTACCGTAGAGTAGATTGAAATTTGTGAAAAGGATGGTGAGAGGAGGTAGTCAGGAATCCTCCAAGAAGGAGCAGAGCTACAGTTCTGGTTTTTAGACGATATCATGTTGTGGTTAACATTAATTACCCAGAATAACTATAGATCTTGTGGCTATTTTATAATTTTGATTTGTAATATTTGTGAGTCTTCCAGGAGCTCTTGTTGAGCTTGCTGAACTATATGTAAATTGTTTGGGGCTGGGCACATAAACTTGATTTTTGATCGATGTTATCCGTTGGTATACGCAGGGCAATCGGATCACCTTGAATTGTTGTCGGGACATGATTCCAAGATCGTAGTTTTAAGTTGCGGATGAGAGCACCCTCAATATGAAGTAAATGGTCATAAAAAGTTTGTGCCCGACATCTGATTTCATCCTCCATCAATGTGAGGGAAGAGGCTTTGTCTAGTAATCGTGGTAAAGCTGCGGTACACACAATAAATGGTCCCCAGCCCTCTCTATTCTGTGCCGCATGTTAAGACGCAACCAAACTGCTGCCATTCCCCGTATCTCGCACGCGTAAAGCATGATGGGAATGATCAAAGCTCTGCCTTGAGACGAACAGCATCGTTGTGGAACTGAATACCGGCATGCAGCATTTGCGCAATAGCTCCTTGTGCCTTGTGTGCCACTCCCTTGCTTGATGTGCTTGTGAAAACTTTTGTCAAGTTGAACGCCGAGGATAAAAAGGGAAGTTCTCCCTCTATATCTTATTACCTGAAAGTAAGTATAGGAAATGGGGCCTTGCTGAATATGATGACATGGCTTTTTGTTAACTAAACGTTATCACCGGAAGTAGGCCTGTTATTATTTTTGGTTTAAGATACCAATACTTATGTTTCAGTCATTTGGTGAATTTTCATTTTTTTTTTAACTCAAGTTAAAGAATTTATTGATGTTCTTTCTATTACAATTAGTATGAAGCTGTGGGGTTTGATGGACATTGCTTATACCACCTTTTGATTAGGTATAGGTGTCTTTGTAAAGGATTGATTGATCTAACTACGTATTTATTAATTTGGAATAACAGAACGTCATCCGCCTTTGTGCTGTGTTGACATGTGCTTGGAGAAAGGCTGTCATACATGTGTTACAAAATGAGTATGAGAGAGCCTTCTGGTACGCCGCCTCTAATGAGTCGAAGTGTGGACTTGTTTCCTGCCACCGTCACCTAAAAGTATCGGTGTTTGAGGAATAAGTATAGTAGATGTATGTATGATTTTGGTATTCTAAGGGAGGTGAGTTTATACGTCCAACAGTACTGCCGGGGTGTATGCCCTTTCCTAAAAAGCTTAGGGCTGCAGCCTCCACCACCCTTAGTATTGCTGGACAGTACAATGCCTTTGACGAAAAGAATTACATGAACCATTTTGTTTATTTAACGTTTCACCTGGTTTCAGGACAGGTCAGAGTTCTACGGGCAATCACAGATTCCGTTGCTGACGATTGTTGTGATGACACTGAAATAAATAAGAGGAAAGAAAATAGCAAGAATTGGTACATCGAAAGCTCGCGGGACCTTTAAACGAAGAATTGTTTCAAATAGGCTTTCTCTTTAAACAGAGATATTGTCCATTTAAAATGAATTCAAAACTCATCTGCGCTCTGATATTCCGGTTTAAAATACCTTCAATTTTTTTTTTTCAAATGGTAGAATTAAGTGAATCAGTATATAAGTGAAGTATGATTGTCGGTGTTTAGTGAAAATTTGAAAACGACCTGCCATACGAATGTTTGTATTGTCTATAAGGGGATGGTAGCATTCCGTCTTGCATCCAGCGGGTACGGTTCAGTTACTACAACCATTCCCTTTGAACTGTCCCAATCCAGAGTTAACTTGATGCTGCAATTTCGGGAGCTGTCAGTTCGTCAGCTTTCCTCTCTACACAGTAGGTTATTTTTAAAGCGAAAGAGCTTCCAGTACGAATATAAGCTGAATTTCAAAGCATCGATCAGGCTAGTAAGTACTGAAGGGATTCATAACTGAAGTTTTAAGATCTTCAAAGGCTCGAACGGACGAAAGTTACCTCCCTTTCGGCGAAAAAGATTTAAAGGTTGGAAACAATTGTATAAAGTTCCAAAATTTTTGTAACATACCCCACAATTTTAATATTGAGCTGGGAAGAAAAATTACGAATGGT
This sequence comes from Metallyticus violacea, assembly GCA_030762175.1. Classification (NCBI taxonomy): domain Eukaryota; kingdom Metazoa; phylum Arthropoda; class Insecta; order Mantodea; family Metallyticidae; genus Metallyticus; species Metallyticus violacea. The sequence goes on from CM060836.1 coordinate 39,662,863, forward strand.
AGAGGATACGCTGGGGGCCCTACTCCACACCGTACGAGAGTACCAAGAAAAAAAATCTGAACGGCAGTGAAACATAAGTCGTTATGTAATGGACCCGGAGTTGTAGAAGTCATCAGGTAACGGGGGGGGGGGGGTGTCTTCAGGCTTGAAAGGAAAATAGGCTGCTAAATCTAGCACCAGACTAATATACGACAGTAAAATCTGTTCCCAAAATGACAACAATGAACTAAATCAGTATTAAGAAACAAGCTTTCCAGAAAACTCATTAAATGGAATGGGACGCTTAACCGCGTCAACACCACGGTAAAGACCATAGTCTTTAAGAAATCGTAAATGGGAGGTTATTAAGACAAACATTAAGAGAAGCGTCAGCTACAGAAGACATAATAACACTTTTTAAATCAGTGTTTTCGATGTCAAATGAAAATTGGAAACTGTCTGTAGGGAGAATTCTACACCACAAAGGATTTATTACAAGATTGTATCTCTTAGAGAATGACCCAACAATGCTGAGTGTTTCAATGAATCGGCAATACTTTGTATATCAGTTACTTATCGCCGATGACCCAGTCATAACCTAAGATATTGAAGATACTTCGTAAAGACAAGGAAACTGGTTGAAAAGTAATGGGGGGTTTTAATTGTTAATTTTAAGAAGACTGAATATTTAACCTTGAATAGGAAGATCAAGAAAAACTTGAGATTGAACAAAAAGAAATTAAAACGGAAAACCTCATCTGAAATTGAAAAAAGAATGAACGAAGGAGCAAAAATAATTGAGTTGTTAAATGCAATCCTCTGGAGTAAGAACATTTTAAAGAAAGCAAAAACACAAATTTATAAATAATGAATCCAAAATGTTGTGATTCATGCCGCAGAATCTTGGACATTATGTAGAGTTATAGACAGTGTGCAAATAAATTATATTGGCGAAGAGCAACAAGAAAGTCAAGTAAAGAACAAATTAAAAATGAAGTATTAGAGAAAATATGAAAGCTGAAAAGAATGTAATTGAAACAATTGAAGGGAAAACATTCACTTGGTTTGGAAACGTGAAAACGGCAAGGAAAAAAGAATTGCAAAGATTAAGTGAAGGCAGGCGGAGAAGAGGGCAACCACGAGAACAATAGATGAATTGTCAGGAATATGACCAGGAGGAAACTTACAGAAGATACAGACATTTGTCAAGCAGTAAAATTACTTTGGATTAAAGGAAACACTGCTGTTTTGTGCAAACTCTTTTAAAAAAATATATGGATAAATGGTGGTAATTTCGTATAACATGTTTCGGCATCTATAAATCAATTTTGCGTTAATCAATGTGATATTAATTTAATGTATAAATATAACAGGATGAACGGTCAAAACTTTATAACGCCTTATGTACTTCAAGGTATTAAATTTTAAAATTATTGTTGCTGACAGCGGCATAACATGAATAGGATTAATGATGTACTTGGTTGCATATACCTAGAAAGCAAGTTAATGTAACACTGCACAACGCTTTTCATATTTACCATTATTACGCACTTTATTAAATTTGCTCCGTTGAGGCAAAACTATGTTTTCATCCTGTGCTGATAAGATTTGACATTGAAACAGAAGGCAGGAAGAACAGTTTTTTTTTTTGTTGTTTTTTGTTTTCCGTATAAAATATCGTATGACATTTACCCTTACATATTAATGTATAATACAAGCTTAGGCGGCGTTTTAGATAAGTCGCAAGTGTATATAATATAAGAATTAGGCTTGCTAAAACTTTTATCACTATTATCACGCCGTACACCACAGGGAATGTATTCTGCGTATGTGGGAGTATAAAGGCTTAGTTTCTGACAGTGATACAGTAAGCAAATGGGAAGATATTTGCCGATACCAAAAAATAAATACGGAACAAAGCGTTGCACTTTTGGAGTCAAATAAAGTTTTTTGTTTTTTTTTTTGTTTTTTGTTTTGTTTTACTTATGGAAGCTCTTTAACATCTCAGGTCATCAGCGTCCCATTCAAATCACAGCGTGAAACGGCCGATAAATTTTGCTCAGAGGTCTCTTCTTTCAGGCTTGAGGTTCTTTATCGTGCCGTAAATGTACTACACGAGACCCACGACTTTACTTCCCTTCCGAAGGAAGCCATACTTAGGATTTTTACGCTCGAAAAAATCTATCGGTCCTGGCCGGGTTTGAACCCGCAATCTTGGGTTTAGAGGGCAAGAATGATTACCACTACACCACCAGGACCGATCCAAATAAGGCAAACTCATTTCTGCAGTGAAACGCGTTAAGCAGCAGCCTAAACCTCCCAGTAAGCTATCGCACCGTCTTCATGCTGTAACATTTCAGAAGATACTTTTTTCTCAACGTTGATCTTTCAGGATTGCCGTTATTTGAATATTTTCTGAAAAACTTGCATAAAACCGGATTATTTACATACTTTTAAATTACACTTATACAAATGACCTATATAAATCTATACAATTAACTGAAAATTTAGAAGAGCACGCAGGAACCTGGAACTGATAACCAATAGTAATAGAGGTTGTTTCTTCATCGTGCTCGAAACTGCAGCAATGTGTTTTTTGTCAGCTCGGTGTTGTGTAATTTAAGACCGCTCTTCAGCCTTTATTGGTCTTCCCAAATGGCTGGTAGTCACGTCCATCTACACTGAAATTATACTTAAATTCTTAAGCACATTGCTGTAAACAATAACTTGTTCTTACTGTTCCTTTGGACACTGTTAAAATACGTTAAAATAAGTAATTGTTCGAACCACACAGCCATAACACAAGAATTAATTACAAATTAGGGATTTCTGCTCAATGGTGCTGTTCTGAGTATAAAAAAACAGAACTAGGCGGTATGAGTAAGGCAGTAAAGTATAGATTGTGTGTATGTATATATAATACCTGAATTGAACTATTAACATAATTGTTATACTGGTATACGCTGCATTAGATAAGAATCTAGAATCAAACTTGTACTGACCTCCTCCGGCTCCCCGGCCGGCTTTCAAGCGTGGGAACGAGACGAGAACTGCAGGGCTCTATCAACTACGGCTAACTGTACGTGGAACGATCCCACGAAGGAAAAAGCACACATATATAGTTGTGTTATATTCGTATCGGGCTGTCCCACAACTTACTATATATGTAAATATACATATCAGATCGAAAACCACGATGGTACTCACCTTATTTTTTCGGCGTAAGTATTCATTCAGCTTTGTAAAATACCAAAGAAGATATTTAGGTAGCATCTAACATGTGATATTTCATAGTTGTCACATTACAGTTTGTCCCCTTTCTTGCATAAAAGGAAAATAATACCGATTTTCTTTACTTGCGGTATTTCTTTTCTCCGGCGTATTAAAAATTAGATTAAATAGATTCTTAATTAAATCTATTTCGCCATACTTCAATAACGCTTATGTTGTTTAGTTTTCTCCTGGAACTCCCCCATTTCTTTGGCTTTTAAACACTTTCTGCCGTCTATAGCTTTTGGTTCTGTATTCGCAGATGTTTGGTCAATCTCTCTATCTCTGCAACGCATCAGCAAAATACCTTTCCCTAACTTTTTCTCCGTTCCTATTAACTTTTTTATTTTTATCTTTGCATGAACTGGTTCTGGGTTGAAAATCCTTTGTTATCCATTTAATAACTTGATAACATTTCATATTTTTATTCGTTTACTCAAATTCTCAATGTTTTCCATGTTGCCCCTAGAATACTCTCGTATCTTCTCTCGTAAAGTTCTGTTTGCATGTCTTCTACCTTCTCTATAGCTTTAATAACTTATCTCTCTCTGCAGTCCTGGTGACTTTATCTGCATTCTTTGGTTCTATAATTCATCATCAAACCAATTTTCATATTTCTCTCTCCCTGCCTCTTTCTTTTTCTCCCCCCTCCCAATCACGCAGTTTCCATTGCAGCTTCAGTAAGCTTAAGTTCATTACATTTTTTCTTACCAAGTCACCTTCGATCATTTTCTGATATATCTCCTGCAAATTCCCACTTACCTTCTCCTAATATTGACTTAACAATCTTTGGTTTACGCAACTTTCCCACACTCCACCGTTCTTTACAAATGCTACTGTATTAAGTTTATTTCTGATTTTCAACATAGCTGTAACTCGCAATTAGGGCCTCATGTTAGTGCTAAAAGATGCCTCTTGATCTAGGACATGATCCGTCTAATTAACCACTCCGGTATTTGTGATTTTCCACGTTTATGCATGTCTCTGTTGGAAACAATTGCTTTTTATTATCAACCTTGCCTTCTGCAAGGTGACTTAACATCCTCCCTTTCAATAGACATGGGTCATTTTGCAAGGTATCCTTTCCTGCCACTTTTTAGGAAATCGTCTACCCATTTTTGAGTGCTCCTAAATGGGTCAACATTCATATTTAGCCATCCTGTTGCAAAGTTTTGCACTTCCATATTATCCAGCTTTTGTTTCAAGTCTGCTATAAAATGGAGTTCTTTATCTCAAATCTTCCATTACCACTCCACCTCACTTCATTTACTTCGGTTAACATCTATCCAAAACTTCAGCATTTTTGTCGTTTTCTCTGCCTATCTTTCTTGATGGTTTGGTAATAGGTGTTTATAAAGTGGGTTTGTTAGTCCCACGCCTAACAAACGCCTCCTTATTCATATGCCCAGGAAGCTGAGTGGACCGGATGTACCTCCGGTCACTGAATGGCTCGGACACCTTGGAAGCACTACTCCCTGTAGCGGTCCGAACTAACAATGGCCTGGCATAAGTACACTGACTTCGTAAACTCCATCTCTCTGATAAAATCCTGAATTATTGAATGGAATGTCATGTGATGCTCCCCATGTGTAATTAATGTGCTTCTTGCAAAGACAGTCATTGATAGACGGCGCTGCATACCCTATCTTTCGCTAGGCCAGCAATACTTTGTTTCAGTCAGGACGATTGCTGCATCCTTTTTCGCTATACTCCGTCTCAGGAGTCTGTATACAGCTAAGCTAAAGTATCGAATGGGGAGGGCAGAAAGCTAGTGGGCGGAGCCAGGGAGAGCGCATTGTTGCAAATATGTAATAGTTTAAAAACACTGACAAAGAACGGGGGTCACTCTGACCATTCTTGTGGTCCTTCGCTCCTTAAAGCTATCTGGTATTTACCTTCTCGGGGTAAGGAAAGGCTATCAAAAATCGTTACCCAGACAGCTAGAGCTTACTGGAAATCGATCCCAGGAACTCAGGATTTGTAATTGCAAATGCTATCACTAAACCACGGAGACGTTCTTATGTTATGAAATGATGTAAACGAAATTGATTGTTCCAACTTGTTGGAATTGTTATCCTGAAGAATTGCCCGTGTCTAGAACTGTGGTCCTAAGACAAATAGCTTGCTTGTTCTTCAACGGATGGAGTCAACCATTTTAAATGTTATCTCATTAAATGACCATTAGCATTGCATACACCGAGCTGGTCTCCGCAACACGCCCTCTTGCTATTTCACCACCAGGTCCAAATACGTTTTCATATACTAAATATTACACTGCGCTCTCCTGATCGCAGAACAGATCCAGCTTTACGGATCTGTTTATAATAGAGAAATTATCCCAACCTTGTATTCTAGTTGCTCCCATTACACGTTCCCTCTACTTCCCACGCGTTCTGGTCCAGCTGTCGCACGCGACTACTTGCGTAATGGACATTTTTTTCGTTCTGTTGTTGTACAGACTCCTGAGACGGAGTATACATTATCAACCTTTTAATTTCTTAAAGTTCCATGATGACGAGACACCCAGAGTGAGTTGACTTTGTTAACCTGGAATACTTTATAAGATTAGCTTGCGATGTACTGTGCAGCAGAGTGGGCGCAACCCTACAACCGACGATTCTATTAACGCTTGTATAAGAAGCCAACCGCTGACTGGAGTTGACCTTCCGAAAGAGGCGATTTTGCCTCAGTGTGCAGAGTCAAACAGCCTGCCTTCTGGTTCCCCTGATACCGAGCGGGCTCAGTAGTCGTTGGCATCGTACTCCTGACAAAGGATAATGAGAGGAAAATAAATATTCCAACTTTATAGGAATCATATAATGTATTATATAGAATGACATAACAATGTTAAACCCTTAACAAACATATACCCTGAATGCAAGTAGGTAGAAAATAATTTATAATAGTAGTAAATTGAACACAGAAGATGATTTACAAAAATTGAAAATTACCCCAAAATATATCATCAGTTTATATCACAACTTATTAATACAAAATGGGTACCAAAATGACTCAGCTGATACTTTGCCAAATTATAGGCATTATCAGTGGTGCGCTGTCTTACTCTCATACACAAACACAAAGTAAATGAAACAAAATTACTATGATCCAAAATACAAAAGTATAATTAGTTATATTTTTGCTTATCTTTTTCTTTTCATGTGCAAAGCTGAAAAATGCCTAGGATATCCTTATAACAAAGGAACAATCATAGAGACATAATAAATTATACCTGTGTACTGTAGCAATATAAATTACAGAATATCACCATGGAATCCCGCATTCCCAGTTTATCGTTTCATTTAATATATCATCGGTAGGGACCAGATTTTTAGGTAAATAAATATTTTTTCTGCTTGCGATTACAAGCCTGCAATTATTTTTAAAATCTTAGACTTGGTCTCATTACCCAAATGCCACCTTTTATTTCACATAAAAATACACATTTTCAGAATAATATGTGTAATTCAATATATTATTAACATACATTTTTGCATCAGTTTGCACGTGAAGGGGGAAGAATTTACGCGTGCCATGTCGAATATAGCTCGTCGGCAAATGCTTTTAAGCGTAACAGCCCCTCAGCTCAAAGTCAGGACCTTCAGAATGTCATATATTTTATTCAGAATTAAGTACAATTATGTTATATAGATGGATATTCCTTTGTTTAATTTTGAACAATTCAAAAGTTAAAAATTTGATCGTCTAGACGAATCTGCTTTCCAAAGGTTCATAAAGGTATCTTCGAAAAAATCGTAGCCGAATATAAAAATATAAAATATGGGCGTACATTGACGAAACTACAGATTTAAGGGAGGAAAGTGCAAAATTTAAATGTCGATGTGCTTAAAACTGACGAAGTATTTTCTAAACGTTCGTGTTTGCCACCTGGGAAAGAAATGTTGGCAATAAGTCACATTGCTGTTGCAATGAAATATGTCTAAAATCTATTATGTAACGCTAACAATAAGAACATTTTGATTTTGGCCAAAGAGGGTTGAATACAACAATGCGTTATTTTTGTTTCTGACGCAGCGTCTATTTATGGAAAAAATCTGAGGAAGAATCCTGTGTGTTATCTGAAAATTATACATGGGATTTGTGTTGTGCTTAGGCTACGCAGGGTGTGATATTATTACAGATGGCCTCTAATGGAAAGCTAACGATAAGGACCCAAAGAAAATTGATCTCTTTAGGCACAAATCCCCCAATATGCTATTACCACCAACTCGCTGGAGAATTGACTAATTGCTGTAGTTTACTATGGACATACTTTTGGCAGTTTTAAATTGCTCATAGAAACTTTCTGGAATTTACTAAGTGGCAATCGTTTAAGAAATGAAGTACCCTCTATTTCTGCTAATTTTAGTTCTTTGTGCGACTCCATTTAAAATAAGAAAAAGCAAAAGAAATCAGCAATATTGAAAGCAAAATCAACTCACTAACTCAAAAATGGAGAGTTTAAAATGAATTCAAAATAGGATTTGAAATAAAATCATATGCAATTGCCTGAATTTTAGACGGTCAGCAAGAAGACAATGAGAACGTATAGTGAAATTCCGCTTCTGAAGTATGCCAGTGACTTGTGATGGCATTTCAGAGAAGGCGTTTTTTGTGCACAGTTCCATAGAGTTTGCAAAAGGAAGCTGATGAACCATGATTGCTGGGTTATTATTACGCATTTGTTACAGCTTGTTACGTGAAACTAAAAACAAAATCATATAACTTTCCAGCAAATGTTTGTCCATTTTTAACATAATTTCTTTTTTCAGTTTGTAACACCTAAAAATCGTAATTTTCTAGTGACGTGGAAGAGAAGACCTTAACAGCATTAATTTTGCAGATAAAATAAATGAATTATTATTATTACTATTATTATTATTATTATTATTAAAATATGTTACCCAGTTATCAGTGGCCACTACCTGTGAACCTCAGTGGTGAAAACGAACGTTAACCAATACTAAATAAAAAATGTCAGTTCAGAGGTTATTTTATAAACATAGATAAACGTTTATATTAGTTTATGACTGATTTCGGTATAGAATGCACGGTAAAATGTTAATTGATCCTCTGTTGCTAATATTTACGAAAACTAAGCCTTACCATAAATACCAAATATTTAATGTTGTTATTGTGCAGAACAGTTTTAATAAATTTTGTGATTGGAAATAGTGTGTTTAAAAGGATTTTAAATTAGCTGTTATTCATATCCACAATGTCGTAAGTGTATGAATTCTCCGAACTTATTTTACTACAGCGTGCAGTGAATTGAATATTAAAGAGAGAAAAAAGTGCTCCTTTGGTCAAGAAGATGTATTAATTGGATTTTGATTCTAAATTGGATGATCAGGACATTTTCACATCTCGTATGTTGTTGCAGATGTCTTCGAAATTTGAAAAACTGATTAAATGACACCTTCCACATGCAGAAGGACCATGTCTCGGACTGGGTTTCATTTATCTCAAACATTTGGTTTTCTTCAGGAACATAAATATATCATAATCTATCCTGATGTGCCTTCAGTCAAAAAGGGCTGTTAATCATTCTAAAGTCATCCAAAAATGAATTCCATTTGAAGAAGTCTCGATTAAAATTCTTCCCCTGAGGCTTACACTTTTTTCGTTCTTTGTTCTGATTTTGAATTATTAGAATAAAAGGGACGGCCAATTTCATAGTCAACACTGAAATATTTTATAAGAGACGAATCTCAAAGTCCCAAGCTGAATTGTCAGGATCTCGATTACAAGCAAGGGCCGCCCGTCAATAGAGGCCAGATGGGCACATCCCCAATGTCATGATTTGTACCTTGTCAACTTAAAAAAAAAAAAAAAATTGCATGAAAACAGCGATGTATAACCGATTGACTCTTAATTGTATCTTACGCAATAAGCGCATTTCCTCTTTACTGTAGTAGCGTTAGCATGTGGGTCCTTCGATAGCGAGGGAAACCCATGGGCCACCTCGTAAAATATTACGCTTTATACTTAATTCTTTAATGGGTCAGCAAATATTTACAAGAACTTTGCCTTCCTCCAAGATGAGTTAGCCTTTCTCCTGCTTATTTCTGCTTTTTCTTGGACAGCAGGAAGACGGCTCGTAGTGAACGCTCGGTTCTGTCTTTTGTTAGGAACCAAATGTTGTGGGGTTACTGACACCACGCATAATTGACTAGGGGTTATTTTCTCACTTTGAAATTGGTGACTTACTCAGTGTTTGTCACAAGAAAATTAAATTTCACGGTGTTAACTGTTAAGTTACAAAAAAGTGGCAATGGATAAGTTGAAAAGTTTATTGAAGACTCCATCTTTGGCATCTAAGTTAAACTGTTAATTTGGAAGTGAAACGATTTGAACCTCATCAACCGAAAGCTTTAGAAACTTACTCAGCAAGACGGCACAAAATTAAGGGTTTTTCTTAATGCTTTGAAAAAACCATCTTTGGTTGACAGCATTTGAAGTGAGAAACGTATCTTTTGTATAGGAATGAGATTAGAAAAGATATATAAAGGACAAATTTCGTTTCTGTACAGACGGGCAAAATGACACATATTACATGTATGTCACAATTTGTTGTAATATTACGATACATCAGTGAGACTAAACTGGTTGAAAGGTGCATAAAATTCATTTCTGCTTCTGAATTGTCTGCAGAAGGCTTACGGCGTACTCAGCGGAGTTCTAAAGAGTTCCATATAAATCAAAAGTTTATAAAACAAACGTATAATGGCGCTGCAGTTGTGAGAGAATGTCAGGAAGCTGTGTAAATCTTGATAAAAGACATCTCCCCCCACTCATATAGTTATGCCCCTGGTCCACCATTCTACAGGAGCCACGAACCGTCACTAATACAAGGATAGAGTCTTCTGTAGCCTAAAATGACTATGTATTGAAAAGGTCCATGATTTACTTTTTTTTTTTTCCCCCTGCCTCCCTAAAATAGTTGATCTTGTTTATTGCAGTGAGATGAACTAATATGCCAGTTAGGTAGAAAGCATATTCCGGCTGAGTGACTTCTTCGCTGATTCTTCCAAGTCAACGATTGTTGATTTGGTTTATTTACGGACAATGTTTAACATCTCAGGTCATCATCGTCCTATTCAATTGAGGACGTGAAATGGCCTACCAATCTTGGTGAGGCCTCATCTTTCAGACCTGAGGTTCATTATAGTGCCGTAAATGAACGACACATGACCTATGGCTTTACTTCCCTTCCGAAAGGACCTGGTCGGAATTGAACCCGCGATCTTGGGTCTACGAGGCAAGTATGGTTACCACTATACCACCAGGACCGACTCAAAGTCGATCAGAGCCATACTGTTGCACAATGGACCGTTTACCTTTTAGTACCAACGTTTTGATATCCTGAAAGCGGTGATAACTAACGATCGTAACTGATAAATATTCAGGACCTGAAAGTCAATTAACTTTTAACTGCAGTGCAACCAGAATTTACAACATTTTCTTTTTTGCATGAATGGGACTCTCAGGAAAGAGTTAAAAGTGGCTTTTATAACGGGTTGGTACCAGATGTTTTCATTCATTTGTAGATTTTCATAAAAATATTACCATTACTCCATATAAAGTTAGATTTAATGAAAAACTTTGTTAAAGCAATGGACAAAAGGAGGGAGGGGCTGATTATGAGAACTTCTAAGTTGAGAGAGATGAAAAGAGGGGGTTTTCATTAGTCCTCAAATCTGCACTGTCTTGAAGGGCCCTTATTTATGGTCAAACTCTCTGAAATGGAAAATTGACGCGCGTGCAGAAAAGTTATCTAAACTTCCAGGACATTTTAGAAATGCTATGTTGAAGTAGTGCGTGTTATGAATATATGTGATAATGAATGCAACATGTCCCTTAAAACTATTTTCTGCACTTTCATCTCTATTTCTCTCCTCCAAACATTGGAGCGACGAGCATGAGAAAGGTTTCAGCAGAAAATACAAAAAACTGGAAAGACTATGTACAGGAACATTATCTCAACATAATGCTGGCAATTGTTAGTTTGGAATATATCAGGAAGGAGTTGACCAGATAACTGGAGTCTTGCTATCATCATAGTGAAGGATTATATAATATTGACATGTACCATATCGATATATAATTTCATTAAACACTTACTTTATGGAAACAGTAACAATTTACTATCGATATTTCACTAAATAGTTCTAATACAACAGTATTACCAGAAAACTTGGCCTAAAACGAATGTTTTACTGCTTTAAAATAATTAGTTATAATTTAATTAAGGGAACATGATTTTTAGAAAAAAAAAAACATATATAACCTGCATATATTGTCTTTTTCGATATATCATCGCACAGTGTCCGACTGTGGTATATTCTATCTTTGTAGTCGAGATCCTGACAATTAAGTTTGTGATTTTATGAACTTTGTCTCACAAGATCATTTAGCGTTGATTTTGAAATTCATTTTTTGTTTTTCAGTCTAAAAGCTTAGAATCAGAGTGAAGAGCGGAAAAAGTATAGTCCTTGGGGGAAGAATTTCGAAGTTTCCTTGCGTGGAATCCATTTATTTAGATGGTTTTTGAATCGAACGGGAATCGCTATTGCTTAACAGGCTATGGTTTTTTTTATCATTTGAAGAAAACCCATATATTTGAGCTATACTTATAATAATGGTATAATTGACTCGGGCTGCATTTTAAAAAATAAACGAAAGGTTCGTATATCTGCAGTAATATGGGAGGTTTCGGGTTGAGGTCATCTTAACTTATGACATAGAGAAAAGGTTATTTGCAAAGCCCACTACACCCACGTGCCCGATCTAACAGCGAGTGGGTGGAAGCAGCCCCGACTTGCAGGCACACCCACGCGCGGCCAGGTGGAGTGACGTCACTGTTAATATTGTGAGTGTCGCCCACATAGCTTTCCTAGTGGGGAGGCGTGCATCGCATCGACCGCTCAGGCGCTAATCTAAATGGAAAGCCTGCAGATGAATGAATGAGGATTGTGAAGTTATTGACCATTTCGCATGCTATGACAACTAATTTCGGTGCAGTCTTTTCGCAAGATCAGAACAGATGAAACTCCTTTCTTATTCAGTAGAGTTGTGCTTTAAAGAACAGCTAGGAAAATGCAGTTATAGTGAGGTCGAGTTTTCTTTTTCCATATCGAAATGATCTTTCATTAATGTCCCCCAGAGACTTTTGCTGCTTTTTTTTTAAAGTAAAGGTACGGGTCTCCTGGATGATAAAAAGATTTTTATTCGTTTTATTTAAAGACGCTCTTTAACATCTCAGGTCATCAGCGTCCCATTCAATCCAGGGCGTGAAAGGCCGACAAATATTGCTCTGAGGCCTCTTCTTTCAGGCTTGAGGTTTTATTTCGTGCCGTAAATGTACGACACGGAACCCACGGCTTTACTTCCCTTCCGAAGGAAGTCATACTTGGAAGTTTTACGCACGAATAAAAATAAAAAAAAACAATCGATCCCTGCCGGGTTTGAACCCGCGACCTTGGGTTTAGAAGGCAAGTATAGTTACCATTACACCACCAGGACTGACGGTGATAAAAAGAAGGGGATGCACAAAAGATCTTAAGAGGTCGATATACTTTCAACTATTCCAATTTTACCAATAGAAAAACAATGAACCTACATAAGATATCTTTACGAAAGGTTATATGTGATCTGCAACTTAAGATATGGTCACTAACTGCGCTTGTCTACACACTACTTCACACACACACACACACACACAATACTTTGAATACAAAAACAATGTTACAAATGTGGAGGATTGTGGGCCACATCCACTGCATTTGTCAGCATTGGGAAATATCACTTCTTCCCTCGAATCCTAATACGATATTGGATATTCCAATTCATCTTGTTAACGCATCCCATGTACTTGTATTTTGTCATCAGTTTAGGCTGAGGATTGCTCCATCGCTTGACAAGTGCTACTGGCTGTGCTGTGTCATAATTGGTTAACTGTTTGACGCAGTTATTATCCTTGCATGTGACTGCCAAGATCTCGGCGCTGCTGTCAAATCTGTAATCATAAAATCCTCTTTCTTTTTTTACTCATAATTTTCTCATTTTCTATGGGACAGCTGTTCATTCTATGCATGCGTACGGTGCCTATAGCCTTGACTCCCATTTCTTTCAGTATTTTCATCAGGTGGGTGCTAGTGAGAATGTTGTCAATATATATTCTGTGAAGTTGAGGGGTTTGTAGTATGGATATCATCTTCAGTACGACTGAAGCTCCGTGCATCATCTGAAACCTTACTTTTCCCTTGTAGACAGACATAACGGTATCGTTTAAATCGAAACCTCACAGGCTTTCCGCGAATAAAGTGCTTGAGGTAATGATGCCCTTACGATTAGTACCGTACCATTTGCTCTCAGAGAAAACTGCAAATTTCAGGAAATTCTCATTGAGCTGGTCGACTAAGGGACGATTCTTGAAATGTCTTTCACTCGATTGCTGCTCAGGAGTGCGTTCTCATTCAAATGAAGATGGCGCCTAATTTCCTGGTATATGTTGTGACTCATATACCGTTGTCCTTATCTTCGCACCAATATAATCGCTCCTGGGGAAATGCATGGTATCCACTGAACAATAGTATTCCTAAAAGTTTTTAATCGAGAGCTGAAAACTGTGCTTGTTCTGAAAAGCGTAACATGAATGCTTGAGTTTCTCAAAGCATTCAACTGCAGTTTTGCCATTTAAAAGTTATGTAGATCAGCTTTACATTTTTCAAGTACTCAGGATGAGCACTGCTTAATTTGCTTCTTTCTTTACCCATTTGGAGTTTTGCTTGATGTTAGCCTTTTCCTTCTTTCTTATAGGACCTCCATTGACTTCAGAAGTCTCTATAAGTGTTTCATAGTCCTGATCTTTCTGGTTAAAATGTAGCTGCTGATTTTCTGGCAGCTTATTAAGTTCATTTTCATCTATACACTTGCAGTCTGGTATCTCATCAGCTTTTCATCTTCTCAGAAGCAAAAAAATTGAGATCATTTACAATCTGCTCAATTTCCTTCTCACTAAGTGCTTTGATGCAATGCATGTGGGATCTGCAAATATAAAAGAAAGAAAATTCTTTTTAGATATCATTTACCATGAGCCGTAAATGGAGATGGATGTTGAAACAGCCCTGACAGAAAAAAACAGAACGCTGTAAAAATAAATAACCTCTATATACAATCTAAATGAATGAGGAATAAATGTACTACCGTGAAATTGAAAATTAAATGCTTAATAATGTCTAAACACTTGTAAAATAAAATTATCTGATGAAACACCCTAATTACTCACTGTAACGGACTTTCATTACACAGAACAGCAATCACTTTGTGCACTAAACAATGTAAAGAAGGAAGCATTGCTGCCAACAAAAAGATGGCTTCAAATTTTAGACAGAAATGAAAATCCGCAAACAAGGATCATGACAGTTAATGGATTAAGAGCGAACGGTGTCGCTAGTAAGCGTGTAAGCTAAGAGGGGAGGTTGGTGTAAGTGCACGGTATGTGCTTACAAATCAGGAACTGCTCCCCCCCCTTGTATTTAGAACTTTTGCAGCATGATAACATTACTTGAAGTTGTACTCGGAACGTGGAGATGACGAAAACCATAAGCCCTTTATAGATTGGAAAAATCACCAAGGGGATTTTCCAGCTGCTTAAAAAGTTGAAAATGGGTGGAATGTTGTATACCGCACCATCCAACATTTCACTGAGACCGGTACAGTTGATGTCTGCTAACATTTGCCAAACAATCATTGATCATGTGAATTCTCTGAAAGTCCGAGCCCTACACATAATGATGAAATCTCAAAATCGTGCAACAAACCGCATTGACATTCTAATCTCATCTAGTTTTATTCTCTTGAACTCAGTAGTCATCATTCCATTTGGAAAAAATGTAACTTTTTGCCAGTATTACACTTTATTACATAGCTGTATGGGCTACATGATTGAGTCCCTTATCCGAACTTCAGTTCGGTGAAAACAGCTCATCATGAGCATCTTTCGTTACAGAAATGTTCGCAGTGATTCACCCTTCACAAGGAAGGCTTCTCCATAATAAAGCGGGTAATCCACTTTCCATGTGATGTGCGTACCGAAACCTAGTGCACATTGTAGCAGTACTTTAAACCTTTGCAAATCGCAGCCCGGTAAATTCTTGTTTTATAAAACAAGGGCTCCATTCTAACGCATTTACTTATAAATACCGCTCTGGTTTGTTTTATAATTCATACATTAAATAAACATAACTATATTTATTTAATTAGAACATAGTCATACGATATTACACGTGTAGATTGTTTATACATGTTTGCAAATAATAAAATTACATTTCAATTAGCTACGAACATAAAACCTTGTAGCCTTTTTACTTTTCTTTGATCAACATTATTAAATTAATACTTGCAAAATTTTGTTGACATACTTTACTGCATCACAAAATATTTATAGCATAGAGCGTGTAAAAAGTTATGCTCCATTTTTTTTATGCAAAAGGTATTATTTGTTTGTTTTTGTTACAATTAGAGCAAAGCTGTTCAACGTTCGTTCTTATTTGGGCATTGCATGATAACTAAGGGTATGGGGACTCTAAGTTACGATTCCTCTACTTCGACATTACTGCTACCGATACTGCGAATAATAATAATAATAATAATAATAATAATAATAATGAATGAATGAATGAAAAATATATGAATCTTTATTTCTCACTCAAAAAATGTCGCTCTGGATTACTTCTTTAGGAACAAGACGCTAGCATTACACAATAAACACACGGGTTTTCCTTTGTTTTCAATAAAGCAATGCCGGTGTTCCCATTCACTGTTAAAGCTATAATTTCTTTACCATTTTAAGAGGAGTCATTCTTAAAATATATCGGATTAATAACTGAATAATTTAAAGTTTAAAAAGTAATGAAAAACCACTTAAAACATAAAGCTATTTTGAGGGCAACTTTAATGTTTCAATGTCGTTTTGGTGAAACTCTGTTATTGTAGCTAGTTTACGGCATTGTAAAGCGAATCCTAAGGAAGCAGCCTCTTTTGCAAAATAAAAATGCCGCTAAACAAATTTCCTTAACCTTAACACGTGCTTTTAAAACGAAAAGTAAAACTCAGTATTTAAAAAAATCGTCTTCAAAAAGTAATTAAAATTTAATTTGGATATTAATTGCGAAAGGCGCCACAAAAGTGACGGCTCGTTGGGCAGGCCTGAATTAGAGATCAATACCAGGTGTCAGTGAACAATATATCTCGAAAACTACAATCATCTTAATAGGAAATGTTCACATTGGGAGTCTTTATGGACCATGCTGCATTGACACAATAACTTCAACATACCAGAATTCTTTTCCAATCATTTCACAAAGTTATTGAATATTCCTTATTTTCCGGTCCACTGCGTGTTTCATATTAGCAATGGAACCTTTGCCATCATGGACATGAAGTAGCCTGAATTTGGCCTAGCGATCTGTCATTGTTAGCAGTAGGTTTCTTCATTGCAGCCACAAACTTTAAACTCCCCTCCCCCACTATCTTGCGCCAGGCATATGCTGATATCTTGCTAGCGCAGTAATTATTCCATCTTTATTCATTCCAGAGGCAGAAGTTAAGGGTGTGAGGTTCAGGGACGGAGAAGGCCAGTAAATGGGTCCATGATAGCTCATCCAATGGCCGGGTAATGTTTCAATGAGCTACTCGCATACAGTCTTTCAAGAGAGTAAATATACACCTTTTGAGGGACACTATCGTTCAGGTTGCGTCTATGGATGTTATGGAAATTAAATCAGTTGTTCACATAGGCAGTGTAGCCTGTATTTGCTTGAAAAATTTTCAAGTCCTTATTGCTTTGTCAAAATATATACTTAATGACATGAAACTAATGAAAATCTACATGTAGCTCAACTAATGACGGCCTATCTATATTGACGACAGAGAAAAAGCTATACATGGAGTTCTCATGCAGTGAATATATATCTTAAATGTACAAAGGTGTTATAACCGAGCACGATGACCCAGGAAACAAACGCAGTGTCACAAGACTTAGATCTGGAGTTCGCGTCCTTCAGGTCTCATTTTGTTTTTATGTTAAATATACGGACAGTTCAAGTCACACCTGATCCAAGAAAATGTGACAGGGACTCCCTTTATTATCTCTTTCTTATAAATTGATGTGCAAAATTATACCATCCCCACAATTTGCGGACAGTATCTTGTAACATTCATTTTAGGAGTCCGTCACATGCAAGCATCATACTTATTGTTAGTCCCCGTGGATTTATATGCTTTTATTTCAAAGTTTTGTTAATATGCTATTAAGTGGGTTATACTTGCTGTTGAAATAGCCATCAAACAGTTTATTACATGATGATGAAACTATCATTACAGATTAATTACTGAAATAATATCAGCAAGACATACATTCAGCTATGGCAGGATAACTAAGAGATCTAACAAATTAGTTGAGCAGCATTCACTATAAGGTTTTAGTACGCGCCCAATCATCGATTTTATTTTGAGTGCTAAATAAAAACTGTACTAGCATTTTTATGAATAATATATTATGTATTACATGATTCTGCATCATCCTGTTATTTATTTATTTATTTATTTTTACAATGAAATAATATTCATCTACAGTACGTTATATTCAGCTCAAGTTTGTCGGTCGTGGTGGTGTAGTGATAACCATACTTGTCTTCTAAAACCAAGATCGCGGGTTCAAACCCGGCCAGGATCGATGGATTTTTTTCGGTCTTAAAAATCCTAAGTATGGCTCCCTTCGGAAGGGAAGTAAAGCCGTGGGTCCCGTGTCGTACATTTACGGCACGATAAAGAACCTCAAGCCTGAAAGAAGAGGACTCTGAGCAAAATTTGTCGGCCGCTTCACGCCTTGAATTGAATGAGACGCTGATGACCTGAGACGTTAAAGAGCGTCCATAAATAAATGAAATCAACAACAAAGTTCAAGTTTCTTGTTCTCGAAAATAAAAAGAGCACAATAACAACATTATTAAAATAGCACATTTTAAGTCATAACATTAAGTCAACAATATGTCACATTTATTCCGAAAGTCGGAACTTACAAGAAAGGGGTCCTAAGTATTGTCGCACAATTCTAATTTCTATGTGGTATGTTGGGTAAACTGCATCAATATATAGATAACATATATGGGCAATAAGCAGAGAAGCTATGACCCTCAAAATGTAGGAGTTGTAGGTTTAAGAGCAGAAAACAAGAAGGTCGATAATGAGAGAGATGTCAACACAAAAACATTTCTCGCAATGAGCGCATCGGTTGATGGGAAATTGATTACGTTCTTCCCTGAAACACTCTTCTGCAATCCACTTTCGAAACCATAATATGAAGGTGTGTTTGAAATGACCTTGGATGCTCGCTGGAGTATCCACATTTGAAAAATAAAAAACAAATCTATTTGTCAAAAACTGGAAATATGTAAACGGCTGAAGGCGAAGAAAAGTATCTCTATGACACACATTAAGATACTAATATCAGTGTATCGATTATATTTTGGAATGGACGGGGGGGGGGGTACACTTTGCAGTGATAAGCATCTTGTGGAACTCTACACCTGCTGGAGTTGTTTCGTTGAGATCATCATCCTTGTTTGGCGTTTAGGAGTCTACTAAAAGAAGAATCTGATTACTATCCTACACATCTGGCCATAATACTTCAAAGAACACTTTTCCGTTTGTTCATGCTGATTTGCTTGCATATGCTTTCATCTAGGTGAGTTGTCGTAAAAGCTGGGAACTAGCGTATTAAGTATCTAGCGAACTGCGGCTCTCTAGACCTAGCATAGAAGAACCATTAAAGAGGGCATAAAGGAGGAAAGATGACGTCACAGACACGTCACGAAACACCTGAGCCTCTCGGTCCCGCTATCAAATAGTCAGGATGTATCATTTCAACGGGCGGTCATTCAAAAACATTTTACGATGTTAATAAAATTTTAAATTTATACAACGTTGTTTTATACAACGAAGGTGGAGAAACAAATAGCGTTGGATTGAAAATCTGTTCTTTTGTGTATTAAAAATTAAAAGTATTTTGTGTTGTAAATATATAATTAATGAAATAAAAGCAACAATCTTATGATTATTATTCTTATGGGATTAAGGCTGGTGTATCCTGTTAATGCAACTGAACAAAACAGTAATGCAATATGTTTTCTAGAAGAATGAACATTAATACAGATTAATAAAAATCCAGATAGAGATAAAAATAGATGCACAATTTATACGCGAACGTTTAACAAAACAGATGTTTATCAGGTATATTTTCATGTATAAATAGGTATATTTTTAAATGCCTTGACGCATTGCCTGCGAAAAGACTATCAAAATATTTGTTTTACATAATGTATTCACATATTTTGGTTTGAGAGTTTAACGTGCCTTTACTTCTTAGATCTCGAGATATGTGTAGTGGAAAAGAGTAGGAAATCTTTAGGCACCTAGCTGTTAATTTATCAAGAGTGAGAAAAATTCCTAAAACACCCATTCAGATAATCTCGTAAACGGGTTCGCCAGCGGTTGTGTTTTGCTGTGAATTTTTGTATATGCGAATTTAAACTAATTAACACATTTTAAAATGCCGAAAGAGGAAAGATCACAATATTAATAATCATAAATGATAAGACTAATTGATGAAACTCGTCATGTAGAGAGAGAAAATAAAATTAAATACATGTGAACTTAAGTACATGAAATTATATTACTTTTATTATTCATAACATGCATTCATTGAACACAGGTCGGAAGAGAGAAAATAGTTCCGTTGAAAATATTAGATCAGACGGAATTTTTCGTGACCTTCATACGCATGCGCTTTTCTGCATATGCAGCATTGTATCTGTTGTGTTTGTAAAGAATGTACGATTAGTAATGGCCGGAAGGCAGAGTTGTCCAGCTTCCAGGTTAAAGCCTACAAAGAAGAAGAATTTTCATCTCGGGAAATAGCAAGAAGACTTTGCAGGTCACCATGCGTGAGAAATAACTTCCTGAAATTAGGAAATAATTATGAAATGAAAAAGTCGCCTGGAAGGCCTCAAAAACTTACGCAGCGACAAAAGAGGAAGTGATCAGAAAGTTCAGTGCTGAGCCGCAAACAAACTGGTGGCTGAACTAAGGAACACACCACCAGCAAGGAAGAATGGAGTCGTATAATATTCAGCGATGAAAAGAAATTCATCTTGGCCGGTCTTTGAGGTTGGGCAAACAATTGGCATAACCTCGGAAAAGAAATGATTTCAAGAGGAAGCAAGGAGGAAAGTCTCTGACGGTCTGGGGTGGATTCGGGTATGGAGGTAAAGCACATCTAACGTTCGTTGCAGATTTTATGAAAGCCATACACCATCAGGCACTGCTTGAAGTGCACCTTTTACCTTTTGCGGAGAGGATTGAAATAGAGAATTGGATACTTCAGAAGGATAATGCAGTCATCCACAAGGGAGCGGTTTCGTCGCAAAAGTGTAGGTGTCATGGAATGACCGCTGATTCCCCGGACATAAACTCAATGGAGAATGTATGGATAATCTTATGCAGACCAGTTTATGGCGATGGGAAGCAAAATACCAATGTGCAGGAATTAAAGATGTCTATCTGCTTGGAATGAACTTGAACTGTTACAGAAGCTGGAAGAGAGTATGACGGGTCGTCTGTTTCAGGTTCTGAAAAATGGTTAATGACAAGTAGTCTTAATTTAGCAACGGACTTTTTTGTATTCGGCAACCTCCGAAAGGGTACATTTGTATGTAACTAGTCATTTGATAAAATTTACATTATTTTATGTACTTAAGTTCAAACATATTTGTTTCAGTTTTTATCTTTACATGACAAGTTTCTTCAGTTAGTCTTATCATTCTGCACATAACGAATCCTCAGAATCTATTGTTAATGATTTAATGTTTATCTTCTCCATTTTTGATGGAATCAAGTTAGTTATCTTCAGTAAAACCACGGGTGCTGATAATTTTTCGATAATTTAATTGAGGCTAACGATTGTCAGGATAACATGAGTTTGAAAGCCCAATTAAAGTGCAAAGAAAAATTATAAGCAAGAGGAGGATTCAGTAAGATAATTGCAATGCGAGCACAATGCTATATTTTTTTGTACTTTTAGATAATACCACCTGTTTGTATTATGCGGCGTTAGATCTTGTACTGCTTCTTTATGCGTTGAATTCGCTGTTCACCAAATCTTCCCATTTTTACAGTTTATACAAACCGCCAATAGTGAACAGGAAAATGCATGAGAATAGGCTCCCTAGAGCCCTAGTCGAATTGAAGCACAGATTATAGGAATAAAAAAATGAACGTAAGAGAAAAAAAAACTATCAGTTATTAGTTTTTGGGCACTGGTTTAAACTATCGAGTAAGCTTCGTTCTGATTGATGAGGAAGGCATCACTGAGAATTGACTGAAAGGCGCTGGCGTGCAATTATCAAAATACCTACTTTCGTCTTCTAAATCGTGTATGGTTTGTCTACAAATATGGCATTTAGTGCTACTCGTATATTTTCGTGTACTGCCACGTTGGGAGTGGAATTTGATGTGAATAAATATTTATTTACATCAACATAAAATGCTACTTCTTTAGCTTATTGGACAAAAAGGAGCCTGTTTAATAAATGATGTTAAAAATAACTGAAATGAATGATCTATGAGGTTAGTGTAGGAGTGTTGAAAATGAATGGAATGAACAAACAAATAATGAAAAAAGAGAAAAAAAAGGAACAGTAAAAATGACTTGGAACGTTCAGAGATTGAAAGACTCTTGTATAAGGTTCATGAGCAGTTGGCGTCCAGAACATCATTTAGTTTTCTAGAAAAAGATTAAACTAATACTTAGATGCATATTTTGGGTCACCTAATATTCTCCCAAACCTGTAAAATATAACTTTTCAGAGCTGCGGTTTGTCAGCTTCTGCCGCTCACTCCAATCTTGCACCATGATATTCCAGAAGTTCTCTGTATTGTTTAGCTCTGGGAATCTAGCGGGCAACTCCAGGGGTGAACTTTGAAGGTGTTCTTTCATCCATGTACCTGTCTCTACAAGTGTGTTATTATGCTGAACGAAGTGGATAATAGGGATTTCCTGAGCAGAATAAATTGCGCGCACGCTTGGAAGCATGTAATCCAATAGAAGACTCCTTTCCTGCAAGTCGGCGATGGTGAAACACCAGCAGCATGAAGCTACTTTTGGACCATGAGTTTGGTTACTGTGAGATTTAGCCTGCGGGTCAACGTAATTGTTGGGAGAAATAGGTTAGCCCTTATTTGACTCCAAAAGTGCATAGCTGTGCTCCCTGCTTAGCTTCAGGGGAGCACCGGCGTCTTTAGTCCTTCTCCTATCTCTTCTTGGTATTGGCAAATACAATGTCTCACGGTTTCTGCTGATTTGCTTACTGCATCAGTTGTGTCAGAAACTGAGCCTATACTACGCATAGTCAGAATGCGCCCTCGGTGATACACGGCATTATAATAGTAATGCAAGTTTTAGTGAACTCAGCCAATATACTGTTGTCATCTAAATCCCCGCCTATACTTGTAAAATACACTAATAAATAAGCAAGGGTGAATATCATACGATATTTTCTACGGAAAACAAAATAACCGTTCTATCTACCTTCTGTTTCAATGCAAATCTATTCAGCGCAGGATGAAAACACGGCTTTACCTCAACAAAACAAATAGAATAAAATAAAGGGCATAATACTGGTAAATAATGAAAAGTGTTATAGTATTATATTTCCTTGTTTGTTTTCTAGGTATATGCGTGCAATCAAGTACTTCTTTTACATCATTAATTTTTTATTCATTACTCTACTGTCTGTCAACAACAGTGCCTTAATTAATTAACCATTTAATTACATGAAATACATGCCCGTTATGAAGCTTTTGCCGTTCATCTTTTTATAATTATACTTTTAATTAGTATCAGACAAATTAGAGGAGAGTTGCTCTCTAGAAGCACAACCATAATATACAACACTATCTTCGTTTATTCAGATTCACATTTGTAAAGGATTTTCTACAATTCAGTAGGTAAAATAATTTAATTTCCCCACAAATTTCTACGTTGATGACCTGAGCTGTTAAAGAGCGTCCATAAATAAAATAAAACTACAAATTTCTGTCGGTCCTGGTGGTGTAGTGGTAACCATACTTGCCTTCTAAACCCATGATTGCGGGTTTAATCCCGGCCAGTCGATGGATTTTTTCGGGCGTAAAAATCCTAAGTATGGTTTCCTTCGGAAGAGAAGTTAAGTACTGAGTCCCGTGCCGTAACAAGCCTGAAAGAAGAGGCCTCTGAGCAAAATTTGTCGGCTGTTTCACGATCTGAATTGAATGGGACGTAGATGGCCTGAGATGTTAAAGAGCGTCCGTAAACAAACGCCTCCTTTAAAAAAAATATATATCTGTCTTCAGTATCTTCTTCTATTCATACTCTTGCTGATGCCATACATCTATATAGAATGTCCGTGGTGCCTGAGCGTTAAACACCATTTAAAATCCAATCTCGTGCTTGGTCTCTTCTCCTGTCTTCAGTATTCCAATCTAATATCATCCTTAAAATTCTTTCTTTCCTTATTCTTTTCACGTATCCAAATCTTTCAACATTTTCTCTTCATTAATATTCTTTTCAACTTTCACAAATTCCCTAGTTTTTAATTTTTAATTTTCTGTAATCTTGATTTTCCTGCTGCTTTACGTCAATAGTCCATTTCCGTTGTCCGTAGTTTATTTTCACACTGTCTATACAATATCCAACATTCTGCAACATTTTGAGCCAATGATCTATAAATGAGTGTTTTTGTTTTGTTTACAAGATTCTTACTTCAGATGAGATCCCATCAGCTTCTAAAATGATCTCAGATATTTAAACTTATTGATCGCTTTAATTTCTTATTGTTTCATGTCAAACTTTTCGTCACCTTCCATTTTCAGGTAAAACATTCAGTGTTCATAAAATTAACATTTAACCCCCATTTTTATACTCTTTCCTTGTAATGTGAAGCGTCTTCAGTATACAGGATCGTTATGACATGGTCATCCGCAAAAAGTAATTGATATAAGAAGTTTTGTGGCTTCATGGCAACTCCCATTTATATTTTTTAAAAATCAGCGGTGATATTTAACACCCTTGTAACAAATCCGCTGTGATTATTCTAACTTCGCTAGTTAACATTTCTCTTAAAGTTTGCCATAATAGAGGGTGAGCAATGCTTGAGCAACCGCGGACTGGCCGGTAGCGCTATGTCGGCGGAGAGTATATTTTCCCTCCGCTGCGCGAGGCTTCAATGTGAATTTAAATCTTGCGCAAGTAGCACAACGCCTACATAGCAGCCAACCTGGCCGGTCGGCCGCACTCCGCGAAATCGGTTGCGTGAAGGATTGTTCATCCTGTATTTTCATGAGCATATTATCATACAGATCAATAAAAACCAGTCCTATCTCTTTCTATTTTACCTACTTTTTTCAAAAAAAAAAAAAAAAACTGGTAGTGCAGAGACGTGATCTATATGGAATTTTCCTCGGTAGTTCTGACAACATTTTCTATCTTCCTTTTTGTGTATTGAACTGATATATTCTAATTTCATCTCTTCTGACATTTCTTTTCGTAGTAAAATCTTCCTATGCAATTTTGTCAGCAGTTTTGTTAATTTAACTTTACCATATTTTAAGATTTCCAAATATATGCCTCCAGGGCCAGTCGCTCTATCCTTCTTTTCTATTAATAGAAGTACCTGACATCTTGTAACAAAGCCTGGCTCACATCTCTATGGATGAAATCACCATCATCTTTAAATTTGGATCTTTCTTCATTCAATAAGCTGCAACTGGCTGTTTAAAAGCTACCTGAAATTTTATAACGGCACACTTTTTTCTGGTTTTTCCCCCCTTCTAACATTCTTTAATACAATGTTTTTTAGATCTATATACTTTTTCAGGTCATTCCCCCCCCCCCCTGTATTTAACTATCGTTATTGTTCGCCTTCTATAATAACCATTATTTTTGTTAGCCTTAACATAAATGTGAATGAAAAATATAAATATACATTTATTTATATTAAATATAATGCATGGGAGACTGCTTACAAACGATGGTAGTAATGATGTTTATTTTAAATTTTTCAGAACTTAGGACTTAACGTTAAAACTTGTGCCATGTTAAAATTTATTCTTCCATTGGAATGTGAATAAAATGCTGTAAAATAATGTTGATGGTAAGAAATAGGGAACGAAGGGATTTTTTTGCTTTTCATTAAGAATAGCATCAAAGTTTGTTTCAGCTCTACTGTAAATATAAGCCAATGCCAGAAGACTGCCTACTTCACAATGGCGGTAACGAATATTTGTGTCTCAAATGAACCGAAAAAGTGAGCCCCTAAGTTTATCCAGCATTTGACAAATTTTCACTGTGAACAGCAAAACCGCACTCAAGCACTTTGGAATTTGAGTATAAGGTCATTAATTCAAAAGATGGCATGTTCACGATATTCCCCGGTTGCTTTCGTAGTGAAAGATGATGGTATAATAAGCGAATGCTCTTTACCTAAACGCCGAAATACGTGCTTCGGAAGAAGGGACAGTTCTTCCGCGTGTGTGTATCTTTGTCTGTCTCCAACTGTCAGTGGTCACGTGATGGTTCACGCCCCTCAGGGATGTACAAAAGTCGAAAATAGCTGTAACAGCGCCCCGTGTATAATATTCGGCAGCTGTATTACCGTCCATTACAGGAACTGGCGTCATGTATGAATGCGCTATTGCTGCAGCTGAACTAATGACACCAAAGCCAAGCCTCTTATAATGGCAAGTATTCTTCCAGAATGTAACTGTCTTGAATCTCCGGATTGATCCGCGTATAGTATCTGATCTGAGTTTGTGTTCATAAATGAAATGCCTTACGTCAGCAACTATTCCTTGTCTTTTGACTGTAGATACATCAGCAGCCCATCTGTTGCTAACTTTGTGTGTAAATGTTACGCGAAACTGATTTGCTTTTGCTTTTGAATCTTTTGATTCGCGATTGTTGATTGATTCATTATCTAGATTCTTATCGTTCTGTCAGGGATAATTGCCTTTTTAAATTCTCATTGCAATGAAATGATTACGAACCTCGTTATTAATTCTTTCTTGCAAGCTTTTATAGTTTTAAGCCTATTTTCAAAATTTTGCAAGACGGTCTTGTTTTTATCAGTGTTTTTGTGTCATTACACAAGTGAGCTTTACACAAGATGATTTTGGCCATACATGAAGACACAGATGAGAAGGATCCTTTCCTCCTTGGCTACCATGTTCCTATTTTATAAGCCTCAGCCAAGTATCTTTCAGGAAAGTTTGAGCTCTTCTCACGTGCTGGTGATGGATCGTACTGTCCTAACACTTTCTGGACGGACTCTTCTTGTGACACTGGCTCATGGCCGAAGCCACTATCAGTTTCCTCATCAATCATAAGTGCATTGCACTTTTCAAGAACTATAATGTGTCCCCAGAAGCACAACAGTAATAACAACAACAAATCCACTAACAATTTATCCGTTTCTGTTGTTTCATTTTGTATGATGCACCAATATTATGTCGTGTCTTAACAGCTAGCAGAACCGGTTCCGTATCCTCTCCCTGTCTCTTGGACACATGTGTTCATACCATCTCCGTGCCAGACGTCTCTCCTTATGTTCTAAAATACAAATAAACTTCGATAACGCCTGAGTCCTTCCGTGTCAGTCTGCTGCAGTGTTGCGAACTGCAAATGCGAAAATCGCTTTCTGGATCGCTGATTTGTAACATGACGTTACCAACTGACGGCTTGTGCGGCTGAAGTCCAGAACAGTGGCGAAGGAAAGCGGCACTTATTGTTAGTATGGAGTTTTTTTTGTTAATGCTTTATTATTTTTTGTTAAACTAACACTAAACTAACCTGATCTATGAAAAAGTAACATTTATTGTATTAAGAACAGTGTAGACAAATTATGAAGATTACAATAGAGAAAAAATGATTACAAGTGGGGGAAAACAGTTTACCCGTAGGCATTCGAACCCACGCATTGATGTAACACGATCTAACCAACCGAGCTAACAAACGTGCATATCTAGTGAGGAAATTATGTACCTAAAGTAATCCCTATTACCAAAATCGAACCAGTCGGCTTTATTCGCTACCGTTCGGGACTTCAGTCACAGCAAACCGTCGGTTGGATATGTACTACTTGACTTGATGCATCATTGCATTCAGTCGGCCACGTCTAACGGGTGAATTAAAATTTGATTTATCCCCCCAGTCCATCCTCTGGCTAAGCCCCTGTTCAGTAAAATTACGTTTTGCGGCTTAAACGGATACTTAATTGCAGTTACGCCGTCGGAAAAGTTGCTGATGCATGACTGGACATGCTACCCACACATTCACTCCTGGCAGGTTTACACGTGTTTACTTCGTGTTCATGTTTAGTTCATATGAGAATTATCTCTGGTCCAATATACACAGTTGTGCTAATTGGCGTATCCTGGTCCGAATTGAAATAATCGCGAATGCTTTCACAAAAAGTTTCTGCAAAATCCATCCGTTAACCATACCTTCATTACGGAGCTTGTACCACAACCCTGGGATGTAGGACATGAACATGCTATTCATTAGATTATTGGCACGTTTATGAGAAATTTTCATTACTGCAGACAGACGATGCATTGATTTTGCGGACATCTTTGCAGGCTGGCCGACAACCGCTTTGCGTTTTCATGTGTTCTCAATTGTCTGGGACTTGACGTTACACCCAGGGCTCAAAACACCCAACTGTTGCAGCAGCTGCTGCTGTTGCTAAATGCCGAAGTGCCCGAGCGGATAGCCAGAAGCGAATGACAGCGGAGAGGCAACGGAACTTATCCACACGCTCTTTATTTTGTAAACATAAATGGATAGGACGGGTAAATCACTGTAATGAGGGCATTATTAGGCTGGTTAAATATTTTAACGGCCGAAAACTGTAAACATAAATGGACAGGACGGGTAAATCACTGTAATGAGGGCATTACTGGGAGGGTGAAATATTGTAACGATTTTTTTAATTGTGTTTAACGCCCGTTTTTACTACTGAGGCACCACAGATGGTGGACACTGATGATACATGAGATGAAATGATATATTAGGAAAGTATTATTTTTAAGGAAGGAAGCGTTTCAGGCCTAAATGTAGGGTACCACCCCGGCATTTTCTATTTATGAGGACCGAGAAACACCTGGAAAAAACCTCAGTCAAGGAGGACGGTCCTGGCGGGATTCGAACGTCAGATGAATCCGCGCCTTAATGACCCCAGTGGCGGTATTGTAACAATGGAAAATGTGCTCTTATTCCAATTCGCAACTAATTCACACACACACACACACTAACCTAATATGTCGGCTAACCCGGAAAATCCTAGAAACCGGCGGACTCGGTGGTTTAGCGAGTAAATCATTGTATTTGTGGCAAATCTCCTTTAACTCCGGCAGGGGGGGAAAGGGCGGATTGTATTCAAACCCATTGTTCTATCTTCACAAGTGTAGCATGATGCTCTATCCGTCTGCGGTATAGCACCGGTGGTCCTGAAGCGTTATTATCTAGCTAATAGTTGTGCCCGTCACTGCCTGATAGCTTAGTAGTAATGGAATTTTATTATGGCAAGTTTTAAGTACACAAATGTAAGTATAAATGTCGCAGGGGCCTCACGGCCGTATATTAATATCGTTCTTTTAACAATCGAAATATACAATAAACAAAAAATGTTAACATTAATTGCTATGATTAATTTTTATATATACAAACATACCGATATTCTTACATTACAAAATTTCTATGTGTAAGTTTATATAAATATATACAAGAATGAACAGAACCCTTACCTCTGAGGGCCTCTCCCTCAACTCCCCCCTTCTCTATAGCCATTAATCTTCTTTGTCGTGTCTTCGCTAGAAATATTCGTGATTTGTGTTATCTCACATGCACCAACACTTCCATGCAGATGTTCAAACATCTGTTGGAATTCAGAAATTGTGATGGAGAATGCTCATTTCTTAAAAGTCATGTTTCCCCGCATTCTGCCAGAATATGTTTCCACACAGTGGGCAAATTCTTTCCGATTTTTTGAAGCTGAAAACAGTGGGGGAAAATGCTAATACAAAAGAACGGTTTCTTCTAAATTTATGTGATACTACATTTTGCGCTATTGCATCAACACTTGACTCTAATGCATTAAGTGTGTAGCATAATACAGCGCAGCTAATATCCAGCTCTCTCAGCAACTCTCTTAAAATAAGTTCAGGGTAGTAGAGTACTAGGTGCCCTTGTTTTGAACAGCTGAATCTTATATGCAGGTTTAAGAAATATTTGTTCACGTCATAGGCTAATTTCTGTACTTTATTTTATATATAGCATGAATAAGATACTTTGAATGAATGATATTAGGGGAAAACATTTATTGTTTTTTCCTGATTTGATCAAATGGTTTGTCTGTATATTTTAAAAATAAAAAATCATGGTCAAACTTTATATCACCAAACTACATTACTTTCGTAGGGCCAATCACCACAACAGGTAGTCGAGGTTGTTCAGTCGCGGACTGAGCGGGAGGCCTGAGGCTCGATTCCAGCCAGGACGCATCTCCCTAACTGAGTTTCCCCCCAAATTTCCCCCCAGTTCTCATAAATGGCAAATGCCGGGGATTTGTTGATTTTGATTTATTTATGGATCTCGGATTATCAGCGTACCATTCAGTTCAGGGCGTGAAACTGCCGATAAATTTTGCTCAGAGGCCTCTTCTTTCAGGCTTGAGGTTCTTTAACATGCCGTAAATGTACGACACGGGACCCATTGCTTTACTTTCCCTACGAAGGAAGTCATACTTAGAATTTTCATGCACTAGAAACTCCATCGTCCGTGATCGGGATTGAACCCGGTGTCTACGGTGCAAGTATGGTTACCACTAGACCACCAGGACCGACCAAATGCCGGAGAGGTACATTAAATTAGACCTGAAACGCTTCCTTTCTTAAAAAAAAAATACCAATTATCATTCATCTCATGTATGAGTATTTTCAGGGGTGATGCATCAGCAATAAAAACGGACGTTAAACACTGTTAAAAGAAGCCAATATCAAACCATGTTTCTGATGCGCTTTTAGTAACGTCTTACTCGAGCAATTAAAGGATATGGTTCATTTATTTGTGCCGATGAATAGGCAGAACACCCGCTATTACATTCCCATTGGAATGCCCATACACATCAGTGGTGCTCTCTACTGATAACTCAAAGAAACTTATTGCCTCCTTTATTTATAAGTTGAACATTACATATTTGTAATAATGAATAATGAAAAGTACTTTGGCCAGACACATGGTTGGTATTTTTAAAAAAATTACAGATATTTAGTTATTTATTTTCTATAAGAGAAAGATCGGTTGACTTCTAAAGTGCAGTTTTGATGATTAAGTCATTAACAGCATGACTCTCCAGTTTCCATAAAGGAATGTCAGCTGGTAAGAATACATCACGAAAACTATAACTGAATGTCCTATACACTGGACTAATAGACTTTGTCACACGTTTCTGTTAGCAGTTCCTAACTTCTCAGTGTTAATATTTTGAACCATCTGAAATCTTTTTGCATTCCCAATATTTATTTTACATGCCTTACAATCAATCACTGCCCCCTTTACTAATAAAGTCAAAAGAAAAATTCACTTCGTAAAGTTCACAAAGACACTGCTTTGTTTTTAGATTATTTCCTCTGGTGTGTTAATACTCGTAAGACAGGGGTTTCTGTGCTGCTCCACACAAATGGAATATCGCATGCCTCCTAAGCAGCATCTTATGTTTATCTTTAGTCAAGAGAAAAGAAGGAGGGCGAGAAGTTCACTAAAATAACCCGTTTTAAAGCTATTTTGATCCTCTTTTTTCCCGCGTGAGTGTTAAAATATGCCAAATAACAATATATTCATTAAATATGAGGCTATAATTTAAACGGCATAATTGTGTATCTGTTTGCACAGTAAAATTAATTTAGAACAATTAAAAACCCGTAATTAAATAAATAATTTATCAGCTAATCAGTAACAACCTTTAAAAATTGTATGCAAATGTACAAACTTCCTTATCACGTATTTACACCAAATGTTTATGTCTTGAAAAGGATGTGTACGAGGGATAAATCATGGCAAACTATTTTTTTCCCACGCTAACAAGGGACAAGACGAAAAGTCTAAGATATATAATTGAAAGTGTATGGGATATGCTTTCGAATGAAGCATGCCTCGAATTTCAGTTGGTGAGCTTGGCCAGGAATCAAGGTCACGAAGAGTGCAACGTACTTGTGTGAAAATAGCATTTCTCAATGGCAAGAATGCACGAGAATGCCACACAGAGCTACGAGAAACACTGTGTGCGAGTGGCGTGCCTTGATGCCTGCAACGAATAAGCATGTCGATTGCGATCTGCCGCGCAGTGGGCGTCCTGTGTCTGTTGCTGGTGGTGTAACAGTGCTTACACCGTGGTAGGCGCTGGACACTTGCGGGATTGGTAGAGCAAACAGGAGTTTCAGCAAAAACGGTGCGCCGCATTTTACGGGAAGGCCTGAATGTGCGTACAATGTGTGCAAAAAGGGTGCCTCATCAGTTAAGTGAGGTACAGAAGTGGCGAGATTTCAGAAAAAAGGGGGTGCCATGCTGAATCGCATCATCGCAATGGATGAAACTTGGCAAGGACGCATGAACCAGAACTGGACGACAGTCCAGTGAATATCGTCACCATAAACGCAAATTTCGCCAAACTCCTTCACCTTCATTCTGGGGTAGAACATTCAAGGTGTGCTTGTATTTCATCCAGTGTGTGGTGGCATTCTCGTGTATTCCTGCTGCGGAGAAATGCTATTTTCACATAAGCACGTTGTTCGCTCTTCGTGACGTCCATTTCTGAGTACTGTCACTGAGCTTTGGGGCGTGCTGAAACATAAGCTCTACTCAGATACACAATCTGGTAGCGTCATTCGAAAGTACATTCCATACACTTTCAATCGTATATCTTAGAATTTTCGCGTTGCCCCTTGTTTGCGAGGAAAAAAAATGGTCATGATTTATAACTTACCCTTCGGAATATCAATTTTTAATTCTAAACACTAAACGCTGGTTGATATTTTGAATTTAAAAACGTAGCAAATGCAAGCAATAAAAAACCCTAAATTTAGTTTTTATGCTATAATTGAATTTTTACAGGTTCTGTTCAGGTTAGGACATTTTTTGCCTATTTCTATTAAATTGAAGGATTTCTTCATGGGAATGGGAAGTCTATGTTTAACAATAATTTTAAATCCACCCGTTTTCACTCTGGGATTATCTCTTTCAAACGACATCGTCATCTTCAAATTAGTTGCAGTGTCTGTAACTTAATTCTGCGATGGAAATTATCTTTTTGCAATTTTTTTTTGATTTATTTATTTATGGACGCTCTTTAACATCTCAGGTCATCAGCGTCCCATTCAACTCAGGACGTGAAACGGCCGACAAATTTTGCTCAGAGGCCTCTCTTTCAGGCTTGAGGTTCTCTTTCGTGTCGTAAATGTACGACACGGGACCCACGGCTTTACTTCCCTTCCGAAGGAAGCCATACTTACGATTTTTACGCCCGAAAAAATCCATCGCTCCTGGCCGGGTTCGAACCCGCGATCTTGGATTTAGAAGGCAAGTATGGTAACCACTACACCACCAGGACCGACTTTTTGCAAATATAATCTGAAGTCCATTGAAACATCTCACTATTTCCTTTAATAATCAGGTGAAGCCAGTTTTATAGTTTTTTTTTATTCGATCTTGCATTATTAATGATGTACGTATATGTTACATTTATGTACGAGTAACACAACATATCGCTAGAGATGCTAGAGTCTGGAAACCTATCTTATCCTGAATATAATGGGACAGATAATTTTCCTTTTGGAATCCATTTACATTTTCAAAATTTTACCGCAAGATAACCAATGACCTTCCGAATAGTAAAAAGTGTTTTATGATCATGCCACGTTTCATAACAGTCTTGTATTGAAAACACCGGTTTTATATAATTAATACCGGTACATACTGAGACACATTATAAGTTCAGGTGTAATTTTTTTGTAAATCGGGTTTTGCTTTTGCATTTCGTAATGCGATGACAATAACTTAATGCCCACTGAGTGTTATTTACTGACTAAACTGAATTTCAGCCTGTAAGATAGACTGCACCATCAGTTACTCCAACGATTTGTTGCATTTGATTTTGTTCTCTTCTTTGGAACAATTTAAAACAGAAATTTTCACTGGAATTAGAGGGTACAGAATTCTGTAACACTTAAAACTTCATGTTAACCGTTAATATATCGCGCATAGGTGTATAAATATGTTGTTCCGTCCTGTTGTAATGCAAATACTTTAAATTTTTAATTTTTTTTTCAATGAATTAATTTTGTGTATATTTTTTCCATATCAGATGTCCGCCCTTCGACTGTGTAGTTCGACAGTTTTTTTTTTATTTGTTTTATTTACGGACGCTCTTTAACATCTCAAGTCATCAGCATCCCATTCAATTCAGGGCGTGAAACGGCCGACAAATTTTGCTGAGAGGCCTCTTTTTTCAGGCTTGAGGTTCTTTTTCGTGCCGTAAATTTACGGCACGGGACCCACGGCTTTACTTCCTTTCCAAAGAAAGCCATACTTAGGATTTTTACGCCCGAAAAAATCTATCGATCCTGGCCAGGTTTGATCCCGCGATCTTGGGCTTAGATGGGAAGTATGGTTACCACTACACCACTAGGACCGATAAAAATTCTGAAAATCACTATATAGTGCTTGACGTAAATAAAGACCTTTTTTTCCCCCATCACAAACACCTTCAGTACGAGATTTATTAATATCAAAATTAAATTAAATCCCTTGTCTCTTAATAATTTTAAAATTAAAAATGTAGTTCTGTCAGCTTTAAAAAACAATGAGAATGGAGTTTCGAAACTTCCGAAGAAGCGTATTCAGTACAGTGTTACTCGTATGGAGAACCAGGCAGACTGCCTTGGTCTTCAATTTCAGTGAAACGTTTTTAATGATTGCTCATCGACATGTGCAACACATGATATTTCGTTCAGTTTAGGGAACCATCAATTATGTCGCCCACTGTTGTAACCGGCTTGAAGACAGTTTTTATAGCCGGTCATAAACGGAGCTATGAAAGACTTCTGTCTGAAAAGTCCTGATCATCTATAAATTTCTCCATGAAGAAAGAAATGCGGCTGGTTCACTGGCATTTACTACACAAAAGTTATTTTAGGCAGTCTTGGTCTAAACTTCCCGACACAATTTTATTCTCAGAATTTCATTATTAATGTCGACTTGAAGACTTAGGCATTAATGTCTATTTCATGTTCTGGCGGACCATATGAACCATTTGAAGTTAGTTACACTTACAGATGCCAGAAGGAGAGATTAATTATAAAATATTTATTCACAAAAATGCTTACAAAACTAAAATGACAGCCAGGAAAGCTGCATACACTGAAGCAATGCATATTATGGCCTACATTAAGTTACACTTACTGTAAATGAGTAACGAGATTTATTAGAGTTGCTATAAAACCGATAGTTCATTAAATTATAAGAAATATACTCCCTGTTTTAATTTCAGAATTTTAAATGTTATTCATTTTCAGAACAGAATAGTTCGATTACCTGGTAAATATCGCCCAGATGGGATATTTATAATAACATAACTCACAATCTTATCAACAGTAATAACTTACTCTTTTAAATAAGCGGTATGAAGGTGTAGGTCATAAAATGCTCATGTATCTTTCCCTTGTCATTGTTCATAGAAAACTCTCGCAGGCGGGTATAATTGATGCCAAAATGCTGTTGAGTAAAACTGGTTTAGGGGACATCGGTTGCCGTGAACTTACGCAAAATTTGTTGGCTAAACCGTTTCTTGTCTAGTCATGTTTGACTTTTGGCACTTATAAATAGATGTATGTAGTTTACATTGTTAACAAATATTAAAGTTGAACTTAAAACGTCGGAGGAGGATGAAATGGGGATGTAGGGTAATTATGGTAATGTGGGTGATGAAATGTAAGTAAACAGCGCCCTTTTGGGGTCCCCATTCTGCTGAGAAAGTGTCCGACGGTTGAGTAGCAACCAAATTTGAAGCAGAATTTGAATATCGTATATGAGGAAATATATAACTTGATGCACCTATTTAAATGCATTGCGCATATCATTATGTTATATAGGTATAAGCATAAATGAGTTGAACTTTAAATACCATAATGTTGAGGGTTATGATAGTTTTGTAATAACTTTAAATATAGGTAGCGTGATTATTGTATTCTTGCTTTAATTTACTGTGGAGTTAAACATTTTATTCTGCCGCTGTTTTTCAAAACGCCACTAAACTAGAATGAAAGCCTTGCTTTGGTTTCTTTGGCTTTTCATTTTGTTCGCTTTTCCTGAGCCAATGAATTTTTCGCCATTTCGTTCTTGATATTATGCTAAAAACATTCTTTGCTTACTGATGCACAGCTTTAAACTTTTGACAGATAGTGTAAGACTTTTACAGCGTGTCCGATAGAATCACTACGGACAAGAAACGTGAATATGTCATCAGCTAGTTAAGTTAGAAACATGATTTTCACCTTATCTTGGTGTAGAAACTCTACAAGCTATTTAACATTGAAAATTATGACGCTTGTGCGCTTGCGCGTGGTATGATAACACATACAGTTAAAATGTGGAAATCACAGTTCAGCAAAAAGTGAAATGTTATTAGTTAGCGGAATTACATTTCCCAATTGCAGTACAAAGAAGATTCAGGCAAGAATAAGGTTCCAGAGTGTCATACCATTGTGAAATGCCATAATCAGTTGTTAGAAACAGATCCTTGTTTAAGAAAAAATCGTGTCTGCAGTTGAAGTTGAAGATGTTAGGCAAGCATTCCCCCGCAGAAATCAATTCGACTTCCATTTCACACCTGGGTATTCCATAGTCCACTGTTCACGATATTTCCATAAAAGAGTGCAACTCAGAGCATCCAAAACCCAAATTGTGCAGAAACTGCAGACTAATGATAAACTCAGACAGGCCGATTTCGCCAATTCAATGTTATCTCACGTTGATGATGACAATGGGTTCCTCATTCATGTCGCAATCTCAATAGGAAGCCATCTGTCATATTTCTGATAAAGTGCACCAGCATAACTGTGGAATATGGGGAGAAGAAAGCCCACATGTAATGGAATACAAACGTGTTAGTCCTGAAGTTAGCGCGTGGGTTGGTTTGAATTGTGGTTCTGTGTCGGGTACATGTGGAAATCTATTGAAACTTTGTGAGGCAGACAATTTTTCTTCATCTCCGCCCCCTCCTCTCCGCGTCCCTTATTTCTTAACACAGAACCTGTTTCTAACAGCTGATTTGATTAAGCCATTTCACAAAAATCTGTGTGTTGTCATACCACGCGTAGGCACACTAGCGTCATAATTTTCATAGTCACAAAACTTGAAGAACTTCTATACAACTTAGATGAAAATCATATTTCGAACTTTCTGAGTGTTGATTTTCACATTTTTTATTGATACTGATTCTACCGGGCACATTTGGTATATGACGTTTTTGGCAAGCGATTGCGCTAATGATTTTTTCTTTCAATATATTTAGTAGCCAGGAGAAATTTTGGAATATAAATACAGGAAAAGAGGAAGAGAGCAGAGAACATTAAATGGAAGGGGAAGGGAAACATTTTACAAGAGCAGTTAACATTTATTTGAAAACAAATGTTGTTGCGACACCTCATAAAGCTTATTATTGGTAGTTCTCAGAACTGTAGAGACCAATCGCGCAGATACTTTGGTGATTTTGTTAATTCAAGTAAAATAACTTACTAATATTTAATATTAGCATGCTACGTATCATTTAGCATTTGTCAGTTTTATAAATGAAGAAGAGAAAATAAAGTGAAGGACAGGATTTTGGGAAACTTAAAAAGGCAGAGATATTTGTTAATCAGGTTTTATTAGTTAATTTCCATTAGCGAAATGTGTCCAGTGATAAAAAAAATCTATATTTTCTGAATTCATTTTATGCAAATAAACATTTTTATGCAAAAAATTCAACATAATTTCTAAATATTTAAATGTCATATTTTCTGCTTTCATATCTCATTGGTTGTAGCATAGCGAGTAAAGTTTTCCTCTCCCTAGTTGCAACTTGATAGCACTGCAACAGTGAGTTAAGTAGACCAAGGCAGGCTCAAGAGTGTCGCATTTCTCTTGACCACCACGCTTCATTCATGCCTGTAGCTTTAAACTGTTGCTTCATATGAGTAATCTGTACATCATGAGAAAGAAAGAAAGAAAGAAAGAAAGAAAGAAAGAAAGAAAGAAAGAAAGAAAGAAAAATGAAGCCTGAATATGTCTTAAGTGCACTTCGCACATTGCTTTGTTCACTAAACTCACCTCGTTAACCGCATTCATACCCGGCTTTACCGAGCGCTACCGATGTTACCCGAATTTGGAGGAACTCAGGTGTATCCCCTTTCGGCTGCCGGTTAAAATAATGAACTTAACGCTATACTGTGGAACTTTGTTTATACAGCGTTCTACATGACTTTTTTATTTTTAGTAATAAAATATCACCAGTTTGTGTATAATATATAGCGTTCTGTATTGCTTTTTATGGGTAGGACTATTTTTAGTATCAAGAAAAAACGGAAAATTATGAATGTAATTACATTGTGCAATTTTGTATGCTGTGATTATGATAAGTGTTGTTATGCTGATGATTATTATGGCGTTTATAAATTATGCGTTTTGGAAGTAACTGTTTTTTCGCAACTCTAAAAACCGGCACTTTTGGAGTAGACCTAAGTATTTCTGTTTATAGAATTATTAAACATATTATAATAGAAAAATATTTTGCCTTTAAAGGACAATAATATTCCTACTTAAAAATGAGAAATAACTTCTTAAAATGTTAAATATATAATGAAACATGAAAAAATTACACAAAATTAATAGAAATTTACAAAATTGTCTCATTTGTAAAAGTGTGGCTTAAATTGAAAATTATTTTGACGAAACGTTTCGTATATAAATGCGGAAAAAAAAAAAAAAATTAAAATTCGGGAAAAAACTAATGTGTGGGCGTGCGCTCGCAAAACGAAATTTCCAACATATATACAATAAATGAAAACTAAAATGACTTGGAACAGTTAACAAGAACTAGAGAAGCAAACATTTTTAAAACACCAGTAAATAGTAACACAAAATGTCGCAATATTTCGAACAGCGTGTGTTCTTCAAAGGCAGAAAAATTATATGGTGAAATTTAAATGAATCTATTAAAGTTATAAGTTGATTGATACAGGCTGAAGTTGGAGGGAGATAAAGAGAGGTGTGGAATGGAAGTATCTTGTCCTTTGCCTTTAAACAAGCTCAAACATATTTCTGCCTGTTTGATCATGTGCTCTTTCTCTAATTTATCCTCACAGCCAGAGCTCAGCTGAGAATTGTTTCTCTTCATATGAACTTCAGTTTGTTTAATATGTGTATTTATGTTTATCTTTGCAAGTTTTCTGTGATATTGGGTAGCCCAGATATTTATAAGAATAAATAAAATTATATTTTTAAACAAATTTTTGCAATATAATGTAGATATATATACATATATATATAGGTTATTTGCTCTTAAAAGTAGAGCGAAAAATATATACTTATATATATACTTATATATACACACTACTGATGTGTGACAGTGGCTGAGACAGAACTGAAAACCCCAAAGTCATTTCAACGCCAATCTGCTTAGACAGCAAAGCAGATCATGCTGGGGACAACTGTACCTAGGCATAAATCTACTGATGTTTCTATGAATTTCCTAAGCAGATTAGCATTGGACTCTGTCAAGCTTTGGACGCAACCACATTGAGCTCTTGATATCTCTTCAGACCCGTCCAAAAATGAGAATTTGCAACATTCTTGAAAGAAACTATTGTGCTATTGTGTTGTGCTACCGGGTGACGTTGTGTATATTTCTCTTGTGCTCGAAAGAGGAAATAATAGCAGAGTTTAACTGTACAAAGAGTTAAGATCATGGGTTACCCGTAATATCTTGAAACTGACAATATTAGGCGCTTGAAAAGCAGAGCATTGTATGCGACGCCCTTCCATGACGTATTGGAGATCAACCAATGCTGGATTCAAGTGCTTGGGGTGTAGCATTGATGGAAATTGGAATTCCATACACATGTAAGGGGCGTCGCATCCCACGTTCTAGTCGGCGGTAATTTGGTCAAGGTTGGCCATTACTTGGCAACTTTATTGTTTCTGTACTCATTAAAAATGTTAAGAAACGACTATATATATATATATATATATATATATATATATATATAATTTTATGACGGTTTGCAGCGGGTTGCACTCCAAGGAGTCAACCATAATTTCTCTTCGTTCTCTTTAAATCATGCTTGAAGGCCGCTCTACTAATGTAAAGGAAGGTCAGACGTCAGTGTCGGAACTATAACTTCTTCAAGCCAAAATCGCATTTTGGAAGGAGGAATACTTTTTGTCGTTTATAAATAAAATAAATGTAAATTCCCAACATAAATCAGCAATCATTTGCAGCTTAATATTAATTTCATGTAGTGCAAGGAAATGATTGTAAAATCAAAACTACTGTTGCTACTACAGGACATTATCCCCAAGTACAGAGCCCTCGTTTGTACATGGATTTGCTTGGAACCGGTAAACACGCTGTTTACCGGCGGAGTCGGATATTCATAGCCC
This sequence comes from Metallyticus violacea, assembly GCA_030762175.1. Lineage (NCBI taxonomy): Eukaryota > Metazoa > Arthropoda > Insecta > Mantodea > Metallyticidae > Metallyticus > Metallyticus violacea. The sequence goes on from CM060836.1 coordinate 39,702,962, forward strand.
TTTAAGTTCAGGCGCATAGATTTCTACAGCACACCAAACACCAATTTTTTCCTGGTACAAAGACTTTCTTATATAATCGGATTTTTCTGCACTCCAATATCAATTGCTTCTTTGTCGCTGCATGGCCATGTAAATAAAACCATACTTCGTAAAAAATAATTAATAAATAAAACGCAATGTTCGCTCTATTTCTCTGCGGTATTATTTGTTTATATTATTTATTTTTAGGTGGTGATTGGGTTTGGATAATTGTAGATAAGGAGGTGATCGAATTTTATAAATGGATTGTTATCTCATGGGTGATTGATCGAACCTCCATTCATTACCGCAATACAATAATGTTTCTTCCTCGGTTACAAGCTCTATTTCTTAGCTAAACGTTTTTGTGATGCATTATTACAGAGAAAGAAGATGATAAACAAAATATAACACTCGCTGTTCCAATTTTCACAGTTTATTAACACTTTTGCCTGTTTCTAACACTTCTGCCTTTCACTTCAGCATCAATTGACAAATAACATGTAGCAAGTATAAGTCATTGCAACTACTTTTATTAATTCGCCTGTCCATCGGTCTAGGCGCTATAAATATTTTCATCATGACTTTCCAAAAGTCAAGTGATTTAGCTCCTCCTACACCTGTCTTCCTATTGGTGGTCTTTTATGCTAATATATTATCGTTTAATCCTCATAGGCTATCTCCTAAGATTTTATTCGGGTCCACCCACAGCAAAATCTTAAGTCTTAGACTCTTGACATAAATGATATATTAAAAGAGTCATAACAGAGGTTTTATGATTCCATCTGGATATTTATTGCCTGAGTTTTCCCTACACTGTTAACAAAAGAATTACTCATCCCTTTCCAAATTCTTGATGTTTTGTTCAATATCCCGTTGTTTTCCCGAGTTGTAGTTGACCTGAAGTAACATTACAAAGAGAGCCTCTTAAGACGAAAAGGTTACACTACATGCCTTTACGGGGAATCCTTCCATTTCATTGATATGTTTGCTTGCCTTCTTTCTTACTCTTGTAACAACATTGTAAACCATATATCTATGAGCCTTTTGGTGAATATAATATATATAAATATTATTTCTAAACGGGCCTGGGCAATAATTGTATCAAACAGGACTATGCATTTGTGATTTACACGTTTAGGTTGACGTTTCTTTATTGTGCATTACTGATTACAGACTGAGTTTGAAACATCACATCATATATATTAGAATGTGATTGATAGAAATGAGAATTGTATCGTGATGAAAATTCTCGATATGTTCTATGAAACCTGTGTAGTTCACCCATACGTTTGGTGGAAATAAAGAAGTTTCATCTATGTAGTAGTTTCTACTAGATAATCTGCTCTTTGCGTGATGTTTTGATCTATAGTTTGAATTGCAGCCAAGTCTGTTGAGAAATATTCCTCTACTTCTTCAGGCGGAAAGTACAAGAGAAGTCGCAGCCATTGTCCTGTTTCATTCTTTTGTTGATATTGTGTGGTTAAATTTACTTGTTGCAATTTTCGGTACCACGCTTGACCCAAATGCAATCTGCAGCCTTTGATAGCAGAATGGGGCCAAACTGCGTTAAAATCATACTGCACAGCTTTCTCAAAATCAATAACAGCAACATCAGGGTTGAACCTGTAAAATAGTGTTTGACATTTGCTACAAAAGTTCAAATAAAGTTGTGTACGTGGCTTGAAGTTTGTCGGGTAACAAACAAAATGCTACAGGAGCATGGTGTCCATTGTCAATAACAGCTAAAGCTGTACTTCGTACAACATTGGCAAGTACATCGATGTATATTTTGATACTCTTACACATGAACTGTAACAGAGATTTGAACGTCGGTATCACAATACCTGCACATTTGTTGTACAGAACAGTGAGAGATTTTAACTCTGAAGTTGTAAAAACCATATTCTCCAAGATGTTAGTGGCGGCTTCACGGGCTGTGAATAAATAATACGGGGAATTTTGTTCTTTTACTATTGTAGTTTTTCACCGAATGCAGGATGTTTTGCGTAATTGTTTCTAGGGTAGAAACTTCTTTAATTGCAGAATGAATTACTTTGGATGGTGGCTGACTAAGCATTTTCTTGTTTGTTATGTCAGCTGAACTTTAATGGTTGTGATTTCTGTCACTTCGAACAATGACAGTTTCACCTTCTAAAGTGAACATTTTTGCGTTGCATGATTTCACTGAAGAAACCCAGAAACACCACTTTTTACAATTTGCCTTTTTCTATGTATAAACCATGCGTATCAATAACAGTGTCCTTGCTTCTTTTCCGAAACCCCTTTCCTACGTTTCAGCTTATGTATTAAAATAACGACACTTCCCGTGCTGTCGCACTAGACGGATGTATATCGAATGATCTGCTAAACGCTTGTAATAAACAACTGACGAGCGAACGTCACTACCGGGGCTGGGGGACCGTCACTGCATTCTTTTGTTTACCCCCACCCCTTTCCCCTCCCGCGCTAGGCGTAACTTCATTGATTATGTTCCCTCCGGAATATACGTGACCCAAGACGAGGCCAAAGATAAAGATACCTGTTTCATTCTGCAATTTTCATACGCTCCGCAAACGCTACCGCTAGACTACGAAATAATGCTAGAACCAATTACAGTATTGATGGCTTAACTGCATCTCTGGAAGAACGCGTTCGAAAAAAATGATTTGAAGGATTTTTCCTGCTTAGTAGAGCCAATATTTTACAATTATAAAACCACAATTACCATTTATCAAGGAATTAAAAATTAAATGTGTAGACATTGATCTATTGAGTAAAGGGTGCAATGGTTATCTGTTCTCTGATATTTGCTCCTGTTGTCTTCCTCATGAACTGCAATTAGAATTAATCGAATTGCAAAACAGTAAAACTATCTGTGTTCATTGAGGTATGATCGTGAGATTTATGAACGTCTGTCACAAGGGAGTTTTCTAACCTGATTAATGGCAATGTTCAGTTAAGTTTTGTATGCAGAAACAATTTTCCAAAAGAATAGCATTAAATATGACAGGTGGAACAGAGTAAGTGATTTTTCATTACATTATTACTCAGTCTAAAAACAGGTGAGAGTCAAAATCTATCACCGCCCCTCTTCAGAATATGTCCAACAGAAATAATATGTAACTTCGTCTAATATAATTGTATAGTGCTCTGTGTTACATTGTATTACATCAAACTAGTCCTCAGATCCTCCACTGGTGACGACATAGGCCAGTTTTTACTTGCCAACAAACGCCCATCTTGTCGTGGGGTGAAAGTGTACTGCACCTCTCCTTCGCGAGTTTTGCATCCCTGGCTTGGGAGTAATTTATAATAGTTTGGTTGCATTTTGTTTACCTTGGCCAGACTGTATCCTTCACGAAAGGAAAAAGGGGGGGGGGCAGAGAATATATGCAGAATAGTACTTTTTTTTAAATTGAAACTTTATACTTTCGGGAAAGCATTACCAAAAAGAAATTGAAGGAAACTTAACAAATAGCTGCAAGTTTCCTGTCCTCAAGTGATCACTGAAAGGTAAATAAGAAATAAACGTTAAGACTTCAAGGAAAGGAATATGTAATATCACAGGACAGAGTACCTAAGAGGATATAAGTAAAAAGTCAAACTGATATAGCAAAAAAACCTGAAGAGAAGATGAAAAGGCCACATGATGCGTCTGGAAATTGCATTAGTTATGTTTTAATATTGCACAATTAATTCCCTCTCTTAAATGTTCATAATATACTTATGAAATTCCGAAAAAAATAATACTAATACGTTCTAAGCACTTCAATATTTATTGAGTTTAAACTAAACAGTGAAATGAAGTGAAATTTGCAGCCACTACAAAAGAAGAACGCCATCTACTGTCAGTTCTGAAAACCTAGTGAAAATTATATGTTGAAGCGGAAGTTCCAACTGTTCCTCCCCTAATGAAGATGTATCAGATCACCCTTAGTAGTTGAAATTTAGAATACAGCGTTTCTTTGTTTCCTGCCTCGTTTGGCAAACACCCTACTCGCAGAATAAAAATCACTTTTAATACATATATCACATCTTTTAGGCAGTCATTGTTTATAAATAAATTAGTAAATGTAAATTAAATGTATTCCAGTCATTACGAAACTTTGTTTCAAAGAAGTAGCCCGCGAATTTATTACTAGCAGGAGCATGCAAGAGATTACTTAAATCTATGGTTGATGTTACTGTTATCGCAGCGGTAATAATTAGTGATTTTAAACCTATTTGGGGGGGGGCGGGTAAAACTTGGTTCATTATTGTTTTTATATTTTGTACCAAGTTGTTCAAGAATGCTATTTAATGGCGCTATAAGAAAATATAGTATTATTTGGGCATGTGCAATGAAGGTATCACCATTTATTGATTTTTCCCCAACATGAAATGGTTCCAGGGTTCTCAACATATTTACTTATACACATAAATATTAGAAATCGGTTTAAAATATCATTTATTACGGTAAGGTCTGATTTCGAAACGCCGATTAGGAATGCAAAATAAATTAACAAATAAATACATTAAAGTAAAAAAATAAAGCACATAATTTGAATTCGCTTAAATATAATAATAATAATAATAATAATAATAATAATAATAATCCGTATTAAACAAAGGTGATAACACAAGAATGTTACTAACTTTTATAGCACAATTGTTACAAAATGCAGTTTTTAGTTCCAGTGTCTTGTGATAGTATTATATTACATTTTATTATAGTATTTTATAAAATGGCGATTACAAAAGTTAAGTGTATATGAAGAAAATGGAAGAAAATGAAATATTTGGCAATTTATGCTCATAGCTTTACAGTTGTTTTAGTAATATGTACATCCGTTGTTTATAGTTCTACTGGTTATTTAGTTAGCAACATGCTCGATACAAGGATTATGTGTTGAGAAGATGTGACAATTTCCAGGAAACAAACATGGCCTCTATTCGCGGTCGCATGAATGACATGCGCCAGGATGTGGGAAGTAACTATGACGTCATAACACGTGCAAGTGGGCGGTCTAGGGTGTAGGAGGTTTATTGAGAAAATGACGTTATGTTCAGTGACGGCTACCATTTACCCTAAAACTTCATCATGCAATCATCAAAACCCTGTGTTATTTTTTTTTTAATCCTGTTTGTGAATAACACAAGCTTGGTTTCTAAAGACCTTCTGAACCTTAGAAGACAGTATGGAAGTAAATGGGCTATCTCTCTGTTTCTCTAACGCATACGTCATTAACTCCGTCCTTTTTTTTCTTTCCGCTATCTCCAAGCTGCTAATAATATGGTGTAAATATTCATTTATTATAATTTTCAGTTCAAATCACATCCTATGCGAAATATTTTTCTCTATCAGATTAGAGTATGAATCATTAATAATGCCCATGGGCCCATTTCTAAAGAGAGTATGTTTTTCTGTAAAAGTCCAATATTTGCTGGTTATATGCTTATCGCGCAATACCTAATAAACTAATGGTTAGAACACATCAATATTTTGTTCTGAGCTAGAATAAATTTTAATACTGGCGCCTGCCTCATTTGCATTCTCTATCTTTAATAAGAAGATTGTTATAATTTTTAAATGAAATCTTTCGGTAAATTCTATATATACCTATGCAGCAGAAAAATTAGGCAGCGAAAAGTGTTTTGTTATTGGATTTACAAGAGAAACCAAGCGAGATAAAATGTTGAGGGGGGTTGGAAACAAAAGAAGTCGGGATTCTGTAACATAATGCGTTCATTGTTTATTGACCAACAAAGGTCGCCCATCTCTTCAGCTAGCAGGCGCCAACCTGACAGGCAGAACTTGGAGTTACAAGCAGGACTGAAAGCACCAGTGCATATGGAATCGTGGAATCATGGAATCTCTTACTGCTTGCAACGCCCGAGCGACTGGCCAGTCCCAAGCTACAGCGGAATTCACACCACGCACTTGTGTCTCGTTGAATGTATTTTTTTTTTTTGTTAAAAATAATGTAACCTATGTGTTGCCCTGTGAAAAATGAATTAACAGTGCAGTGACGCAGGTAAAATATTAGGCTTGACGATTTACGCTCGCCTCCTTTTCGTAAATATAAATTGATAGGGGCGGGTAAATCACTGTAATGAGGGCATTGTTAGGCGGATGAAATATTGTAATGGTGGAAAATTTACTCTTATTGCAATTCGCAACTAATTCACACACACACTAACCCTAACTTCGGGTAAAATCCAAAATACGATCGACCCAGTTTGCTGCGGCTCGCTACGGCCTGACGGCGTAGGCTCGCCTACTTTTCGTAAATATAAATTGAGAGGCGGGTAAATGCTGGCAAATCCCCTTTGATTGCAGGGGAAGAAAAAAAAAGGTCAACATCAATTTATAGGCAATTTTGTGCGTGACACAATGTTACCGAGTAAATCGTTGCCAAATCTCCTTTATCCAGAAGAAGAGAGAGAAAAAAAATCGGGATGATAGACTTCGAAATCACTATCCTCACAACTATAGCATGACGCTCTAACCACCTGAGCTAACGACCCATTGCTTGTGAAAGCTTATTATCAAGTTATAACTGTGCAAGTCACACCTTCAGCTCTGTCGGCTCTCTCCGCTATCGCTCTAGAGTTGCAGTAGGAAATTCCATGATTCCACGATTCCATATGCACTAGTCCTTTCAGCCCTGTTTGTAACGACATATACAGTAATGTGTATGCTCTTTCTTTAATGTTTTGCATAAATAGCAATGGAGAGAGAAGGTAGAAAGAGGCAAAGTGTTGGTAAATTAAGAAGTAAGAAAAATAAATTAATAAAGGTGTTAGATTATTTTTCAAGCAAAAGGAGGGCAGTAAAAGAATCAATAAGGCTACCAGGTGTTCAGAAACAATAGTGCATAGAATAAAACATGAACGAATGAAAGAACCTCTGAGAATGTCACCAAAAACAAAGAGAAAGAATAAGAAAGAATGGGAAAAAACTGAAGGTTAACGCAGTATGATGGAATAGTGCAAAGCGGAATACGGCGCATTGTTCATTCTTTGCTGTTTGAAAACATGCCACCTATAAATTGAATACAATTTTGGTGAGGGTAAACAGTGACAATATCCTACCAAATTTCTCAAGGGCCACTTCGAACCGGTCTATAAGCTTTTAGATTCGAATATAAAAGAAGGGACAAGACAAACAAGTGCGTACTAATAGAGAGAGACAATATTATGAGGTGACAACATAAATATCTAAAAGACATCAAAAAGTTTAGGGCCTAGGAAATCAGTTGTTTGTACAGACAAGTCACGGGTAAATGTAGGTCATAGAGTGACAAAAGCGTGGGGGTACCAAAATTAAAAATGCCCATCAAGCAGCAATTTAGGGTCTAAGCACAGAACTCAGGCCACCCCGGGGTCCAGGATCAAGATTTGATTTGATCCATGCCGGAAATGAGCAGAGTTCATTAGAAATGCTGAACTAGCATTTCTGTGCAAAAGAAACACGGCCGACGGGATGACGAAATGACAGCTGAAACATGTGACAAGTGGTTCTATGAACAATTGCTCCCCAATAGCGCTGAGGGAGCTGTTATTATCAACAATGCAAAGTATAACAGCACTATCACTTCTTGGAGGAAAATGACGTCATTGGTTGATTTACTCAGAAAGGAATCCTTTTGAATATTATATTCTTAATCGGGAACTTCTGTTTAGTGTAATTCAATATAAAAAGAGATACGACAAATGCATTGTTGATAAAATGGCATAGACAGTACGGCGACCAGTTCTTAGTTTGTCATCATAACATTATGAACAAAATCCTATCGAAATGGTTTGGTCACAAGTAAAAAACTACATTAAAATGAACCATGTGTCTGTCATTCAGAAAGGAGTTGGTCCTGGTAACCGTATTTGCCTTCTAAACCCAAGGTCGTGGGGTTCAAACCCGGCCAGGATCGATGGATTTTTTCGGGCGTAAAATTCCTAAGTATGGCTTCCTTCGGAAGGGAAGTAAAGCCGTGGGTCCCATGTCGTACATTTACGGCACGATAAAGAACCTCAAGCCTGAAAAAAGAGGCCTCTGAGAAAAATTTGTCGGCTGTTTCACGCCATAAATAGAATGGAGACGCTGATGACCTCCGATGTTAAAGAGCGTCCTTAAATAAACAAATCAAAAAACAAAACAAAAAAATCAGAAATGAAGTGATTTAATTTCGCAAAAGTATACGAACATACAAACTACGATATAAAATTGGGTGAATTATGTGGACAAAATAAAAAAGGTTGAAAGTGAAATGTGAATAGTCGACGAAATCCAAGATCACTTAGTTTCTTTTTATTTTTTAATCATAATCATCGTCGTTAATAAGAATTGCCCTTCAGAATCACCACCACCTGGTTTTGATTGCCAGAACCCAGTCCATCCATGCTAATGGAACACGAAAGAAAGAAATCACATGATTATCAGAGGACAGTGGCGAGGCGTAAAGTGACAAACATTCTTTATTAAAACTTTTAGCATAATATATTATCTTATTTGGTTGACAATAGCTTTTTCTTCACCTGTAAAATCCTATTTCGAAATACTTATCATACAGCAAAGAGAGATAATGCACTTGAAAAACGTAGGCGTTACAATAGCGTTAAATAGCAGTGCAAATATTTATATCCTATTTTTCAGATTCGTAAGTCAAAATTGGTGCCGCCATTGTTTATAAAAATTAATAGCATGCATTTCCTAGTTTTATTTCTTAACGTTAGTTTTAAGGTACCACATATATTCTGAAATTTATTAATCTTTTTCACAATGAAGAAATAAATAGTTGAACAATTTTATTTGTTACATTACATATTAAGTATGATTTTGGATCGCTTTTAATATTTTCCAACAAATGCCAATATTTTTTTGCTTTTCAGCTGATGTTATTAAATTTAATCAATATAATTTAATAATGTACTTGACATTGATCATTGTTGGCAAAGACAACTTGGTTGTCAGCGAACAGAACTGTATATAGATCATTAATCATGTTTTAAAATTGTTTCCTAGCTGAACTTGCCATTCAGCTATTGCTGCGTTCACTTGTGATCTTAATATTGATATCTATTTGAATTTTATGCCACGATGCCAGGATGAGGATTTAAAATGCCTCTCAAAGCTGGTATAAGAACTCTCATGCAACTGTAGTGCGTTCTGACGTCAAGGAATCTAAAGTCTACCTTTCCGGCGGAAAACATACTGAATTTTGTACGTAAATTTTAATTTAGCTATCGCTAGACATAAAATATTTTGTAAGAAGGCTAGTTCTGCCTGCCTTACTGATGACTCGCCCAAATGTGAGGTCATTCTGCAATGCCTCTGTGGAGCTCGACATCTCCGAGTAAAGCTCGCAACCCCAAGAGTGATAGTGGGTTTTATCTTCCAGCTCTGATATAAACGCGGCTTGCTCGGTGACTGATAAAAAAGGAAAGAAGCAACATCTACGCAAGTATAAGCGGCTGTTCTGAAGTTCGGACTTTCTTGGTGAAGCGATAAAGACGAACCCAAAGTTATGCTTTCATGAAACCAAATAAATTACGATCAAAATCAAAACATTCAGACGTTAAAAATAAAAGGGAAGAACTTTTTACTCCTACATTAATGAGATTCGAACGAAAAAAAAAAAAAAAATGCTGTGGCTAAAGTAGGGCCACTCAATTCAAAGGCTTTGAAATCATCATATGTTGATAGTTTGTTTTTTGTTAAAGCAGAGGAACCTCATTTTATAGGTGGAGAACTGATCCTTCCTTTAGCTATGGGTTTACATGGTCTTTCATAGTTTTGTCGCTCGTTTCGTAATAGCTGGCGGGTCGGCAATCAGAGCGGTAACTCCCGACCAAGCGGATGTAATATCCGCATAGAACTAACGCGCGGTATTCTGCATACAGGTGACTTCTGTGACAACATGAACTTTTCGAACAATTGCTGGAACATCATGTATATTAAATTGCATAATGTATTCTAGTTAACTATTCATGCCTATTATATTAAAAATAACTAATTACATATCTAAATACATTTTCACTTGCTGTCTCGCTCTAGCATATACCTATGTATTCTTAGTAAACATGCTTCTGCAAAACAAGGTTGTGCGCAGGCGCAGAGTTCTATTTCTCTCACTGAACAGCTTTCTCTTAGCCATATTAACGAACTCGTGTGCAAGTAAATGAATGAAGTTCTCGCAATACAGTAAAAATAAATACGTACTTATGACAGAAGAGGTTGAAAATGGTGTTCTGTTACATCTATACATTTTTGATATCTTAGAATTTGTCATTCGTACGCATCAATTCATCTTCCGAAATAAATTGAAAACTTAGAAGGCTAATGTCCACGAATTGCATGCAGGTGGTCCTGTTATTCCGGAAAATTGCAATATTTAGATATTACTGATGAAGTAATGTATTTCACGCTAATATTCTTTATTGATTAACCATGGTTTCATTTATATATCACAATTTGAGGCAATGAAGTACAGAGAAACCCGAAACTTCCTTGGATGCCGAGAAAATCGGTTGCTCAGTGAGTGCTTACAGAGCACTTAAGCCTTGTCTCTTTCATTTTTAGGAAGGAAAGAGAGAATACTATAAATGCATGAATTTTTATGGAGGGAGCTAAAAAATAAAGTTTATGGAACAAATTCCCACACAGAATAACTAAATAAAACATCAGGCGAGATGTTTGTTCAATTTTGGAAGCTAAACTGACGCGTGTGAATGACAATTTTCTAAAAAGATATCAGAAATAGATGGATGCAGGACATTTCCAACACCTGTCATAAGGTAGGTGCTTATTTTCATTGTAAATGTAGATGTAATTGCGAATCAAATGCCCGGATATTACAATCGCTTTGCCGGGAGTTACCGCTCTGATTGCCGATCCTCTAACTGCCATGAAACGGGCGACAAAACCATGAAAGAACCAGTAGTTAACATTATGTTGTTTGGTGAAAAAGAGATAAACTAGCTAGATTTAATTTCCGTTTCCATATTACTGAAACGGCAATTAACGTAGAAAATCAATTGATTGTGTGAATTAAAGGCACCATAATTTTTTGCATTACAGATTGATGAATAAACGGGCATTGTTAATTTATCTAATTTGCTTCATTATGTATATCAGGATACTATCAATTAAGATTCCCATTCTATGAAAACTTACCCACAAAGACAAGTGCAGAATGTACTTTCGAAATCCCTTATTTTGTGTGTGATTAATCAAGTGACCGACTGGAAAAAATGTGTTGAACTGCTGATTGGTGTCGAGCGACACGTGAAATACAGTGGTGCGTTTGCGCATATTCGTAAAGTGGCACAGATGTGATTCGTATGCGTGCTTTATTCACAGGAAGACATTGGCTGCTAAGATCATCCCGAGTGATATCTGGACAGTTTTCGATTCTTCGGTTAAAGTTTTACATTTCATAAAAGCTCGCCCTTTAAATGCGAGCCTTTTTTTTTTCTGTGCTTTGTGACTAAATTGGTTGTAAATATATGCAGCTCCTACTTGACACAGAAGTGCGCTGGCTTTCAAGGGACAAAATCTTTACAAGACTTTTAAAGCTTAGACAAGTTTTACTGACTTTGAGTAGTTGTAAGAATGAGTTTGTGGCTTTGTTTTAAGATGAGAATTCGTTGGCCATGTACGCTTGTACCTATGGCAAATTTATTTTCGTTACTATTCAACTATTACTGTGTTCCAATCATGTAAGAAAGTAGGGGCATGGCATAAAAAATAAATCTGTAGTAAGAGTGTGTCAAAATTATTAACTTTCCTATCTCACAGACCTTAGAATCTCTACTTCTTTCAGATGTTCGTGATTCTGCTCTCAATAATGACATTGAAAGTTCAAACATGTTTTCAGCAAAACTTGTGTGATATTTGCTTTGCTTCTGGATAACTTTTTACCCTCAAATGTGTAACAACTTTGTGAATGTTATTAAGAAATGAATATCTTGAGCTTTTGGATGGGACATTAAAGCTGCTAATGTCATTCTTCACTTCATATCAATGTGAACAGGAAATTTCTTCTTTGATTAAAGTGAAAAGCAAGTACTGAAATAGACTTGATGCACGCTCTTGAACAACATGCAGAACGACGGGCCCAAAGGTCACATTTGTTAGGTGAGTACAAACTATTTTACTAACATTTCAGCATGTATTTAATTAAAGTAGTTTAGTTTTTGAATAGCATATTTACTTTTTCGTCAAATTAACTTTTATTATTAATTTAGCTTACTGATCCCGTAATCATTCAAGATGGGCCCCGGACTTGATAAATGTTAAGAACCACTGCTCTGTAGGGTTCATATATGGAGACCTCGCTGGTTATATCGATGAGGTAGATTCTCCACCTTCAAGAAAATAGTTCACCAGTTTGGCTCCACGCGGACGTGGTTTATCATCACTGAACTGTCTGTACTCCTGCATAGTCGAATATTTGGTTGCAATATCTTGTCTGGGCATTACCGGTATCAGAGAAGATGTATAGCTCCGTATTAAATGACAGTCCACACCAATATTTCGTTTCTACGATATTCCTCGGATCAGATTTCCAGGTTCTCTCCGACGTTGTGCAAGTGTTTTTCATTGGACTGAAGCGGGATTCATCTGTGAAGAGTACATCCTTCCATTCCTTCAACGCCCAATTTCAATGGTGCTGACTCCGTTGGGATCGGGCACATTCGTGCACTGGAGACGCACACTGGACTTGTGGCATAGACGCCGGCTGACCTAAACCTTCTATGCACAATTTGTCCAGCTGTAAGGACAGTGGTCAAGGCAGGCATCTTCCAATTTCGTCTTGCAATAATGGACATATATGGGTCCTGTTGCGGTCTTGGGCGATTTTTTTACTGGCTTACGACGAATGTCTCTGACTCGGAACCGCCGCCAAACCCTGGAGAGTTGCTTAGACTTGGATCTATGTCTGATCTGCTTACAGGTTTCCGATTATTCTTCTGTTCAAAAAAGAACCTAACTGCTATCTTTGGGTCAAGTTGCGAATGTAGAGGACTGCTTTAGCAACAAACCGCCCTTTGTTCACTATGAGAGGACAATTATTTGATGCACCTGTCGACAAGCGCCTTTGACACTGGCTGTACTTCGTGGCGATGCGATGAGGTGAGTTTCACTACTAGATAACAGTTTACAGTGATTGTTTATCTTTCCCTTCTCCAATTTTTTTCTCTCTTTCTCTCTCATTAAACTTAACTTTTAGACATTCGTATATATTAGAAGTGTTACATTTGCAGACTGTGTTTCTTAGAACCTCTTTTCTAACCCGTGTTTAAGCATAAAAACCTAAAAGTTGATCTTTTTATTTTTTATTAACAAACCATCGAAAAAGTATATCTTATTTTCACTTTAAGCATGTAGAAAACAAATATTCTTGAATCATTAACATTTGCACGAAAAAGACCAAGGCAATATGTTTAATACGTGTATTAAAAGAAACGATATATTTTATTTTTTAGAAGAACGTTCGGGACCATGGAAATGTTTAATTAATCTTCTATCTTACATGTTACTTCCCTCCTCATTGTGCAAGTACACGACGCCAAACCTCTTATGCTGGACAAAACAATCGCATTTACTATCGTCCAGTAACACATTCACTCGACCCGGGACATTTCTCTCTCTCTCTCTCTCTCTCAAGCTTGTGCAAATAGTAGCTTTTCTAATTTTGTAGCTTGACCTGTCTAGAAGTTAATGTTTTTTTCACTACAGCACAATAGTAACCCCGTGTTCAGTGAAATTAAATGCATAAAATTCATAAATATATAAACGAGGCAACATGGATTCCCACGAAATGACTGTTTGACAGCACCAGTAGCTCCCCCCCCCCTTCTCCCCCTTTTTTCCTCTCTCTCTCTCTCTCTCTCTCTCTCTTGATATATACATGGATTAGACCAGTGGGAGCTATTTCAGGTTACAGGTGCTGAAATCTACTACGGCTAGGCTTTCTATGCTCTAGGTCTAGGTTGAATAAAGAATCTGGCAGAATTAGGCACGTGAATGAAAAGTCACGGCTACCAAGGGTCTAGCACGTAGTGTTAGATAATGATGTCACATTACTAATGTAAACTGATTTCACTCTGAGACAAATATCCCTAAGGTTTACATTCCAGAATGTTCAATGGGGAATTTTCTGTCATAGTTATGAGAGTCTGTTAACCATGTAAATAAAGTTCCAGCCGTTTGATTTTATATTAGATAAGTTTCCGGATTAAACATACGTTCCTCTTTAATATGTACCAATCTTTAACATGCTATTATGCACTGCTGATCAATAAAATTGCGACTGTCATAAGAAACGCTTTAACAGACCGCACATTTTCTCGGAAAATGACTCGTCTTAAAATACGGCAGCAATATCAACAGGTGTCTAAATTTATCAAAGGAGAATTGTGACATACTGAGAGTGCGGAATGTTGGGCGAAATGCTTCACAGCGAAACGAGTGTGAGATCAGTAGATCGAGGTAGGACGAACACACAGATGTGAAGGATTCCAACGGCCCCTTCACGCAATCGAAACGAGAAGACATCATTTCGTGTAGCTATTGTGAACATGCATAATGTGTTTGCAATTTTAATGGTCAGAAGTGTAGATGTAGGTGTAACTCTTCTTCATGATAGAAACCACATTACTCAAAACCAGCTGTTCCCTCATAAGTAAACATATCTATACCCCGCAAGCAAAGTATACGAGGTTTGGAGGAAGAGCCAGATAAAGTTTCTTTGCCAATTGTATTTCATATGAAAGTTCTATTATAATTATTTCGTGGTTAAAATGAAGGGTATTGTTGAGGTTATACGTCCCAATGCGAACATTTAATGACATAAGATTTTTAGTGTTTAAAAATGAAAGTAAATGGAAAGTTGTATGCATCTGAGCAGTGAACTTCTAATGTGACACGATGTGTAATGGGTCCAAAAGAAAGTTTTATTTGCGTCATTCTTATAATTTGTTGGTTTTTATATTTTCTCCTTTTTATGCTTTATGTCACTAATAATAATAACAATTGCATAAGTATGCACTGAAGTTAACTTGGTACGGAAATGAATAGTTTATTAATAGTTCACACAATAATAATTATCACCGTGGACAGAACAGAGGAAGAGAGTGCGCAGTGAAAGAATGAGGGTGTACTGGGCGAGGATCAAAGTTCAGGAGCAGCTGAAATGAAATTAATGTGGTCCATATTTGGTCTAAACAAAGTAAAACACAAATAAATAAAAACATTATCACAGAACACTCTAATGAGAAAAATAAGCAAATGATAATGACTTTTTCACTTATGTGACGTCATCTCAAAATTGACCGCGAGTCTGCAGGAAGTTCTAGAAGCGTTCTCCATTGAGATCGCCTCTGAGCCAATATGATGATAATTTAAATACCACAGCATATATTCAGCTTTCGGCTAATATGGGTATGATGCTCAGGGAATCACCGAGGATTCCGATCTGCCAGTATTTATGCAGGTAGTTTCATCTGACCAAAGAACTGGTTGGAGGAAGAAATCCGGCTGTTGTTGGAGACAGCGTATCGCACTATATAATTCTGTTATGCGTGCCACATTTGTCCTTGGAGAATTCAAATCTTACTGAAACCTAAATCGACTGCAGTTTGGAGCTCATGTGGGGGTTTTCGTGAAATAAAAACCAGATTATCTTTCCGATGCCCATCGACAGTGGACCTAATCATAGACTTCCGTGCGTCTTCAATCGCATAATAGTGTGCCGGCGCCGGAAGGCAAAAGACGTCAAGAAGACTTGTTGATACAGAATTGGTGCAGCAGAAAGGTTCCCACTATTCTGTACCATCTCTGTGTATTCTTCGTCTGTGCACTGTTCTTTACTTTACTGTTGTAAGACTCCTTGCATAAGAGAACCATCGCTTTTACATCCAATGGAAATGTTCTGGAAACGTTTCATCTATATTAATAAGACGTTTTTCTCGTAACATACAAAAAATGTATGTATGAAGCGGGATTCGAACGCGAGACCCTTTGTTAGAAACCCGTCACCCTAACCATTCATACATAAAACACAGCTGCATATTTAGGCCAAAGTCGCTACCTTTCAGAATATCTAGAGATTTCTGAATCATAACGAACGAAGAATATTATTTGTAGTGTGAATATTTAATTAGTATTCATATCATTAAGATTATAGCACTATACAAATTAATAATAAACATACGTCGGTTAGATCGATGTTGCAATTAAAGCTCAGTGTTAATATACACCAAATGCACGTGTCTCGTACGCGATGGCAGTGTTAGAAATACCAGAAAGCCAGTTTTAAATAAAGAACTGAAATTGAATCAAGCATTCCTACCTAAATTAATAGTAAAACGGTAGATCTTATACAACTTTGAACATCCCTTATGCGAGTTGCATATTCGAACAAAGTAAAATTCAGAGTACTCTGTATAAGGACCTATCCATTGGCCTACCAATTTCTCGAACATATATCTGCAGATATTTTGTTTCGTATCAGTACGTTTTGCTCAAAGGCGAACTCAATATTTTCACTTTGTTTATCACAATGTTATTTGCTGTTTTCTTCTCCCTTTAGTAATGTTTCTCCTGTCATCTGATAAGTACTCTGCATTATCCCTATAACTTGTGATGTAATGTTTTTGTATCCAACACTCATGCCCAGAAAGAAGTTACGGATCCCATAAAGGGATGCACTGCAAGTTGTAGGCAAAAGTTAATTATAGATCAAAGTGTTAACTCATCTCTCAGACTCCTGTAACTGCTCCAGTAGCACACGGTGACTTAACTGCAGACCGCCATTTGCTATAGGTACTCGCATAAGTCCCTGGTTTTCTCCATGGACATTTTGATGAACATTCTTTAACAACTGACTCAGAAATGTTGGTCGTTTGTATGACAATAACTTCAAAATTACATTATTAACGAACACCCTTGCAATTTTTCTTTATCATGTTCCCTCAAGCGTACTGACAATATAAATGCTTAGTGAACTTGTCAAAATGTATTTATTCTAGGTATTGCTTACTAAGTGCGGTAGCTCGGGCTGTAGCGCTTGAGACTCGCATTTGGGAGATCCGCGCCGGTTATCGTGACCTTGGTATTTTTCGTTGTTTGGGCGAATGCTGGCTTTCCTCTCCTCACTTATTCCGTTGGTTCTGGTGTATGTTCGCAAGATGGGCTGGTGTTGTGTAGGCGGCTTACACTTTGGAAAGACATCTGGTGTGGAAGCGGTTTTGAGGATCTCGAATTCCATGCAGGGAGGTCATTGCCAACATCAGAAAACAATGCTAGGGATACCGTCTACTCCCTTGCTTTATGTCCCCGAATTCTGGCCGTCCAGCGTCTCCCTAACATCATCGTTTCTTCCCGGAGGTGCTCATTGGAACAGTAGGCACAAACGGCCAGCTCTTGAGCGCGACTGAAGTACCGAAAATGCCTCATGTCTCTACCAATCCAATTCAGTTGCTTATAGTTAGGAATCTTACTTAATCTGGTGCTAACTGTTCGAAAGGGGGTTTGCAGTTGTGTTCATCTCTATTGGGCATCTTTTTGTGGGCTGTAATTTTTTGGGGGAAAAGGGGAAACTTTCGCTAATATATCTTGACTTCCCTTTTCATATTGATCATCAAAGCATTAATTATCGTTGTCAAAAAAAAAAAAAAAAAAAAAAAACCACTGGTCAACCTATTTTAGAATCTTTCAGCAGTTCTTATTAGGTTCTGAAACCTGTCTCGAATTCAGTTCAATTTCTTCCCCTTGCCAACATCCCTTTTACCTATGGGTTCATATTAAACAATATTTTTATTCTCATTTTGACTGCGTATACTAACATGTTTCTAGTTTTGTTACTATGTATTGATTTTTCTTGCAATGAAAATGTTTTGAGATCCTCTCTTATAATATTGTTTGGTGTGTCGACAACCCTCGTACTATATTTCAACTATAGTAATTTAATTTTCATAAGATTTCTTTTGATTCTGAACCAAAAAAAAAGTATATTGTTTTTCTTCTTGTTTTCTTGCCTAATGTTCTCTTTATTGCTACGCATATCTTGTTAAATATATTAATTTCACTCATCTGTGGGTGTTTCCCCCCCCCCTTTCTTTTTCTTTCTGGCAATACCATTATAAAGTTGTTAATCGTTGTCTGACTCCGTATTCATCTCCATAAAGTTGCTGCTTAATTACTGTCCAAATTTGCTTTTATCGTATTAAATGTTGCGAAACTTTTATCTTTCTAATATTAACGAAAGTTTTGACTTTTCTACTCTATCGAGCGCTATCACAAAATCAGTAATAGTAATGTGCAGATTAAATTACATTCTTTTACTAATAAGGAGTTTAAAGTGAATATGTTGTCAACGCAGACCTTCCTGTCTAAAACCTTTTTGTAATTTTGTTTCGGCTATTATTTTTAACCTTGCATACAGTATTTTTGAGAAGATTCTGCAACTAGCGCTAAGTTTACACATACTTCTATAGATATTACATTTTTTGGCCACCTTTGGTATACAATTATTGCGACACGGCAGTCTCCGAGACAGTTCTTTGCACATATTCAATGTATGTAAAAATCTGTATTTAAAAACATCCCGTCATATTTTATTAATGCAGTGTTAATTTATTTGAACCATATTTTTTTTTCCCCCGTTTCATTTTATTTGTTTAGTGTTTTGTAGGCATTTAAAGGTTAAAGTATGTACGTCATTTTCGTCAAGGTATATTATTTGTGTTAAATAACGATTCTTTTAGTAATGTATTATTTTCATCATTTATATTTAATTTTAATACTTCTTTTTTCTTCCAGTTTAAGTGTGTTAAATTATAATTTTATAGGTTGTGTTTTTAAAGCTGTTAATATTCCAATATTATAATATTTAATATTATAATATTAAATATAAATATATAAAAAGTTATGAAATAGCTAGCTTCTTATTGTTTCCAAACGGGTGCGGTTATGATTACGGTATATCACTTATGAAGTTTTAGTAGTAATAACAATTGAGCAGTTATATTTTAAATTTCTTAAATAAAATTTTATAATCGTGTATTTTACCATTAATTAATTGTGTTCATTAGCTTAGCATAGAAATCAACGAAAAACAGATAAACACTAGTTAAAATAAAACCTTAAAAGTGACAAATAATTGTTCGTCAAAGATGTTCCTTCCTTCTTACTATCATCATCTGTGATATAAAATGTTGCACAAAAATCATTAGCGTGTTTTATATTGGACATAGTTTAAATGCACGAAAAATTCTTTCAACATCAGCAAAAATTTGGGGAAAAGATAGAAAAGAGAGGGATTAAATCCTTCAGCACTTTTTTATGTAATTTTTTACAACGCTATATATTTTAAATTTCGTACACGTTTACTTTTTTTCCGATCCAGTAAGGAGTATCTAGCGAATGAGCACAAGAATCTCAATTCCGACAACTTAGCTTTTCTTTCACTTGCATATACTTTGTCTTTACAAATATTGAAGTTTCGTAATAAAATAATTAACTCTTTATACAAGTATCACTTGCGCCACTAGGAAGATGCGTTATTCACAGTCCTTCATTCTGTACACTCTTGGTCACACGGCAACATCAGATAACACGTTAATCAAATTCATGCCAGCACTACGGCATGTAGTGCACGTGTTATCCAACCACGAAGATCCTGAAGGAGTGCCAAGGTTGTCTTTAACAAATTCTCTTCAAAAAATGGTATGACGAGATGTTCGACGATCGGTGGGCAGGGGAGAAGGTTGTAATTGCCATCCGTAGCACAGCCTGTCCAGTAGCAGAATACGATTGAGGAACTCTCATAAATTCCTTGAAAACGGGGAGGAACTCCGTCCATTTGGAGAGTGTAGTCCTAGTCCTAATCAATGCCCAGTTTTCAACATGTCTTTGGGTGCACTCTGTAGACCAGACAACATATATGGCATCAGCATTTGCACATTCGAAAATTGTGTGTTCCAATCTCTATACATAGTCTGTAATGCTCTTGTTTATCTTGCCTTGTAGACCCAAGGTCGGAGTTTACAGCAACAATAATTAAAAGTTGATATAATGGCATACAGTTGAAATTTTTCACACGCACATTGCAAACAGCATTGGTTTCAGTGGATATCCTGTCAAAAGCAACATAAGTACATTTAGAACAGCTCTCAACAGGGAGTCAGTTGTTTCACCTGGTAGAAAATGTACAGTTGGTGTGAAACAACCTGCATAATCCTTTATTGACTTCATAATTCTTTCTAAGAGTGCTTTTAACCATAAAAATATTCAATGCTAAATTATTTACTTTTTAAAGGAATGTTTCATTGTACAAATGCGGCAGCAATGTCAGTGTAAACAACTTTCAGTTCCTTACCTTTCTGTTCTGCCCTTTGCAAACATTCCTGAATGAACAATTGTTTTATAGCTTTCCGACAAATAATTTGATTTTTTGATGTTTTATGTATGTAGGATTTTGTATTATGTATCTATATTATCAGACACAGAACATTGAACAATCCTACCATCTGTTTCAATGAAACCACCCTTGAAATTGCTTACTGCATTCTGTAGTGTGCACAACTTGCCGCGGGGAGTCCATAAGGGGAAACAATGAATAAAAGGGGTAAACAATGTAGGGAATTAAAATCAAATACTTTTTTGGGTCAAGCATAGTTATAAATGCAGTTGTAAATTATTTGATGCTGGATGCTGAGATACAAAAAATGAATTCTGTTTAAAATCTGGCCTTTAATAATATTTAAATATAATGTAAACAATATTTTTATTTGCCATGCTATGAAAAATTATATAATGTATAACCTATGTATGCAGAGCCTTAAATAGTTTTCCCATCTGTTTAACACATGTGTTAGTAAATGCTGATTAAGTTGGGATGAAATTACTTTGGTCAGATGGTAAAAATATTTATGGATTTTTGAATGCATTTGCAGTGTCTAAATCATCCAAGGGATGAGGGTTTGCTAGAGCTGCTATTTGAAGCAGCTGTGCTATACCTGAAACACCAGTGCATAAAAAAAATGAGTGTAAGTTATATTCTTCATTGCTGTAAAGCGGCACATATACCATGAAAATGGTTCCTCTATGGCTTTGCTTGTATAAAATCCTTCTTACAGTTGCCTTGTTGACGGAAATCACTACTGGTGATTAAATTATTTATTTCTCATTTTAAGTACGCCACAAAATACTGCTCTTTTGCACACCACTTTATAAAATGCTGTGAAATAAAAGCAACATTTTGTTTCCAATTGGAAAAGCAGTTAATTACTTCAGTTAAATACAACTGAAAGTAGCTTTTGACTATTTTAATATTCATTGTGGCAAGTAACCTATGTTTCCATTTGATGTCATCTGAAGCATATATTTATGTTCCAAGAATTGCAATACTGGAAAGTTCTAGTCCATTGTGTTTCTCTCATGTCTTCATGTTCAATTATCAATCATTTTCTACTTAAGAGAAGAGAAATGAGAAAATTTAGTACCACTGAGTCTCAGACTACTAAATTTTTATGATAATCTTGAATCAGATGATAAATGAAATGTACCACTTATATGGTATGGATAAACTGTATACTAAGGTTTAGGCCAGCTGTAATTTCTTGACTCCACCTTTTCAACAAAATCTGAAAGTATCCATAAAAGAACCTACAATATAGATGAGAATTGCTAACTAGATTTTCTTTAACACAAAATTATAAGATTTTAGTACTTACTACTAAGAACAAAGTGCCAAAGACACAAAATGCACATAGGAACTGTGGGTTTAATTTCCCCATTTAAAAAAAGAATGATTTATAGCTTGACTAATTAATTTCCAGGGCACTATTTTCTAATCATATCGTTCCACCTGTTAATTCTGTATTTGAGCTAATTAAACTCTGCTGAGTTTGTTTAATTGTAGGACATAGATTATGGCAGAAGTTACACATATTGTTATATTAAGGAAAACATTAGATTTTGAAAAATATTTAATTTATGAATAAATTTACATATATGGAAAAATTGCATAGTAGAAAACATTTTGAATTGGATAACACCTATGCATTTTCCAAATAATAAGTTATAGTGAGATCAGTAATAAAGTCCCTATAGGTACACAGTTAAGCTGATAGGCAGTTTAGACTCTGCATACCGCCACGTATGGCCCAGATCGTTAAGGCACGGACTCTTAAGTGGAAGGTTCGAATCATATCAGGACCGTCCTCCATGATAGGTTTTTTCCAGGCTTTCGTCAGTCCTCATAAATGGCAAATGCCGGAGAGATACCCTGAATCTTAGGCTTGGAACACTTCCTTCCTTTAAAAAAATACTCTTTTCCTGATATTTCCTTTCATGTATCACCAGTGTTCACAGCCTGTGGTGCCTCAGCAGTAAAAACGGACGTTGAACCTCCTTGTCTTAATATTTTCTTGCATAGACGTGCAACTTTCAAACCCTTCACCATTTTAAAAATTAGATGCAACAAATTAAATAACAAAATTCTGTACTCGCCCTCTTTACATTAGGTGCTGGAAATATTGTCCATTTTTCCTAATATACAATCCATGGCTTTTTTTTCCCCTTCACATTTTGTGTAGAGTTTACATTTTTTAGCTATGAAGTCATAGGTTAGATTACAAATATTATGTTCTTAGGAAGTTATCACTGACACACAAGGTAGATTCATAAGTTTCCGGCCTCACCGATATGGATCGCCTTCACAAAACCCTTATCTGGTGTCATACCTTATCTATTAAGTAAGTAATTGCAGCTGTAACTTCCGCAACAATGTGTTCAGTTCAGATAAGTTGCATAAAAAAGCCTATGTGTAGAAGATTGTGACATGTCCAAAATGGAGTATTGAGCTGTTGGACTTACTCCAAATGAAATTAAACAGTGATTGGACAGTGTATATGGAGAAGCATCCCCTCATATTCTACCGTAAAAGAACGGCCCAAACATTTTACAAATGGGTCGAGAAAGTACTGAAGACAAAGAGCATGCAGGTCATCTCTTGGAGGTGCTCACTCTGAAAACATTGCTCTTGTGGAAGGAGAAATTATGGAAGACTGGTGGCTCAAAGTTACAGAAATAGCAGCTGTTGGGCCTTTCTAAAACAACTGTCTTTTGAATTATTCGTGTAACATTTAAACATGAATAAGGTTAGTGCGAGATGGGTGCCTAGACCTTTCTTTAGTCCAAAAGCAGCAACGAGTCATCTGTTGTCAGACATTTTTGGGAACTCTGCCGTGGCAATGAGAGAAAAGTTCTGCAAACCATTGTTACAAGGGATGAAACTATGATCCTGTACTATGATTCCTTGTCCATTACGAGAATCAATGAAATGGCATTAACCTGGTGAAGCACTGCCTCTAAAGACCAAGGTCACTCAGTCAGCCAAGAAGATCATGGCCACAATCTTTTGGGACTGTAAAGGAATACTCTTCATTGACTTCAAGGAGAGGAACTCCACAGTAAATGGGGAGTACTAGCTGGCCTGCTGCACAGACTACGTGCTTCCATCAAAGAGAGGAAAACTAAGTGGTAGTGTGCTTCTTCACGACAACGGGCCTATGTACACAGCTCTTGTTGTAAAGGAAGCTGTGAAGAAATCTAGCTTCAAGGAAATCGACCATCCATCCTACAGCCCACGTCTAGCTCCCAGTGACTGTTTCCTCTTCTCAAAACTCAAGGAAGGAAATTTAAGTGTGACGAAGTAGTGATGGATGCTGATTATGCCCATTTTGCATACAAAACTTCTGACTATTTTTTTTGGGAAGGGGGAGAATAAAATGTTAATTCAAAGATGTGAGAAGTGTATTGCAATAAGGAGTAACTATATTGAAAAGTGAAATATAGGTTTTTGCCTTTATACTCCTAGCAAATGGTTAGGCCAGAAACTTATGAACCTACCCTCTTACATCAGTTCCCCAACACTAATGGATCTATCTTCATTTAAAATAAATTTAATTCCAATGTGTGAGGGTTAGTTGAAAATATTTTTTATTTTTCTTTGTCTCCCAAAAATAAAAATCACAAACTGTAAAATCTGGGGAATGAGGAGTCTATAAACTAGGGCCAATAATTCTGGGACTAAATATACAGTGCAATTCCATCATGGTTTGATGAGTAGTCTTCAATTTTTTTTTCTAGTCAGACACAAAACCTGTTTTATTAATCTCCTGTATTACTTAAATATTGTATTTCATGTTGGAACTGGATTGCCAGGAAATTTATGCCTAATGTCTGTCTCATTCAGCCATACCACTTTCTATACCTTGAAGATCAAAATACAGTTATCCAGTAAATATCTCACCATTGCACAACACTACTGCACTATTCAATGAACTCTCACTCTCAACTGCACAACACAACTGCCCAACTTTGTTGAAATCCTGCTTGCAACTGACTATAAAAGAAAATGGAGTCCTGCATGGGGAATTTCAGCAATAGAAAGAAGAGGTACACTGGTTGACCAATCTTAAATTAAAGGATTTTTAAACATTTTCTATTTTAAATCAGCATTTGCTATAATTTCATGTTCCTATGAGCAGCAAGATTATTCGGAAAGTTATAAGGAATCCTGGTTAAGAGAACTATAGCCTTGTATTACCTTTAGGGTTAGTATTTGAAATAATGTTTGTAGTTAACCAGCATGATAGAATCATTATAATGAAATGCTTAATTGTATGTAAATATGAGATAAGAATGAGGAAAGGCTCATCAAAAATGAAAATTTAATAAATATGCAATAAGCAATAGTATGCAAGTTATAAGCCATAGAAGAAATTTGTTGTTTTGCACATTTTGTAATTACCTCTTGTGATATTTTGAAAAATTAGCTATTGTGCATCACTTCAGCATTTCATTTAATGAAAAATATGGTGTTCATTTGCCAAAAAATGAATGGCCATATTTGATCTTACCAAGTGTGCCAAAATGTACTAAGTATGTGCCAAAAATTATATGCACATCTAACAGATGTTATTATGGATTTTCAAAGTTGACTCAAGTAATTACTATAGTATAGTATGATTTTCTATAAAAGAATGCAACTCAAATGAATGGTAACATCACTACATGACTAGTAGAACAGTCAAACTTAATGGTTAAGGCACAATTATTGTACAAAGAATGCAAAACCATTTTAAAGTGGCATTTCAAATTTGAGAATGTTGAAGTTCATTGACATTGGAGACTAGGCTGCTGCCATGAGAGACTCTAAAGGACATAGCACTTCATAGAATACCATCTGTAGTGTTATGTTGACTCTTCAGAAATAAATAAAATGGCAGGTGCAGCAATCCCACTGATACTTGGCAAATGATGTCCAAGCAGTAATTCACTGTAATCAGAAGTGTTTGGATGCTAATGGCAACCACTTGAGCACCTCATGTAATCATTGTGAATTGTATGCAGCCCTTGATGTCTGAAATTTTAATATTGCAACCTCAAAAAAGGTTTTTCATTTATTGAAGTGCACACATTTTCTTAGCTAACTCTGTATTTGTTTTTTAAAAACAATAAAGAAGTATATTTTAATTATAGTGAAATTTCTGAATGATGCTGTTGTTGTTGTTGTTGTTGTTGTTGTTGTTGTTGTTGTTGTTGTTATTATTATTATTATTATTATTATTATTATTATTATTATTATTATTATTATTATTATTATTAATTCATTCATCCAGCAATATATCATCATGTGAATGCAAAATACAAGTATATACAAATTTTCTCAGTTTATATTATGATATGA
Source organism: Metallyticus violacea (assembly GCA_030762175.1). NCBI lineage: Eukaryota > Metazoa > Arthropoda > Insecta > Mantodea > Metallyticidae > Metallyticus > Metallyticus violacea. Next base: position 39,728,725 of record CM060836.1, read on the forward strand.
GCTGCTGAATATAATTCTGCTCCTTCCATCTATTGCCCTTCTCAAGTGCTTACTGTCCATCATTTCCTGGGTTTCCTACTTCCATGTTATGTTTGGTCTTCCTATTTTCATCTCCTGGATAGAATCCATTTATATATCATTCATGGTAACCTTTCTTCGTTCATTTCCTTTAGATCTCCATACCATATTAGTTGTTTTGTTGAAATATCCTCTGTGATGGTTATTTTTATTCCTATTTGTTTTCTTACTGTAATATTTTTTATTCTTTCTCTTTGTGAAACTCATGTTGAATATCTCCAGTAATTTGTTTCTATTGCCAAAAGTCTATTTTAAAAAGTATTATTAAGTTTTACAGCATATAAAACTGCATGTCTAACAATTGATTTATAAATTTGACATTTGCTTTCTTTTTTAATCTGTTTATCACATAATATAGAGTTAAGGGTTGATATTGCACATTTTTATTTGTAAATGTGTTTTTTAATTTTTATATCATTTCTTATATTATCAGTTTATTTTTGTCCCTAAATATATTTATCACAATTTTTAATCATTCCATTTTCAGTAATTATATCCTGTTTTCCTCCTCCTATTACCATGTAATTAGGTTAAACATTAAGTTCAACTTTTCATACTCATTGAATCTTCTACTCATGTATCATATTCATCAGCTACTATAATTTGCAAACTATAAAGTATAAATAGTTCTGTCACCAACATTAACATCTGTACCTCTACATTTCTTCTTCCAGATTTCTAATACCTCTTCTAAATAAATTATGAACAGTGTTGAAGCTAGACTGTATTCCTAATGTAAACTTTTGCTAATAGAAAATTCTGATGATACTGTTTTTATTACTTTAATTTTTGCTATAGAATTTCTGTATAATTTTTCTCGTGTTTTAACTTTATCAATAATGGATATTGCTGCTCTAAACTCTGCTTTTTTAGCTTCTCTGTTGCTCTTCCTAAAAAAGATAGAAATATTCATTGGAATGATACATTAAATTTTGACATGTAAAAAGAAGCCTTGAAATCTTAGAAATTCCATCTTTGAAGGATAGCCTGCTTTGAAATCTCTGATCCAACATAACAGGACATTTATGTTAGTGCCCATTTAACTAGAGTTAATAAATATACATGCAGAATAGACTTCCAGTGTAGTGCTGAAAGAAAAATAATTTTAATTAATACTTAATTTTGTTATAATCTACAAAATTGTGAACTACTAAATTTTTAAAATACATTTATGAAATAAGTGCTATTTTTAGACAGTTTTAATATTAACATAACTGTTAAATTTTATCTCTTTTCCTTTCAGAGTGGTGCTAGAGGTCATGAAAGTTGTATTCCTTTAGCTTCCAGAATTCCCAACATGAAGTACTGCAGAAGAAACAAACCCTTTCTTAATAAAATCAAGGGGACAGAGGCTGCAAAAGCTCACTGAACTTAGAGAACTAAGAAAAATCTGTGTGAAATAGGATCATCAGTGTTATTAAAGGAAACATGAAGTAGAGCTGAAAATAATTGAATTAAAAAAAAAGAAATGAGATACTAGGGAGAAGAAGTTTTGAGATCTCTGAATAGGAAGGGGAAAGGAGAGAGAGCATATGAGCATGTACTTTATTGTTACTTTTGTTCATAATATATTTGAATAAACTCTGAAAATACAAGTTTGTCTTTTGAGAATTTTTTCATTCTTACGTCCTAAGGACTCCATACCATGCATGAACTTCATGTGGTATAATGCAAGGGGTAACTCTCCCCCCGGAAAACTTTTTCATAACCCAGAAAAGACTATACGAATAATGATTGAGTCACATACAAGAATTTCCTGCAAACACTGTTTAAACACCTTAAAATTCTTCCTCTTGGTTGTGTGTATTTATGTATATATGTATATGTGTGTGTATATATATGAGACATTAAGGCTATTCAAAAATGATCCCTCAAAGAGTTTGAAGACAATTGATGCAATACACAATCATAACACAAGACAGAAAACATATGTACATATCATCAGAATCAACACAATTGCTTTTCAAAACAATTCAGTGCATATGAGCATCAAATTATACAATAAATTGCCAAATTACCTAACATAATAGACAATAAAACAAATTTTGAAACAACATTGATGGCTTTTCTGCTTTGAAAGTGTAGATGAATACTTGAAATAGGATTAACAAGAATTAGAGTGTGAGTGTATATGTATATAGAACCATGTATGTAAATCTATATCTGTAAATAGCTTCAGTTCATTTTTGCCATTGAAATGCCCTGCATCCTGTACATATTTATGTAACCAATGATTTACAGGATCAATAAAGTATCTATCTATCTAACTAGATATACATGAGTGAAGTAGTTTTCATAACAAATAGTATTGAATTGAATTGATTTCCAAACAATTAGCACAAAGTACATGTTAATTGTAGGTACAGTTTTAATATACATATATAAGGAATGTAACAAAGGAAAATATGTGCATAAAATAAATGCACCTAAATTCATGCAATAAAGAGATATATTTTTAATAATTAATATATAAGTATAATATTCTAGAAATTATTAGGCTAAAGCCTTTGGACTTCCAGAAGCCACTAACCCCACTCTTACATGGATGAGGACTCTTATTACCAGTTTCCAGAGACAATGTTCCCACCCCTCTATTCTAAACCACTCATCACTAAAATTTTTCTTTTTTATCTGTAACTCTATGACAGTTGCCTTTACTATCCAAACACCATAATATCAATAATAATTAATAAAAGTGGATGAAGATTTGAGCAACAATAGCTATATGCAATAACAAAATGTTGAATCATATGCAGGTATTATGAAGGAAAAGTGAGCCATTTGTTTACCATTTCAAAGACAGTTAAAAAAAATTAAAAAGAAAATTAAAGAAGGGCAGTGAATCTGTATAGCCTTGTAACATTGACTATTATTGCTAAAGTGCTGTCATTACATAGAAACTAAGTAAGCGAATCATGTTAATTGCACTTTCATGTGAATGTAATTTGGGGTATGTAGCCATTCGGAAATGCTTTCCTAATAAAGTAATGAAGAATGCAGGTATAATACCTGAAAAAAGGAGAAATAAGAGCTGAACTATCTAATTTTGAATAATAGAACATTAAAATGTATACTGGAGAAGAAAAAAGTGACATTGATGTGTATAGAAAATTTGTTTGCTTTATTGTCTATCTAAATAATACTTCTGCATTTTTATTTAAAAGTTTATTGTTTTATTTCTAACAACAAACCCAGATCTCATTGATTATTCTGTAGTACACATTTAGTATACCTGGAAGATGCAGGAAATTTGTTGTAAACAAAATAAGCTTTCTCCTTATATCAGGACTTAAGGCTTTTTTTTTTTTTTTTTTTTTTTTTTTTTGAGATTATATTCTATTTACAGATTGAACAATAAACATTAAAATATATTTTTGTTTCAGGTGGCTTTTCTGCATTTCGTTCTTGTTATCCAGAATGGTGTGAAAGCTGTAGTGAGCTAATGGTGGCAGATTCTGGTCCTGGTTCAGTGGATGTTGTTCCACTTATGGGCTTACGCAGTCTCAGGATATCTGCAACATCTCAGTTCTCTAAGGTTTGTAAAATTAACAATTGCCGATCAGAAATTTATATTGGAAGGATATAGTGTATCTTGTTCACAGAGGTTATGTAATAACTAATTATTTCATCAATATAATTCAGAAATAAAAATAAGATATTAAAGGCGGAACATAAACTTTGTTTAAACTCAAGTTAATACTTCAAGAGAAGCTACAAATGTAACAACAAATGTAAGAGCCTATAATCTAAATGTTTCATAGTTGCTATACCTATGATAGATTAGGGATTGACAGTGTTTTTTATTTGTAGACCTTTATTTAAATATGAGTGTCCCAAAATTTTTTTTATTTAAAAAAGAATATAATAAAGGGATCAAAACAAGAATTTTAGTGGTAGAGTAAAGGTATAATAGAATAATAAGCTCATATAAGAACTACAACATTAAATACATAATTTTTAAATGTGTAAATATAGAATTGTGGGGAGGAAAATCTGCTTAATTGGCTGAATTGTTAGATCTACTTGCAAGAGCAATCCTCTATTGAAAGAGGCTATTGCCCTTTATGTGCTGCTGCTATTTCTGCTTCTGCTCTTGTAAATCCTATTACTGCTACTATTGTTACTACTCCCACTAGGACTATCACTGTTGTAACTGTTGCTACTATTACTGTTACTGACAGCAGTAATGTTATAGTACTAGTGATAGACAGTAGTGGTAACAATATAGTGAACACAGAATAATGATGAGCATGGTATTATTCAATACTGTACTACCTAAGATGCTGGCATGATGGAGAGTGACGTAGACAAAGAAATAGCTACTCTCTTCCTTTATACTTAGTGACAGATATAATGCTACAAGGTATCGCATGAACAAAACAAAAAAAAAATTTTTTAACAATGCAATAGCAACGTAAATGTTTGTTTAAAAGGATAAATAAGCAATAAGAACAATTACTTTATGTACAAAAGTGAAAAATTAATTTTATTAAGACAACTGCCAGAACACCATTGTCATCTTCTGCATCTTCATGTTCAATGGTGTGTGTATCAGATTCGCTGACCCAGTTAATAATCAAATTCTGAACGAGTTGTATCTAGCAAATTCCTTATGAAAATCCTTTTCTTGTAACTTTTTGACATGTACCCATTCCTCTCTTGTAATTCTATCAAGTACGTTGTTTGTTATCCACTGGAACATCTGTCTAAATGCATTATATCACCAAATTTATTCAACCTTTACTGCAACTCTTCAGTATAGTTACATTCATAAGTAGATAACTTTTAACTTTTTGACATGTGCCCATTCCTTTCTAGTAATTCTATCAAGTGCTTTGTTTGTCAGCGACTGAACATCTGCAAGTCAAAATGCATTATATAACCACACCTATTCAACCTTTACTGCAACCCTTCATATAATTATATTCATAAGCAGATAACTTGATCCATTTCTAAATCTATTGGGTCTAATTCATAAACTAATACCTGGAATTTAGTTTCAATAAGGTTTCTGCAGCCATTCCTATATTCTATTTTTTGCCAATTTATATTGAATAATTTATCTCATGTTCTAGAATAAAAATTCATTATATAAATTCCAAGTAGTTTATTAAGCTGTTAATATGTTTGAAAATGAAAAATATTTACTTTTGGACATAAAACAAACTTTTGCTGATCCAGCATGGCATATGATAAATTGAACATCTTTACCTACTGCACTCTGAGCTCCCCATATCTTGCCATATATTCTTCTTGATATGATATATTTTCCTTCTTAAAAAACTCATTTTATTGTAAAAGCAAAACTCCAAACTGACTATACATTGAACCAAGCATTTCAATAATCATCGAAGGCATTATTGAATTAGTGCAATAAGGAAACTTACAGTCTCTTCCATTCTCATTATTGTGTTTTAAATATTTAGAGGGGGGGGGAAGGCTGATGCCTCGCTTTTACTCGCCAGAGCTCAACAATTTATTCTGGAGTTGTAAAGGAAAAAGCCAGATGTCCCATATGCCCTTTTTTTTTTCTGAATGTTTTGTGAATAACTACCATTATAACACAATGCAATCACATAATAGAGTGTGCAGAGGACACTACCTTTTTATCTGTTTGTGCAGTCATTTATGCTATTTTTAAAATATGCAATAACTCAAAAATGGTTATAATTAGACATGTTCCCTTCTGCTTCTCAAGTATGGATATACCATTACACTGGGCATAAAAAGTTATACAAAAAATTTGCCTTATGAAATTAGCCGTGTATTATAGATTTTGGGATGCTTAATAAGAATATTAGGATAGAAATGCACAATTGGCTATGGATTATGAGAGATATACAATAGTTCCTGATGTAATGGAGTAATGCTTGCATAACACACACGTTTTTGTCCATGTCCACTTTTACATCTAACATCACTTTGCCTGCCTCTTGTATAACTGCTCAAGGTTATCCTTAGCAATTATTCAGCAATTATCAGCCATCATTAAAGTGGACCTCTTTCCCTGATATCTTTTCTACATTTTTGGAGATTTGAAGTAATGTCTCAAGTTAATCACATTTTTGTTAGTAGAAGGCTTGTTCAATGTTGGTTTAGTTCCCAGCCAGAAACATTTATTAACAATATACATTATCTTGTGCTACAGAAGGATAAATGTGTTAACACTGTGATGAGTAGTAACAGTAAATTTAATTTCATCCCTTCTATAAGTGATGATTGGTTTTTTTTTATACCAACTTGATAGTTTTAGAAATGTTTATATTTTATATTCTATGCTTCTAATCTCATAGTATCATGACTTTCTTTATGAGAACCACCATAAATGGCCTTATGCATTTTATTTTGTTTGCAAATTAGGGATTTAGATGCAGATTTACAATAATGCTTAATCATATGTATTTCAGCGACAACATCATTTGGGTTCTTCATGTTCATCAGCAGCTACCAGCAGTACTGACTCTAGTGATGATGACCGTTGTGACTCATCTTTAGGTTTAGAAGAAGATCGTGACTTTCCTGTGAAAATTTTACCACATTTATTTCTTGGCAATGCTGCCACTTCTGAAGATAGTGAGGCTCTTAGCCGCCATAGTATAGAGGTGAAATACAATACTACAATATTTGTAAGCTTTCTTATTATATATTTGCAATTAAAACATTTACAAAAGGATAGTAGAAGATTAGCAATTAATTTTGTTTGCTGAAAAATAATACTTTTATTAATTTTACTTCATATTACTTATTTATTTCTATAAGATTCCATACTTATTTACTTATTTCTATAAGACTCCATCAATATCCAAAGCAAAGCTTGGTTTTAAAATAAGAATTCTCTTGGATTAGTGAAAGGGAAGAGCATTTTTGTAATGTTTCCTCTCATATCCAAAGGGCATTAGAGGAAAAATTCTCAAAATTGTGAGAAAAGTAATTGCAATTTGGTAACAGAAATCTTAGCACTTACTTAGTACTCCTAATGCTTGTTAATTTATTTTTTTATTTTTTATTTTTTTTGAATACAATACAATCAGGGCTGACTTTGGAAAACCCGCTTTCTTCATTTCTGGCAGACTTATTCATGAGTTTTTTTTGAAACACACATCATAAACATTTTTCCATATGATACTGATATGTATCAATGATGCAATAATACTAAAGAAGTATTCATCAGCTGCTTTAAATTTTTTCAATTTATAAGAGAAAACCATAAAATATACCATGGAAACCAAAGAAAATGGAAAACTCCCATTTTTAGACTTAAAATTGTTATAAACTCAGACCAACTCAACTTCGGTATTTATACAAAAGACACACATACTGATAACTACACAAAAACAATAACTATAACCCTAATTCCACATAAATATGCCATTTTCAATAGTTTGGTACACAGACTAGTTTATGTTAAAAAATAGAATACAAAAAGCAAATACAGTTCAATTATATATATGCTCAATACAGCAATAATCAGTAGGTACAGTACTAACACAATAGTTAAAAAGATTAACAAATTCAAAAATAAAAATCTATTAATGACATTTCTACACTTAAAAATATTACAATTAAATGCAAATACAGCAGATTCACATATCATCCAGAATATCATCACAAGTTTGGGAAGATTTTCAAAGAACACGGCACAAAGTAAATGCAATATAAAAATTTTATTAGGTTTTTCACTAAAAGACAGTATACCACCAGAGAAAAAAAAATCAGAAATGTATGCAATAGGATGCTCAGACTACAATTTAAAATATATATAGAAAAAACTAAGAGATTTTGAAAAAAGAAGGAATATTTTAGATTCTATCTGGCTAAAATAAATGGAAAAATTGATGGTAGAATTGTTGTTCCCTTTACATGAGTGGGAGATTCTGGAAAATAAAACCTCATTTAGCAACTCATCTCTAATGGCCTTAATATTAAAATTGCTAAGCAATTTGCTTTTAAATGTTTTAAGCTGTTATTGCCACCATAGGTTTTATTTAATTTTATTGTGGGTTTGTGACTTTTCCTAAGTTGTTTCATATATATTTTAGGTACTGTAACTTTTCTTTATTTTGAGTGAAATTTTGCACATTTCCATTTGCTATACTTAATTTAAGTGACTTCATTCAACATAACAAAATAATAACTAAGTAATGATGGCATATAGACTACAGCAATATGATTCAGAGCCACACAAAATTTCATAACTTTAGATCAGTATTAATGTATTTGTATTAAGACATAGTTTAAACTACATTAGGTGTTCATAATTTGGATAACCAAAAGTATTTTAATTGAGTACTACTTTTAATAAGTGGCATAAAATCCATATTGCAATCAAATAAGCAAAGTAGCTGCATTTTGCTTTAAGGGTTGCATTCTTTGATATCTTGGAGCACAAGTAGTTAATGTGCCTACCTGATTATAGGTTAGAGATTCAAATGCATTTGTCCAATTATTTTATACTATCCTGTTTCCTCTCTCTTAGGATCTTCAGGCCCGCAAGAATCTTTAGTTATCTTAAACCCTCTCCCAAATGAATAAATTAAATAAATTTTCTGTAACATAATGAGTTTCTTGAATATGGGTGCCATAATTAGGAATATTTTCCCTAGGTTAAGAAGGAACATTATACGTTTTCTATTTAATACCTTTATGTGTAATAATTATCATTATCTAAAAGTTTTATTGTATTTTCAGTACATCTTGAATGTAACGGCAGACCTTCCAAATGTGTTTGAAGACTCTGGTACATTCAAATATATGCAGATACCAATAGCAGATCACTGGAAAGAAAATTTGGCTAGTTTCTTCCCAAAAGCAATAGAATTCATTGGTAAGGAATGTATTTGATATTTAATTAATAATTACTTTTAAATTTTATTTTGTTGTTCTTTTCAAATGTAGTGGACTTCTGGTGGTTGGTGGTATTATAGCTGTAAAAATATGTTCTGCTTTATTCCATGTTTAGTTTTACATAACTTACATTGTTTTTTTCTGCAGGTAATAGTTGTGAAATTCTTGAAAAAGATTGCTTTATAACCAGACTGAGAATGGTATGCAACTTATTGTACAAAATAAATGCACAATATGCAATTAATATTCAAAATGTGAATACAATAACACAAACTATGCAATGACTGATGTAAATGATGAAAATAATATGTTAAAAAATTATTACTAGAATGCGGATTTGATGTAATATCAATTTGAGAAATATGTAGTCAAAACTGGTTAAATTATGTAATGAAGCAGTTATATGTAAAATCAAATATTTCATTTCGTTGAGAAAGTAGGACATTGCAGCTACTCAAATTGAGATTATATTAAACAGTTCACTTCTGCTACAAATATTATATTACAATTAATTTTAGAACATCAGAATGAATGCAAAAGTACTGAAAGACAAGTTCCCCCATTTAAGCTTTTAAGTTACAGTGTAAGGGAATGCATAATGTACTTTTCCAAAAGTTGGTCCTGGTGGTGTAGTGGTAACCATACTTGCCTTCTAAAGCCAAGGTCGCAGGGTCAAACCTGGCCATAATCGATGGATTTTTTCAGGCATAAAAATCCTAAGTATGCCTTCCTTCAGAAGGGAAGTAAAGCCGTGGGTCCTGTGTCGTATATTTACGGCACGAAAAAGAGGCTCAAGCCTGAAAGAAGTGGCCTCTGATCAAAATTTGTCAGTCGTTTCACGCCCAGAATTGAATGGGACCTGATGACCTGAGATGTTAAAGAGCGTCCTTAAATAAAAACGAATTAAAAAAAAAAAAACTTTACCAAATATTGGTTTTTCATGCACAGTCTTCTGTCTGACAATAAGTTTTTTATATGAGTAAAAAGAAAGCTCTACATAACAACAAGTCATCAGTGTGTATTTACACAAAGGGATTGTGTTAGAAACAATATTCTCAGGGGATTCTACAGTTTCACCATTAAATGAGTGAAACAAAGTAAGAAGAGTTGAGTATCCAGGATTTTTATTCAGCACAGGTTGCAGTTTAACGGAAACTACACCATCCATTTCATCTGGTACAACACTAACCTTCTGAACTGCATCTTCCATTATTCCCATAACTTCTTGGGGAGGCATACTAAAGTCTCCAGTTTCTTGATACTATTGGGAAGCCAATTGAAATAACTTCCAATGTATGAAACTGAACTGAGCACTTTATAACTGTTGAATGCTGACAAGGTACTGCAGGATCAGAAGAAAAGGTCTGCATCACTGATTTCTGATTTATAATCATATCAGTCCTATGTCTTCCTATCTGTTTCACTTTGATTTTTCTTCAATACTTCTCCTAGAGAATGGTTTATTCAATAAACTCTCAACTGAATTCATTCTTCAGCCCACAAAATATATTATAAAATATATATATAAATGACCACACACCATGCAAAAAGTATAATGGCATACAAGCAAACTCATAGAGCATGTGATTGAGAAGCTATGTGTGCTGGTAATGGAATTCTGAATGCAGAGTGCCAGGAACGCCTAAGGCCATATTTAATCTCAACCATTCAGCCAACAGCAATGCCATAAGCTGCTAATGAAGAATGTGCATCCAAGTATGTACATGAATGTGATCTGAAGACTGAGCAAATATTTGTACAGAATAATGTTAATTTTCATTTATATCATTAGTATGAATTATTTTGAAGAAAGTGTGCTGAGGACACATTATTTTATTTACAGATGCTCTTTAACATCTTAGGTCGTCAGCATCCCACTACCACCACGGCTGGCCATTGTCGTTAAAGCGCATTCTCGTGAGTGGGAGGTGTGGGGTTCAATTCCCATCAGGACCATCCTACCTGACTGAGATTTTTTTCAGGTTTTCCTCAGTCCTCATAAATGGCAAATGCTGGAGATGTACCCTAAACTTAGGCTTGGAACATTTCCTGCCTTTAAAAGATCCTTTCCCAGTATATCATTTCATCTCATGTATCATCAATGTCCAGTGCCTCTGGTGCTTCAGTAGTAAAAATGGGCATTAAACACCATTTAAAAGGGGGGGGGGGGCTTTCCATTCAATTCAGGGCATGAAATGGCTGGTAAATTTTGCTCAGAGGCCTCTTCTTTCAGGCTTGAGGTTCTCCTTCTTGCCATAAATCTATGACATGGAACTCACTGCTTTAATTCCCGTCTGAAGGAAGCTATACTTAGGATTTTTACACCCAAAAAAATCATCAACCTAGCTGGGATTGAACTTGAAATCTTGGGTTTACAAGGCAAGCATGGTTACCACTAGACTCCCAGACCAATTTGTGTCAGTGTGCATAAAAGATATATTAATAGGCAAGACTAAAAAATGAAAGGATACTCAGACCAATTGCAAAGGAAAATATTTTTGGGTCACCTTGACCTTCATTTGCTTATAAATTCTGTTAAAACTTGCTCCACTTAGATATGAGGAAAGTCCTACTTTTATGTAATACCTTAAAAATGCATCACAAAAAACTTGCTTTATAGAAAATAAGTAAAACATGTTAATTAACACTTAGGTTAGTACTTTGCAAGATGAGATTTTCTAAAGAAAAAGGAACAGGGGGAGAAGTTGTAGTTTTAATTTCATAATCATTTATTTAATTTTTGTATCCAAAAATCATTTACAGCAATAGTGAACACATTAGTATTAATAGCTTTATGTGTAGTTTCTGGATAGCAATGTATATTTTGTTAGTTTTTATGAGTGTCTAGGAAATCTGTGTAAACATACTGACTAGTAAAAATATGGAATGTAAATATATTGCATTGTATGTATTTACACTTAATATTTTAACCTTATTCATATTGCATACAGAAACATACAATGGCATATAAACCAAGTGTCTCACCTAACTCTGTCACCTCAAATGTTTTTGAAATGAAACAAGATGTGAAAAATCTAATTGAACAGTTATGTACCCATGTCAGGTTGACACAATGGGGTTTATGAGCAATCCGGAAAATTAAAAAAAAATTAGAGTTTTCAACTCAAAATCACATTTTTTTTTTTAAATAGAACATGTATATTTTTCTAGCAAACCAAAAATTAGAAGTCAAATTAGTGATAAAAGAATTGGTTTCATGTTCTAAACCTCATACCTTCTGAAATAGGTAAACTTTTAAAGAGTGACAATGGATGCATTTTTTATGATGTTATGCAAAGAGTGTAGTACTGTACACAGAGCATGGGTTGCTTACAATATGTTTGTACTAAAAGTATGCTGTAAACAAACTATTATCAGTCTGCTTAGTGTACTAGTGTCTCCTGATCTGTCAGCTGTACTGCTGTCAGTGTCAAACTGGGAAATACATACTGTAACTTATTTTACTGTTTCTGTTCTCAGCTAATGCGTACTTTCCATATTGATATTTGGAAGCAGTTGCAAGATGATAATGCATTCCTAAGTAATATTTTGTTTAGGATGAAGTTTCATTTACAAATCATGGTAATGTGAATTTGAGGAGCATGCACTACTCCCATGCATAATCCCTACTGGCTTCAAAAAAATTGCTCATCAACAACAGTGGAGTGTCAATGTTTGGTGCAGTATCATTGGCAACCACATTGTAGGTCCCTATTTTTATCCGGGAGCATTAAACTGACAGCAATATGAATCATTTCTGCAAGACACTCAACCCCTCTCATGGAGGACATGGGATTTGAAATGTGTCTTATCTATGTCATTCCAGCCTGATCAGTGCCCCACAAAATTCATTCATGTTCCCAGAGAAGCTGTGGATGCAAAGTTAATAAATTGATGAATATTGGTGCCCCATTAGATGCCATGCTATTAGACTCTCTGGGGAGCAATTAAAGAAAGAGTGTATCAGGAATTCCCAACAACATTAGAGAATACGAAACAGCATATTACCATGGCATGTGCAGCAATGTCTGTAGAAACACTACAACAGTGTAATGCTCGCTTGCTCACCTTTCCACAAGTGTATTGATGCAAATGTTGGTCACTTTGAACATCTTCTGAAGTGACACACTTTCATCAGAAAAGATGTTACTGATTATTTGTGAATTCTGTGCTGGATATAATTTACAACATGGAGTTTCTTTGAGCTTATAGGCAACTAGTAATTTTGTTTAGAAAGTAAAACTAATTCTGTTGTCACTAATTGGGCATCTAGTTTTCAGTTTGCTAAAAAATGCATGTGTTTCATTTAAAAAAATATAACTTTGAGTTGAAAGCAATATTTTTTTTAATTTTCTGGATTGTGCATGCTCTCCCATTGTGTGAGCTCCTAATGTGGTAATGTTCCTGAGCAATTATATTTTCTGCATCTTGTTTCATTTAAAAAATATTTGAGGTCATAAAGTTAGGTGAGACACCCAGTATGTTAAATTATGGCATAAAGAAATAAAATTTGTTATAAACGTTAAAAATATATTTTATGGTATTTCAGTGTATACATACTGCATTTTACATTTGTAAGGGTATAAGTGGTTTATTTACAATCAAATATAAGCTGACTATTTGAATTTTGCATGCTTTTGTTTACAAAGAATGAGGTTCACCTCTATGCCTCTTTTCTTCTTTTTTTTACAGATGAAGCAAGGAGCAACGAGAAAGGTGTGTTAGTGCACTGTCTAGCAGGTGTGTCACGTTCAGTCACAATAACAGTAGCCTACCTCATGTACAAGCTTTCACTTAACTTGAATGATGCATTCAATATGGTACGTTCCCGAAAGTCCAACATTGCACCCAACTTCCACTTTATGCAGCAGCTTCATAACTTTGAGCGAGAACTTGCTAAGGAAAAGGCAAGCCCCAAGGAAGGTGAGTCCTCTCTAAATATTTACCTTGTAATATAAGAATTATAAATTATAAATATGTCTTTATTTGTTGGAATACTGTTTGGGAGAGATAATGCACAATAAAACTTTCATAAATATTATAAAGAAAAACAGAGGTTGTACAGAATTAACAATCACTTTGCTTACTAATGGAGAAGGATGCACAATTATCCAAAATATCATGCTTGGTGTGCAAACTTTATGTATTTCATTTCCCCCTTTTTTTTAACATCTTGAGCTTAATATAAGGTTTTTATTTTTCATAATATGTCTTGAGAGTGTGAGAGAGAGAGGAAGAGATTATTGTCTGAGTGGTGTGTATATATAGATGTACTTCTGACAACTAGTTCAATCATTGCTAATATAATGGTCATTAAGGTGAATGTTTGTGCATCTCCTTTTATAGTGTGCAACACATCATATAATGCATGTTTAAATTTTTAATATGCTTATTTGCATAAGAATGGTAAGTCCAAAGCATATAATGAATGTTTATGTGCAATGAGTACATAAAAAGAATACATGAGGTATGTAAGAAGTTTTTAAGACAATATATGAAATGATAGTAATCCAAAGACAAATGTTCAATAACATTAAGTTTTAAAACTAATTTTGTGTCGGAACCAATACTGTGAAGCAACTAATATATTCTTAATTAGCTGATGGGTCAATTTAATACTCTTATGCTCCACTTTCCATTTAATTATACAGAACATGTTTCACAGACCATTGCCCGCATCATTAGCTGTTAGTCAACTGCCAAATTCATTGATGGTTGGATGAACTTGGTGTAATTCTTGAGGACATTATATGATAAGGGTACTAGCAGGATGAGCAAGGGTGAAGACTGTTAGAATGACTTTTTGCATATGTCCACTCCTTGTTGAGATATAACATTGTATTCTGGTGTGAATCATGCAAGTAAGGTATGCTTCATAATGCAAAACAAAATAATTCAAGCCATGATAGGAGCAAGTCCAAGAACAACCTGTAAACCACTTTTTAAAAAGATTACACATTCTTCCTCTTTCTTGTATCTATATATTTGAAATAATAGTTTTTATCCGTAAAACCATCAGTAATGCAGATTCACCCTTCAATAAGAATGAAGCAGTCCATCAATACAATTCAAGACAAAATTCAAACCTCCATGTATATAAGCATAATACTTCCTTATACCAAAGAAGCATATTGCACTCTGGCATGAAGATATACAATAACCTTCTAAACTGCTTAAAGGAAATACAACAAGATAAAAGTTTCAAACTACTTGTAAAGGCATATCTAATTAACCACTGCTTCTACTCTATTCAAGATTTCCTTGTAAATAATGACAAATAACTATTTTGTAACTGCACTATGTCCTAGTAGTGTGAGAATGATAATATATTTCATCTATATTCTTACCTTGATATTATTGTACACACATAATTGGATTATGTTTTTTACTTTTGACATTCTTGTAATGTAATTCATACTTACCTTGATATTATTGTACACATCTAATTGTATTATGTTTTTTACTTTTAACATTCTTATATATAATTCAGTATTTTATTAAACGTATCCAACATCAGTTGTACTACTATATACTAGTGATCAACTGGATCAATAAACTACTACTGCTACTGCTACTGCTGCCGCTGCTGCCGTCGCCACCACCAGTAGTAGTAGTACTATTACTACTACTACTACTATTACTACCACCACTACCACTACTATTCATTGATAATTTAAAGAAAATATCTTTGCCTTGTACCATAATAAATCCATTATATACTAACTAGTTCAAATCTATTTAGATACCTCAGGTATTAAGCATTTATCTCTTACATCAGACTGCTAACTAGAAATTAAATAGTAATTTTTTTTTCTTATAATTTTTTGAAGAAGATTTTATTGCCATCAACAGATGTGAAAACGGTTTCACTTATACCTTTATGGAACAGAATATATAAAAATTTGCTAATGGTTGAATACTTTCATCTTAATCAGAGTTGTAAATGCATTTTTGGGTGAAAATGGTTTATTTCTTCAGTTGATACAATTGAAAGTACTGGTAGTAGCTGCCATTTCATGAATTTAGATACATGTTGAAAACTCATTTTCTCTTGTGGGTTTCGATATCTGCAATAATCACTGCTATTCCCCACAGATTCTAGCAGTTGATCCATATCTTTATACAACATGAAAACATGTATTGGCCCTTTAGGTTGAAATATGGGAAAATGCCTTTCAATTTTAGGTTTTTCTCATGTCATTCATTTGCTCATCAATTGCCTTATTCTTTTTTGTATTTTATTATTTATACTGCCAATTTTTTGAATGGTGATTTTTTTCTTATAGGAACAGAGTGTCAAGCAACTGTTCTTCCTGATGCAAGTTCAGCTAGTGATAGTAGCATGGCACAGACATCGGCATCAACAGAGTCCCGATGTAGTGATCCTGATTGTAAGTGCCCTGCACATTTTCTTAGTCCACTTGCTATTGGAACCAGCCCAGATTCAGGTATTGAATTTGATCGATGGACATCTGCACCTGGAGAGTGAGATAGGATGGGGGAGACGCAATTTTGGCACTTCAAATAATTTCCCTCCTTGAAAAAAAGGAAAAGACGTGTGAATGCATTTCTCTCATAGAAATTAAAAATTTGTCTATAGGGAAAAGTTCACATTTTTTTAAACATAAAGGAAAGGTGTTAAAAGGTGTTAGCGTCTCACCCCACATATCATTTAAAATTTATTGCAATGCAAAGGAGTCCCCAGCAAACTAAGAACATGCAAAATATTTTCTCCCTCTCGGAAGATGAAATTGTGCAGTTAAAAACAATGCAATGGAGTTGGATTTGGATAGATAGATTAGCAGAAAAAATGTTCATTACAAGTACATAATTTCCACTATTCTTGAAAAAACTATAATGCATATATAAGCGGTACTCATTCTGTCCACTAAAATATCTATATGGAATTATGTTCCTGACTGATGCTGTATAGGAAATATATGTATTAATTGTTGGAAATGAATGCATTAAAGTTGCTGTCTGATGCTATTCTTCATGATTATAGCATGCAACAATAAACATTCAGAAGCAATAGCTCAAGCTCATAATGAATGCAAAAATTATATATGTATATATATATATACACATACATACATAAAATTAAATATTAAATAAATGAAAAATAAAGTAACTCTTGGAACAATGTAGCTAAAATAACAAGAACTTGAGAAGCAGAAATTGATAAAACACTTGAGTAGTAACACAGATATTGCCATATTTTGAGCAACTTGTATTCTTCTTCACCAAGTTATTATCAATTTCTGTTCATATATATAGCTAAAATAATAAGAACAAGAGGAGTAGAAATAAATATAGCATTAAAATATTCACAGAAATACTGCAATATTTCAAACAATTGTGTGTTCTACAGGCTCTCCTGTACAATTTGGCTAGTTACGCATTGAATCTGGCTGCAGCAGCAAGAGCTCTTATTCCCGAACAATTAAAATATCTAGACAATTGAAACCACTTTGTAATGATTCAGGCTCTTGCAATTTCAGTTACAGTTATAATGAAAATAAGTATATGCCTCGTTACAGGAGATGTTAGAAATGTCCTGCTACAGCATCCAGAACAACTCTTGGCTTTTTTATAGGAAATTTTCTTTCATATGCATCAGTTTGGCTTCTGAAATGGAGTTCATTTCCCTCCATATATCGCCTTTCAGTTCTTCTCTATACACTTTATTTTTCAAGATCCCCCATAATAAGAATCATGTGATGTGAGATTCGGGGATGTGGGCCATAGCTCCCTACTAATTACCCCATCTTCCAAAAAGTCCCTGAATGAAATTTAATGACTTTGCACCTATATGCATAGAAGCATAATCTTGCTGGAAATATTAAGATCAACATTCACTATTGGTCAGTTGTTCAAAGAATAAGGAGAGCATGTCATTTCTGTAAGGTTCTGAATTTACAGTATCTGCAAAAAATATTGGCACTGTTATTCAGTATGCATTAACTACTAACCATATCCTGATATTCTCATTACGTAATGGTTTGCTACACTAAATTGGTTTTTCTGTGCTCCAATACCAGTTATTCAATATCAAAACATTGCCATGTAAATTGAACCATGCTTTGTCAGAGAACATTACTAAATATGTATCAATTACCCTATTATTAATATTCTTCAAAATCCAATTACAGAAATGTAACTAACTCTCACTATCACATGGTAGATATTAGTGGACAACAGTGATTCTATACAGTTTAAATTTTAAGAATTTAGTAGCTTGTTGGGCTGAGCTCATTGAAGTTTCTGTCAAGCAGTAGCAGAGATTTTTGAGGAGAATATTCTAATATTCTTCATCTTCCTCTGTCTCCTCATTATGCACACATTGCTTTACCCTTCACTTCTGATCAAGAATCAAACCCATTTCCCTAAATTTATTGGTAAATTTTAAATAACTTCTCTGCTTGGAGGACTCGTACCTTGGAATTCAGTTAAAAAAATTGTCATCTATCTTTCCTGCAAGATAATGTAATCACATATGAATCTACATAAAAATCTGTTGCTATAATGTGTACTTATCTCGTGATATTGTTATAACAAAACCCAAAATATGCATATCACATGAACTTGTAACAAGCTTTGGTAAGACTGAGGAACAAAAAAAATAAACCAAGGTTGCAAGGTGCACAGAGTTGCAAGTCGGAACACTTCAATGTAACCTTGGCGCACCAACCAGCTCACTTGTACATGAAAGACTCTGTACAAAGACAGTAGACAAGTGAAGTAAATATTAAAATCTTGAAGGCAACATAAATATGGAAACATCTGAAAAAGCCTTGAGAAGAAAAGGGTGGGGAGCAAAAAGAGAATGCCACATTAACACATAAGGGATTAATAATAATAATAATAATAATAATAATAATAATAATAATAATAATAATAATAATAATAATAGTTAAGTAATGAAGAATATTAACATCTAGGTTTAAAACTGGTGTTGTATGTACTTAAAGAAAAAAAAATGTTGCACTCTATCTAAGGCAGCTTTGAGGAGCATGAGTTGGTAACACATCAATTAGTGTTAAATTAAATATTGAACTCCATTTAGTGGGAGAGAGCATGTTGGGCAAAACCAAAGTCTCTCATACTAGTTGCTGAAAATATGCTGTCCCATTATAAGGATTTTTATGATATAATTTAATACTTATTGATGCATACTGGTTTATGTCTATGAATGTTGCCTAAAGAGATAGAGAGAAAGCAGCAGTTTTTTTTTAATTGCATAAAGCATGTACATCACTAATGTTGCATCTTAATATTCTTCATAACTTATCATCTTCTTCTTCTTCTCCTCCTCCTCTCCCTTTTTCTCTCTTTTCTTTCTTTCCTTCCCCCCTCTCTCTCCCTCTTCTTCTCCATGAGTTAATATAGTACTTTTACATTTTTGCTTCCTTACCCCTATGGCTTGTTTCAACTGTCTTGATACATTAGGGTAACTTTTGAATCCAATATTTACTTTTACCATTTTTATTT
Source organism: Metallyticus violacea (assembly GCA_030762175.1). Taxonomy (NCBI): domain Eukaryota; kingdom Metazoa; phylum Arthropoda; class Insecta; order Mantodea; family Metallyticidae; genus Metallyticus; species Metallyticus violacea. The sequence goes on from CM060836.1 coordinate 39,748,138, forward strand.
GCCTTTGAATAAAAGCATATATTTTAAAGCACATATTTTCTTGAAATACTGCATTATTTGTGTATTTTGTTTATTTTTGCACCTCTTATTATTTTTAGCTATGTTGTTCTTTATATACAGATGCACAGTGCTAATATTTTTAATGGCTCAAAATGGCTAAATGCTGAATTTTTTAAACTTTCTGAAGGAAAGTATCTTCATGAGAGCTGGCTGCATGGACAATACTTTAGTGGGCCCCATCTGGGGTTGGGGTGGGGGACTTCAGAATTTTAAATGGCATTATGGTATACTTTTTGGATGTTTTGATTGTCTCCAACAAATTAAATAACTAGAGATGCTAATTGGAACTTGTACAGTGAAGCCATCATATAATTGCGATCATAGTCAATTAAATGCTTTTGTTTAAACTTTTTTTTTCTAAAATGAAATTTGAAATTATAGGGTATTTGAAACAAAACTTACTAGATAAAAACAAATAATAAACCAAGTTATTATATTTCATCATTTTATTAAGTTATCTAAATAACCTCCATTATTATCTAAACACTTAATAATTCTTTTCTGGAGGCTTTTCCCAAAATTTTTCAATGTACAGGAAGTAGTAGCGCCACAAGCTGCATACTTTTGTTCTTGGCTTTGTTCTTTCAAATTCTTTTTGGCTGTGGCTGCTATCTTTGTTTTGCATATCCCCATAAAAAACAGTTCAAAGGTATAATATCAGGTGAGAGGAATGACCATGTCACAGGTCCAATATGCTGAATTCATCTGTCAGAATGTTATTCAATAATTCAGATGCATGTCATGCAAAGTGTGGTGGTGCTCTATCTTGCTGGCACCATAGAAGCTTGTACAATGAGAGGTACTTTTCCAAGACTGCAGATAATTCATGGCTGATAAAATAACAATATGCCTTACTTGTAATTGTGCCACCAAAAAATTAAGGACTTATGATAAAGTGACTAAGATTTCAACAATTAACGAAGCTGAAAAGATAAAGTTGTTTTCCATTTGAGGTTTTTAGATATTCATTACTATATTTATTTACATGCCCAGTGTTCGAAAAAATTACCTAAAAAGAAATTAATACATTGCAACAGTGAATTATTCTAGTCAATTGCATTATGCAGCCTTCACAAAATATTGTGTGGAGCTAATCATTTCTTCCTGATGCAAGTATATTTGTTAAGTAGGGTATTTATTTCAGCTGCTTTAGTATCCATTGTACTTAACTGCAGGTAATCCTGCGGTCTCTGGCCAAATCACATTGACTTATTTTGGATTTACAGCTACAGCAGCAATAGCATGAATAGCACTCTCATAATTAATTTTTTTACTTCATCTGCATACACTTTTTGTTCTTTGCATTTCATACTTATATAGACATACTTCCAGCTCTTTGCATTTCATTTGTATCCGTCCTGGTGGTGTAGTGGTTACCATACTTGCCTCCTAACACCAAGATCATGGGTTCAAACCCAGCCAGGACCGATGGATTTTTTTGGGGCATAAAAATCCTAAGTATGGCTTCCTTTGGAAGGGAAGTAAAGTCGTGGGTCCCGTGTCGTACATTTATGGCACGAAAAAGAACCTCAAGCCTGAAAGAGAGGCCTCTGAGCAAAATTTGTCGGCCATTTCATGCCCTGAGTTGAATGGGACGCTGATGACCTGAGCTGTTAAAGAGCGTCCATAAATAAATCAATAAAAAAAAAAAAAAAAAAAAAAAGCATTTCATTTGTGACATTTGATCCCATGCTGCTCATTGAACACTTTCAGAGCATCTCATAAAAAATCAAAATTGCTAAACTATTTTTAAGATTATAAAATATAGTGAACTTTTGTAACAGTGATGTCAAATATTAACATTTTAAAAAATGTTAATATTTTTAAGATGCTAGGTGGCTTTGAAATGTTAGTTACCAGATGTTATTACTGTCTGTTTTCCAATGTTTCTTTTTCGATTCACAAAGTGTAATTAAGCTCCATAGTATTGTTTCAAACCCCAATAACTTATCAAGATTTCATTTTAGAAAAAAATAAGTTTTAAGCAAAAGTTGCTAAATTTGTTGAGGACAATGAGAATGTCAAAAAAGTATGAATGTACAACAATTTGTCCTGGACAGTTTGCACTGTGATAACTTGTCATAAAAGATTTGTCACTATGCAAATTTATATTGCTGGGGTAAATTTGTCCCAATGTGAATTTTTTCTTTGACAAAATTTATACCAGGTTTCAAATTAGTTTGTTTCAGTTTCTGAAGAAATAACGTTTTTTATATTATGAATTGTATTGTGTGAAATGCTACATGCACTAAATAATATTGGCCTATGCATGTGTAGTATACTGTGTACAAGTTAATATTAAAAAAAGATTCCCAGAAATTACATGCCCTTGAGCTCGTAGATATTGCTGAAAATCCTCATCATCTTTGTACTCTTCATAACGAGAAACAGTCCTTTTCATTCAATGGTCCACTTCTTGACATTGCTTTTCTCATCATTTTAGGGGCCCTACCAGTGTCCAGGTAAATAATTTGCTTAGAAATGTATGCCACTTCATTTTTATCTTTCTGTAGAAATACATTAAAGGATGGATATGATTTTTCTCTAAGTTAAATTTGTTATGCCAGCCTTCACATGGGCTAGTTGTTCAGGGGAAGCCTTTCAGAAAATGGTCTTAATGGTTGCAAATGGGATAGTCTGCATTCTTGTCCTACTTGTCATCCCAGCAGATAATTTATTTCAACATACATGAACACAAGAGCAAGGACTGGATCTGAATTTTGCTGGAGGGTGAAGGCATTTCTATTTTCTTGTCATTATTACATTCATCATATATTAGGAGAGCCAAAGCAAATGAAAGCTTGAAATGTCAGTGCAGTTCATGATTTCCTTCCTGCATATAAGCTGTAGCAATCCCTGTGCCTCGCAATTTGTGCCATAAGATCTGATCATAATGAAATAAACTTCCTGCAATGAAAATCTTCAATAGCATTAATGGCAGCAACTTTATAATCGAATGTATACAAAGGTATGTGAAAGATTTGTTTACAACTGGCACTGAACATCTTAAGCATGGGTCTCAAATACTTCTGTATACAATTGCTGTATACTAGGTCTTATTTATCATTAGAATCACAACCATGATTGTTAGAGCTGGCTTATTATATTTGGTATTGATCTAAATATCTAAAGAGTTATTTATATATATATATATATATATATATATATGTATCCAATACTCACATTGGCTTAATCTTAAAAGATGGTCTGAAGTGTTGACTTCAGACCATTTAAACTATTGACTAAACTATGGCTAGTTTAGTGTCAGCATTAATGTCAGAAGCCACAGTCTCCTGTTCTCATCAATTTGAGAACAGTCTGGGATGACTTCCAAATCTTCCAAGATTTAGGATTAAGAAGCAAATTTTCCTTACATACTCTTTCCATCAAACAAATTAAGGTTATCTTTCTCAGGAGCTTTAAATATGCATCATTTGACACTGTGTTGACATGGCATTTCAGTATTGCATCACACTGCCCTCCCCGAATCAGGAGCATTTGTATGATCACTTTCTTTTACAACCTGATTTGTACCTCTTGTAAATGAAACCGAACAGAACAGATTCTCTTAATAATCTCTTCTGAGTCGAAATAATTAGAGCACTCTTTATGGTTTCGCTTACATGAAATTTACCCAGAACATGTTTCATGGAACAATAGTCCAAATCCTCAGCAGAAAAACGACAATTTCCTCTTCTTTCACATTTCCATTTAAATTTTTTATTCCCCTTTCTATGCTTTGTATACAAGTATCCTTTCCAAATTAATTTAGATTTGCCTTCCTCTGATGTTGTGAGATGTAAGCACTTAATAATATTAACCAAATTTTCATTCTTTTCCTATAAATAATTGTAATTTCAAACTTGAAAATGTTGGTGTTGTTATAAGTTATTTGTTATAAATTATGACTATTGTTAAGCAATGGCAACAGTTGTATAAGGCAGAATTATATAACACATAAAATTTATTTAGAATAAAGTGGTGGAATGACTAATCCATGATTGTCATATTGCATCCCATATGTTTGCTGGGATGAATAACAATGGAACAAATATACGGGTATGAATTGTCAAGATACCAAAATATACCATTGTTTTTTTTAAAAGCTGAATTTAGCCCCTTTGGAGTCCCGTTCAGAGCCAACATCTAGTTACATTGATCCATTAAACGGATATTAGCTTGTAAAACTAATCCTGTGCATGTGTGTGTATGTATATATATATATAGAGAGAGAGACATTATGAGGAGCAGCTTGTTAGTAATAAAGCTTTAGTTTCTGACTGAGTGTCATAATAAGACTTTCATGTTGTGCTACTAGGTATACACAAAATATGTGATTTTTTTAATGTTTCATTTGCTCTCACAGTTTATATCTACTTTATATCTACATGTTCTGAAACTGCATTACAGGTCAAAATGCTCTTTTGCTATAGTGATACCTTAAAGCGCATAATATAATAATTATTGTTGTTAAGTGGTTTTTAAAATGAATATTATATGTACTAAAAGTACAAAATTTCATTGTTTATAAATGAGAATATTATTGCACGTTAATTGAAAAAAAAAAATGCAAGTTGAAGGCAAATGCCAGTAGGTAATTGTTGCTAAAATCTACTCTTATTTCCTTCAAAACAGTCCATGTTTTTATCCTTAGACTACAGTTATGTTCACTCATTTATACTAATATATTTGAGTAAGCGAAACCTGTGATATGTGTTCTGACATACGTAAAATATTAGAATGCTGTAATATACAATTAGAATGTAATTTGTTAATAAACCTTCTCATGTTGAAATATATCATCTTAGAAATGAAAATTATAACAAATTAACATGCATCATAAGTAAATCTACTGAAAGTACACGACTTTTGACATTTATATAATTTGTGCACATTTCTTTTCTTTTTTCTTTACTGTTGGCCTACGCTTTGTGCACCAGTTTCTATTGGAGAGCTACCTTATGCAAGTGTGAATTTCTTGCACCTCAGATTAGAGTAAGCTTATCATAAAAATAAATGTTTAATTACATACTCAAAAATAGCTTTGTTTTTGCTTGTTAATATGTATTTATATTATGTGTTAAATGTGATAATCACACTTATTTGAAATTGAGAAATAATGTTCACAAAATTAAATGCTTTTCTATTCATTTCTAAAGACACTGTATTAATGGTTTAATGTATGTATAATAGCACATTACAATGCATTATCTATGAGTAAAAGCATGAAATACAGTCAAGCAAACACTTGTTTAAAGGAAATCTGTTATAAAAGTATATTCTATTAAGTTTTCACCTTAATTTAAATTTCACATACGCTTTATACTGACTTAATAAAACCTTGAGTTCTGGAAAAGATTGTTTTCATCATCTCAGAAAGTTCTCATTGGCAGCATGAAGTTTGAGTTATGTTGAAGCATATACAGATCACTTGGGAAAAGCAACATTTTTTCCTTTCATTTTCCAGAAGAGCACTTTTAAAGTTGACTTTCAGCAGTCCCCTATCATAAAAAATGTTTTAAAATGTGGTCTTATGACTAAACATATATTTTTTGTAACTGTCTTAAGCATTAAAATAATTATACATTAGTTATACATTTATTTTTTTGGCAAAGTGTCCCATACTTGTCAGCTTTCTCCCATATTAATCATTATTATTTGAACTCTTATGCTTTAATATTGATAATTTACATTAATTGATAATATATAATTTAGCCTAATTTTCATACTGTGAAAGCTCAATGGTCATGCTCTCTTCTGGGGATCTAAATTTTTCAGATCTGGAACATTTTTCTGGGCACAAAATATTTTCACTGCTAGCCCTTAGGGAGGTACTATAAAACATGGACCCCATGTCGTAGATATGGTATTTTAAAGAACTCCATACCCGAAAAAAAGAGGTTCCTGGACAAAATTGGCAGTCATTTCATATCCAAGTAACCTTAGCATTGCACTAGAGGCACTTGAGTTGAAAGGCTGATGACCTATTGCTCTGACATCTGTAGCTGCTAAATGTAACTAAATTCAAATTATAATGTAAATTGGAACTTGCACAGTGAAGCCAATCATATAATTGATATTATTGTATGATTTAGTCGAACTCCACACTCTTAATGCTTCCACAGCGCACAAACATGCAGTTATCAACAGTTTAACACACCGGATAGTTAACCTACAAATTGGCAAAGAAGAATATTTTAATGAACACAAACAAATTGAAGAAACAGCAGTTAAAAATGTTTAAAGAAGAACTAGTGCTCAAAAAGGTACAGAAATTCAAGAGACAAAAACGTATCAAAGAAACCAGAACACTTTCAGAAAGAAAAGATAAGCTATTTTTAAAAAATTCACATATCATCCATGGGCTATAAAAAAATTTCAGAATATTCTTAAAGATTTTAATATCAGGTTGGCATCAGTTAACATATTTAATGTTAAAAACATACTGATAGACAATGTTAATGACAGTATTTCACAAGAGAAAAAATCAGGTATTTACAAATAAATTGTGCAAAATATGAAAGAAATCTATATTGGAAAAACAAATAGAAATATTGGCACATGGTTAAAGGAACATTTCAGGAACATAAAGTGCAAGCAAATAGAGAAATCAGCAGTAGCATATCATTTTTGGACAGAAAACCACAACATAGTGAATAAAACAAAATTATTAAATTCAGTACAAGGACCTATAGAACTAGCAACTTGGGAGAAAATCTACATCTACAAATACAAAGACACTCTAATGAACTTCAACACTGCCGGGGATGAAAACATAAAGCACAAGTTTATCACACTGCGACCAGAGTAGAGTGTACATCCCCACAGTTTAACAAATTATCAGACATTTGAATTTTAGCCTGGCTGATGATGAGAACGAAATGTTCTCAAAACCGGTTCTATATATTATGACAAGTAAGCGAAGCATTAAGAGTGTGGAGTTCAACTGAATCATACAATAATATCAATTAAATTCTAGTTGTTTACATCAGGACCCAAAACAGGCTCTTTGTGAGTTATGATGCTGGTTGAAAGAAGTGCTATGAGATGAACATTTGCCCATCTGTTATCTGTGTATTTCTGTTATCCTAAAAATAAATGAAATGATGATCTTTGATGCAGTGAAGATTATTCAGTCATTATAACTTTTTTATTTATGCAGCAGAATATTAGGATATTTGGTAAACAGCAAAGCAAGAGTCATTATCTGGACCTATGAAATGGTGAAAGTGAAACAGAAACAGAATAACCAAACATTATATCAGACTGAAAACAATATATACAAGAAAAAATCACACAAGATAATATTTTAAATTAACACCCTTTAGCATAGAAATTGTTCAAAAAATAATTTTACCTCCAGGCTGCAAAACACTTCAGTTCCTGCAAGTCCTTGAACTTTTCACTGGAGATTTCCAGTAGCTCTGTTTAAAAGGGAGAGAGAAAACATAAATATTGTACTTACGAAGCTGTAGACAATAGAGTGATAATATATCCTAAACTTAGGTATTCATTTTTTACACTAAACTCCACTTATATAAAAAATGCATTTCAGGAGAATCTCCCCCATCTTCAGTTGCTCACTGAACCACCATTACTCAAAACCAGTTTTCAAGTAACTGAAGATGGGAGAAATTCTCCATAAACGCATCTTATTTTTATATAAGTAAGTGGAGTTTAGTATAAATATGAATACCTAAGTTCAGGATAAGAAAACATTAGACTATTTTTTTATATTAAAATCTTATTTTTGACCAAACAAAAAATATTACATTGCAACCTGGTTGATGAAATAGAGTTTATTTTTAAATGAAGAAGTAACTGTTCAAATAATCACTGAAACATCCTTATTTCCAGACATATTGTTATTAGACCTAAAGATATGAGGTTTTATCATGCCTCTTTCATAAACAATACCTGGCAATTCAGCTGAAGTCAATCATCTATTATATTGGGTAGGTGTCTCTAGAGAATCTTGCATATAAACTCCATTGTTTAATGTCGAGTAAGAAACTAAGAGTGGGTGATGATCTGAGAAAGATTCTTTTACAGATATTTTTCAAATGGAAAAGTTTTATCCATCATGGTTCCATACATTCAGGTAGCAGTAAATGGAGCAAGTTTTCATTTTGCAGATTTCATTTCATGCTAACACCCTCTGGAAGCTCAAACATAGCCTAAATGATATATTCCTATAACCTTCACGATATGAATGTCTTTGAACAGGAAAAGTAACATGTATGGACTTCACTATTTTTTTCCGTGCTAATCAATTGATATACAAAATTTATAACATTATAGAGTTCTTCTTCTGGCCTTCATAGAAACCAAAGAATATAGCCAGTTCATCTACTTCTGTGTCAAGAAAATACATTTTCATTTTAGGCTTTCAGTAAAAATATAAACACCAAAATAAAAATACTTAACGTATGGTGATTCTATCTCTCTTTTTTCAGTTGCAGCAGCTGCATTTCCCCAATAAGCAGCTGCAATCAGGTGGCCCATAACTCAAAAACCTCACTGTATATAATTCATTGTAATGTTTGGATATTGAAAGTTCTTGAAGAAATCCATAATAATAGCATCTTTTTGGGGGGGATTTTTATGTCTCTTTCTCAGGCTTTTCTCTAGTGATCAGAAAAATTTTGTTGTGCTTTTATATGAACAGTATCCTTTCCCTCTAGTTTCCCTTCAAATGTTTACTTCTAGCCTCTCCTATTTCTTCAGTAAAATCATGATTAAGTGTAATTTTTATCATTGTCACGATAGCTATAAGTATAGTTCCTAATACAGCCAAAGTTTATGTTTGGAATCAGACTAGTAAAGGAAAAAATCTTGAAGTCATGACTGGGACTCAAACCTTCAATTCCCATGTAGGTGCTCTTGCCATCTTGAGTCTGTTATACCCTGGATTATTGTTATTGTTGATTTGGTTTATTTAAGGATGCTCTTTAACATCTCAGGTCATCAGTGTCCCATTCAATTCAGGGCATGAAACGGTCGACAAATTTTGCTTACAGTACTCTTCTTTCAGGCTTGAGGTTCTATTTTATGCCATAAATCTACAACATGGGACCCACGACTTTACTTCCCTTCTGAAGGAAGCCATATGTAGGATTTTTACACCCAAAAAAATCCATCAATCCTGGCCGGGATTGAATCTGTGATCTTTGGTTTAGGAGGCAAGTATGGTTACCATAACACCACCAGGACTGACATACCCTGGAGACCTTTAAGATTATCTAATTGCTAGATTTTTATCCCTAAGAGGCAATTTAAACCTTCAAGTACACTTAGCTCAGGATTCTAGTTAACCACATTCTAAGGGTTAATTTATATTCATGTAAACTAAACCTAATAATTTGGTTATTTAAATTTATATAAATTTAACCAAATAATGTAGTTAGTTATGAAACCTGGGTCACAAGCATTTGAAGGTTTTGAGTAGTCTCTTAACATTTCATATATCATTACTTACTTACATTTCGGATTTAGAAGATAGTATATTTTAGATCTCAAATCATCTACAAGATCCTTCCTACAGGACTTGATGCCAAATGAAATATTCATCAGTTGGACAGTTTTGTTGGTAGGGCTTGAAGCAGCAAAGAAATACAATGCAGTCCATCTACCGGCCTGTATGTCTGTTTTCTGTTGGTTATAAAAAGTTTGAAAACCATTACATGAAAAATTGGCCTGCAAGTGATAAATGACATGCAATGTAGATCTGATAAGAATTTTACTGCTGTCCTAAATGCAATATATTGCATATAACTGAGCTAGCTCTTAATTATGATGTATTCCTACCATGAATGTGCCAAATTTTAATTAAAAAAATGCAAAATAGCTTAGGATAAGTATGTATTGAAACTCTCTTCAAACATCACATAAAAGAAAGTAGTTAATAGGTACATTTGGTCCGTTCATTGACCTCATCTCTACTGCCACCCAATCCCTATTCCAATTCACCACTTTGTATCAAACTTTGAATAAACATTTATGTTATACTTGAGTTTTTTCAATTAAGTTCCTTCCCCTCTCAGCTAGCACCCAACCCCTTTCTTCCTTCCTTATATTTAGAAACTGATTACAGTTTTGATAGCAGTTTATACATACTTAAAATTTGTGACATGTTGTAAAATCAAGGATTAAGGAAAGATAATGGTTTAGAAAAGAAATAGTAAACAATAGTTCTACTGTATTGTGTTCCATACTATATTTATTTTTATGATACAAACCTAGAATTTATCTGGTCATAAATGACATCATAAAGGACTAAACAAGAAGCATTTTCTTTTGTAATTACAATTGTGTTGCCTTCTGGTGGTATTATTAGCATAATCTCTCACATTGTCCACTGCTAGAGTGAACTTTGCAAGGGAATGTAATATGCTCTTTGCAAAATCAGAAGCACATCTCATTCACTTCTACATTCATGCAGGGTTTCCACATTAAAGTTTTGCACTTACACTATTGCTGGAACGTAGTGAAACTGTAGGCACTGATATGGCTGCTACAGGGGTATAATAAGCTTTGCAGCTTAAGCAGAGGTTAAGAAGTGTCATAAAGTAGTACCCAGTATAAGAGATGCAATAGGCACAACTAAATCGGTACTTATGATGTTATCTTCTAAATGTGCTCCAAGTTGGATTTAATTTTCAATGGATCCATCTGATGGCACAACTCTCTCCACTAATAAACAACAAACTGCATTTAAAGAACAGCAGTTAACATGGAAGCTACAGATTCATTAGTTAAAATAATAACTGTAACGAAACTACTTTTTCTTTTCAAAATAAACATGAAATTCCTGTATTTGTCACTGAAAAAAGTTATGTAGAACATCATATTAATTAAGAAGACCAGATCTGTATTTTTATTCTGGTTTTTAATTTTGATTGTTTCTGAATGACGGTCAAGTATTTTTAAGCTTTACTATTATTACTTTATTTTTCCATCTAAATCACTACTTCATGTTTAGCTAAAAAAATATAACAACATTTCTGATATAAAAATGTAATGTTTAGGAGCTGGAAAGCATAGCATTGTTTTATAATTACCATAATTCTCTGAAGCATGTATATTATGTTTTTTACACTTTACAGCAGCTTTACCATATGATATTCATTATTTGATAAACAAATGGGGGAAGGAGAGAAGAATATCTGAAAAAGATTTGAGTGGTGTTCTGCAAAATTATTATATAAAATAAGCCATTATCCAAGAGGAAGTTTTACTGCACAAGTCTACCTCAACTTGTTCAAATTTTTGTATTTATTTTCTTGGCAGCATTTTAATAATAACAACAACCTGACATTATTATTATTATTATAATAATAATAATAATAATGATGATGATGTTTTGAATTAATTAGATAATTCAGTTATCTTCAAATATTTAATTTATTTTGTCATATGGTCAGAATTAGCCTACATATATTCATAACCTGTATAAGTGCAACCAGAAAATTATGCATGTACTAAAGCAAATAGGAAGAGTAGTATCAGAAACAAGTATTGCCCACATAATTGCCATCCACACTTAGTCGTCTGGTGACTAAAACTTTAGTGTAAATAGTAAATATTTCAGAATGCTTACATTTGGCAGTTATTATTATTATTATTATTATTATTATTATTATTATTGTTGTTTCCAATATATTTTTTCCCCCAAGTAGTAATATATGTTCCTAGTCTGTATTCAACTATGTCTCTCTTTATGCAGGGCCTTATAGTGGATAATACAGTTTTAAAACCAATTTGATGATAGGCACACTCAGAATTCAATCCCAAGAAATACTCAACTGTCCGTACTGTATCATCTAATATTGTGGAGTACAATAATAGTACAATGCATCCCCACCTAACTCTTTGAATCCCAGCATGAAGGTTCGCTTAGAGTAGAATCCTGGACTAATGTTGAAATTAGTGCTGCAATGTAAAACTGGCTCTGGGAGTTTGCAGAAGAGCCTTTTGATTGACTTTATGGGTCAAAGTGTAAACCTGGATCTGCCAAGCTTGCTGTTTTATAAAGCTGCAATAAAAACACGTCATTTTTGTTAGAACTTTCAGGAGGATATCTGATAAGTTTTTTATGCTTATGATGATTAAGCCACTCATGTCATGGGCATGCTTGCAAGCACAATGAATGTTAGAGTCATGACATGGAAATCTACAAGCATCTGATGATAAAACTTTTCTGTTGAGGACAAATTCCTTTTCCAGAATTATGGACATTTTCTTTGTCAGCGCAGAGAGAAGTACACATTTATCCTCATCGTAGGCATACAGTGTGCTTCACCCCCATTTCTTTGAGAACATGCTGAAATGTTTCCAGTTTTGCTTTCTTTATTGCATCATTCAAATTTATGATTCCAATGTTACAGGCTTGCAAAATGAAATATCTGAACAAATCTTTTCCATTGATGGCAAATTCCTTTATTATTAGCACTAAGGGCCTTGTAATTCATATTAAGAGTTCCTTTTATGTTACCTAGCAGAAGTTGATGATGAAGCTAGGTGATACTTATCTTTATACTCAGCAGGCATAACATGAACTATCTGCTGAATATCTCTTGTTTGATGTTGAACTTTGAATCAAAAAGTTGAATATTGTTTGCTGTGGTGCTGAGGTAACAAGGTGTATAGGTATACATATTGGCCGCATAGGTCAAAGGAGAGATGGTTTGAAGTTGGTATTGTTTAATGTGGAGAATGGGATAAAATGAAAAATTCAGAGAATGCAACCTGGGAATCAAAGTACCAGTAAGAAATTACATTTTTTAATGTAATGCGAGCCAGGCAATTTTGTGAGGATCCAAATTTACGATAAATATGGCCTTTTTTGATGATAGTATGTCTAAAGGAAATACTTCTTGAAAGACAGTATTTTTGCAGTGCTTCTTGTATTTATATAGTGTTTATGATTAGAAGCATATGCAAGTTCTCTTATCATTGTCTGTTTGAGTGGAATTATCATACTCGCAACACAAGATGCAAATCATGATCTCTTGTCAATTTATTTTTTTAATTTGAGCTCTGTTCAAATATTTCTGCTATTCAAAAGGAAGGTGTGGCCCTAGGAAGCAGCATTGTCTGGAGTAAGATCACAGAGCAGCAAGATGTTCTGTTATATACATATGAATGGATCTAAATGCTGCTATTGATATGATGGATGCTGGAACCCAAAAATAGTCTGATACACCAGCACAAAGCCATTCTCATGAGAGATGTCAAACAGTCAATTCATGTATATGACAAAATGTTCTTCTACTTGGTAAGTTATATCAATCTGTGTTATTGTGCAAAAAATCTTTTAATTTCCTGGCAGTAGCCATTGTGATCATTAGGCATTGGAATTCTTAAGCACTTAATATCAAATTAGTGCAATCAAATGCAGACTAAACAAGAACTATTATTTAAATTGTATGTAGGAAGCTATAGACAATGGAATGGTAATATATTCTATTAGAATTTATAAAACATGTTCACACTAACTCCACTTACTTATACAACATTAGGATATGTTTCAAGAACAATTACTCCCTCATTAGCTTTTGGTAACTACCTGATGTGGTGACTGGATCCCAAAGTGTTTTTGTGGAAGTCTCTGATGGTTCAAATAGGAACTTGCTGAGATGATCTGTAGGTGGAACATCTAAATTCATTTTAAGTTTTTTCTATTTTTCAGGATGAAAATTTTTCTCCAAGTAGATAGCTATATTGGGTTGTGAAGTTCTTTCAGAAGCTTAGCCTCTGGTTTAATTTCATGTTTTTGGGTCCAAAAGTGACCTGACACTACTGATTTATCAATTTGTTTAAAATGAATATTCCTAAAGTGTTCTTTTTTCTGAATTTCTAAATTTTTCCTCAATTTTCCAATGTATTTTTTTTATTATAATCTGCACATGTAAATTGTAAATTTCTGATTTCTGTTCTATTGGTATGGTGTCTTTTACTGCAGAACCTAGTAAAATTTTGATATTATATTTGTTCTTTGGTGCAAACGTTATGCCCTGTTCTTTGAGTATCCTATTGGATTTGTTGCAGTAAGTTGGATGATATGTGAAACTTTTCAGTGTGGAAACCTCCCTTTTAGATTTTTGTTTTTTAACATCAAGGAAAGATACAAATTCAAAAGATTCACATATCATCCAACTTGCCGCAACAAATTCAATAGGATATTCAAAGAACATGACATAATGTTAGCCCCAAAGAACAAATATAATATAAATTTACAAGGATCTGCAGTAAAAGACACCATACCAATAGAACAGAAATTAGGAATTTAAAAATTAAATGTGCAGATTTTAATAAAAAAATATATCTGAAAAATGAAGATATTTAGAAATTCAGAGAAAGGTATACTTAAGGAATATTCATTTTAAACAAATTGATAAATCATCAGTGTCCTCCATCGGTCATATGAGATATATCAAATGATATCACCTATCATCTTGTGCTGATACCTGGATCTTCTTCAACACTCTATAGAATAAATTCTTCCTGGTCAATTGTATAAGTAACTCTTGGTTGATTTACAGTGGATCCTCTGTCAGCAACTTGACAATAAACTGCAGGAAAAATTTTATATCTCTGCTGCCTTTGGTCTGAAATTGCCATCTCATGCACCATGCAGCCTTGTGTCCACTATAATTCACCCAATTGTAAATAATAATAATAATAACAACAATAACACTGTATTTGGTTGTTTATTTATTGTGAATAGTCTCATTACAAGTGTCCGACATTGTCAAAGGTAATTCACAAGGTACGAATGAATTACAAATTACATATAAAAATAATCCCATATAACATTATTACATTTTTATAACATTTGTAGTTTATCACACCTATGTATGCATCTATATATTAGATACTTTTTTAATTCTTACTTAAATTTATTTCCTGTACATGTTTTATTATTGCGGGTAATTTATTATACAGTATCAAACCTTTTATAAATGGATTTTTATAAGTTGTTTTAAAATTCACATGTATTCTATGGAAGTTATCCTTATCTCTAGTATTATATGTCACTATTTATTATGTTATCAATTCCCATCTTCAGGCTATTAAAATACCCTGTATACAATCCAACCACTGCAGGGATACCCTTTTTCCTGAAAACATTTTTTGCACAGCTCCATGCTAGCTAATCCATATATACATTGTACACGCTTCTTTTGCAAAACTAAATTCTATTCATATTGATAATACCAGTACTTCCCCTACTTGAATGAATGAATTTATTTCTTCCAATTTCTAATTTACAAGCATGTATTTCACAAACAATTAAATGTGTTAAAATCAAAATAAACAATTTACATTTGCATATTCTAAATAAATGTAAACTTACTACAATCAAAACATTTAAATTTCCCACTTAATCATCCTGACTTTATGGAGCTGCATTACTTCCATATCCCATTACAATTAACACCAGGTTAAGTATGTAATGGGGACATATATTCACTCTTAGATGGTATAATTGTAAACATTGTTTTTCCCATTTGTCTTGCCCACCTTCCTTAACCATTTTTGTCTCATCTTGCCTATGTATTTTCCAAGTTTCTTAATATTTTTGTCTGATATTAGATTTAAAAGTCTTTTGCCTCTTATTTCATTTGGTAAGTTTTCCCAATTTTGTAATAGGATCCAATTGTACATACAAATCATATCTTTCTTCCATGGTTAGCTGCTCAAATGTAACTAATTGCAGCATAAGTAAGTAATTCACCAACCATGAATGTACATAAATAATAAATGTATCAGTTATCTTCATTTTCTGTTGGAATATCTAGTGATGAAGTGTAAACATCTACTAATTCATTGTATGATTAAGTGGAATTACACACTATTATTGCTTCACCAGTTTATAATATGTAGTATTAGTTTTATGAACCATTGTTCAATTCTTCAGCTAACTGTCAACTCAACCTCCAGGTTTCAATTAACATTTTTAGTTATATATTAACTCTTCTGTTTCTGAACCTGATTCTTCTGAGATATTTCTTCTTCAAGCTCAAGTAATCAATATATAGTTAGTGGAACTGTAAAAGAAATGCCAGAAATACTGTACAGATCTTTATCACACAAAAGTATGGTCAAATGCATTACAAGTATACTGAGTTGTAACCAATCTATAGTTGCATTCCTTAAAAGTTCCTTGTACATCTGTGTTTTAAAACTCCATATTTACGACTGTACATGTGAGTTTTCATTGTTTTGTTCCACAGAGATATGCTGTCATGATTTGTATAGATTTTCTATTAATATAGAAATATTGGTAAGTTCAAATACCAATGGAATTTCAATACCTTTTTATATAATTGAGGGAATTAGTTGTTCTAAAAATGTGATCCAGGAGAGGTGAACAATAATGCTAATGGAAATAGGTGTGAGTGTGCTTGCATGCATAAATTTATATTTTCATTCAGTATTTCAGTAGAATATACATTTTAGGTTAAGTGCAGTTGAAGTAGCTTTGATAGACATTGGGCATAGGTTCCAACAAATTGAAGCAAATCACTATGTCAGCTAAACATCAGTTACTAATAACACTACGTTGTAATGATATCAATGCCCTGGGCTTAGCAGATATGCCTGTTTATCAAGTCTTCTATGTGCAGAAAAATTTACTGTGATAGCAGCTTTTAATAACATAATTTTCCACAAACTGTGTGTGGGCCTGAAAACATACAAGTTATGCAAGATTCTTATAATATAGCTAGAATACTTTATTGGCTATATGGATGGTATTTTCATAAATATAGTTGCACCAAGAGCTCATGAAGAACAATACATATAGGCTTATGGAAAACATTCAGTACGTTGGGTGGTAGTATGCAGACCAAATCTCTCATTTTATTATGTCGGTGCATATTGGCCAGGCATGATACTAGTGTTCTTTCAGAGGTTGGTATAAGGCTGGAGATCTTTTCCCCAGTTGCTTGTTGATTCTGTATAACTCTTAAAGGATCGACTTATTACTGCAAAACTGATTTAGATGAACTTTTAAAGTTCAGAGTTTTAACAGAGTATACAAGAGTACTTTACCGCCTGTGGTGCCCCAGTAGTAAAAACTGGCATTAAACACCATTCAAAAAATAAAATACAAGAGTACAAGAAGAGTTATCGAGATTATAAAGGACTCTCCTTGTGTGCAACATCTTCAAGTAGATTCTGTTTTTGCAGCTGGTATTTTCAAGTATTGTGTCATTTGATCATGATATATCACAAAGAATTTTAGAAAAGATAATAGTTACATGGATGACTTACCTGAGTTTGAAGAACTCAAAAAACCTACCATAATAATATATTGTCATTGGTAACTAAAAACATTTTGCAGTAAAAGTAAGTGAATATTTATTTATTAAAATATTTAATTTCCATTGTTAATTATGAACTACTACCATTATCATCAGCATTAATTCAGCAATTTTTATTTATGTTGTATGTTCATCAATGTATTTCTACTTTTATATGAAGTTATAAATAATTAATATTACTCTTCTTCTTCCTTTTTTTTCCTCCCTATCCCTCTTTAAAAGTGCAGTTTAATTTCTTAATGGTTGATGATAACAGGCTATCACAGCAAGTCTCGAGTCTGTTTCATACTGCTAACAAAACTGAGGGGTTTGTGGGTTGGTTGCAATTCATATTATGCATCTTCCATTATATAGTTAATTCTTTGTGGCCAGTATGAACACATTGCACAGTGGTCCCAAGGAATATATCTCATTCAGATAACAAAACAAAGGATGAATGGGTTAATTGCTCTTAATAGATTCTGCAGGTATGATAATAATTACCATTGTAAATGTTACAATAATGCAGCATGTTTTTCTATCTCCTACCACAAAGTGTGCCTGTGTGTGGTGACCCCAATCACTTTTCAACTCATGCAGGATAGCAGCCATGAAGGAAAAATCTTACTATAATTGTAACTTAAATGTAACATACTGTTTTCCAACCCCCCTCCTACCAAGCACATACATGCATGTGTATAATGAGCCTTACACTTATCAACTCATGCAGAAAGAAAAGAACAAAAAATTGACTATATTGCTTTAGTTCCAGAGTTGCAAGAATTCTTTGTTTGCATTTCATTTGATGCTATGCAAAACAAGTACCATGCTTTGACCAGATAACCAAGTTGAATGGTAAAGTAGGACATGACTCAGCCTACTCTGTAAAGCAAAAATTAAATAAACTCATTTCCAGTTTCTGTTCAGAGTCATGATAAATGAATTTAGACAACTGTTTTTCATATAGTTGTCTGCAAGTATTATATGGAATACACTTTTGCAAAATTTACTGTAGTAGAAATTAAAAAGAACTTGCAGTATGGAGGAAACAGTTTTCACAGAAAGTCTTATTTCTTTCATTACTCCCCTGGGTATTCATCAGGAAAAAAAAATATTCAGCATTTACATTTGATGAAAACAAGGACAGAAGTGCTCCAACCACTAGCTGATAACAGGAAATATCCATCCCCAGCACTTGCCCATGCCTGGTCCAAAGGTTTACTAGATTTGAAATCTGCAGCATTGTGTTGAATTCTTTCTGTTATCTGTTTAGCTAATATTACCGTTAAATATATTGTCATGCATTGAGCAGGAAACCAAAACCGAGACTGATTTACACTTTTTCCAATGTGAAATGTGTGAGATTCTGCTGTATAAGCAGCCATGAACAGCTAAAACTAAGATCTTCAAAGTCATGCCATAATTCTAAGTATCCAATCACAACTTCTTAGAAATCAACCACTTCCATTCTAACTTTCAAATTTCAAGTCTTCATAACCATTTTCAAAACAGCAGATGTTGCAAATCTAATAAATTCAGAATTCTTTTTCTCCAATAGTATCATGCAACACTCATTGCAGCATGCATTTTTGGTGTAGTTAGTTTCTTCACTGCCAACTTCAGAAACTGATTCTATAATAAACTTAGTGTGCTTTGCAGAAAAAGCAAAGTTCATATATTCCAGAATCATGCTCAAATGGCTAACGCTGAATATCAGGACTACCACAACTTGGAATGGACATGAAGTATGATTTGAGAGCTGGGTACTACTGTAGCAATAAGCCATTTGAGTTTTGGCATGAAAAAGAATAGTATACACACTAACAAGAATTAACTTTGCCATAGTCATTATGGTGCTATCTATTAAAAGGCATTTCAGTGTTACAATGGGAGATATATGATAAATATTTATTGCAGATGAGGCACTTAACTTTGGATACAAAAATATTCATCCTTCCTTTCAATGTATATCTTTATGTTGAAGATGACAACTTCAACTGTCACTGTTCTGATAATGTAACGTAGGTGTCTTTCACTACCTTCTTAGCAACAGATTGAGGGGAATGTGATGCGGGTTATTATGTTGGGCACTGCTGCTCTAGAAAATTATTTATCATATCCTGCATTATTAAGGAAAGTTTTCACATTTATTTCTTAATAATTGTTCCTTGAAACAATTTATTGATCTTTTATTAAATATTTATTTTGCGAATAACTTCAGTTATACTCAATTGTCTTATCGTAGGCTCTTTAAAGTGCATTATTGATCACAATAAAAAATTGCTCATAAATGTGGTATGTGTCATATGAGAAGTATCAGTAAATCAATAAGAATATTAACCACTGTATGGGCAGGAATATTTCAATAGTAAAAAGAGTAGGTATGAACAGAGCAGTTATACAAGTTGTTACTTACAAGTAGGAAAACTTCTGAGGAATTGATAGAGGACCTAAATACAAATTCATATAAATGCAGGTCAGTTTATTTTTGTTTTAGGTTTGTTAGATATTTTTGTCCTTTAGTAATTATGTGTGTGGTTTGTAGTTAAAGCTATTTGTGAATTACCACAAAATGTAGAGTAGAACTTTCAAATATTCATGCATGAGTTGATAAAAACCCTAGTTTTTGAACAAAAGACATGAACAACTGTTTAACAGTAATTAATGAGCTAGAATAATGGAAGGCACATTAAGGGGAGTTGGTTGCTATCAGTTAAAAAATTTGAAAACTTTTATTCTTATGTAATAAAGCGTAGTTTCCTGAGATTTTGATATATGGGTTGTATAAGTATTATTAAGCACATTTAAATGCAGGGATTTGCCCTCCATTCAAAATGCCATGATCATTCTAGATTTGGCCGCTCTCAATTTTTGAAACAGAATTTTCCTGTTTACTTTTTCCTGATGGAAAGTTGCATTTTGATATTGGCAGTACTGAAGTCAGCTCATGATTTCTAGCATGTGTATTCAAAGGAAACCTGTCTGTTATTGTTCCTGTATCATGGTATATTGAGCTAATATACAAAGTGGAATTTGGTAATTTTGCACTTTTTTCTTGAAGTCTGTAGATTACAGTCTAAATATAGGAACAGTGCAACCATTCAATTCTGAATGTAAATTTAGAGGTAACCAGCACAATAAATTGGAAAACATCCAGTCCTCTGCAAGTTCAAGTGCTTCAAGAAAGAAGTTACCTAATTTATTATTATCAGCGATGACATTAATGAGATGCCATCTCCAAATGCTACAAATAGTAGTAATGTAATTATTAACTTATCAATATTGCCTTCATTTATAAACAAAAGTGTTTCTTGTTCAAGATGTAATTCTGTAAATAGTGTTCATGTAACTGAAGAACAGCAAAGTAGAAAAGGTTTGTCAGCTAACTAAAGCTAAAATGTAAACACTGTAACTACTACATCTGAACTATGACATCACCAGTGAAAGCAAGCAAAATTTATTGTGTAAATCTTAGATTCACTTATGACATGAAATACATACTTTGTGCTCTTATGGATCTACTATTACCACCAGTAAGTTTGAAAAATACAATGAAATTATATATGGCAATGTAATAGACGTTCAATGTGGAGTGTTACTAAAGATTAAGCAGTTAGAAGATAGTTCTAACATTACAGTTGTTATAGATGGATCATGGCAGAAGAGATATTTTTCATCACTGCATTGTGTTGTGAATGGAACATTGATGCTGAAAGTAAAGGTCTAGATATAATAACATACAGCAAGCACTGTGCAGAATGGTAATCATGCATGTTTCAAGAATTTTGGTGGCTACAGTGGAGAAATGGTGGTTGAAGGTGCAGTTTAAATTTTCTTAAGATCTAAGCTCACTAGAGGTTTGTGTGGCGTATTTGGGTGATGGAGAATCCAATGGGTATCATGCAGTGTCTAAGGCCATACCATATGGTAATGAAGGGGAAATAAAGGAAACTGAATGGGTAGGCCACGTTCAAAAAAGAATGGGTTGATACATGTTGGAATTGTCTAAATCTTTGAAAGGACTGAAATTGAAATTAGAAGATGGTAAACCAATTGGTGGTCGAGGTCAGCTTACCAAAAAAAATTTATCTTCTGGAATACTATTGTGGAATGGCAATGAAAAATAATTGTAATAGTATGCAAGAAATGAAGAAAGCTATATGGACTTCTTTCTTTCATAAATGCTTCACAGATGAGAAGCCTTCCCACAATCTCTGTTCACCGGGAGCTGAATCTAGTGCAATTACCAGCAATCATTTGTGACGAGCTGAATATTCACATAAACATGTCTTACCAACTGCAGTGATTGAAAAAATCAAGCCAATTTACAAGAAACTTGTAGATTAAGAGCTGTTAAAAAAAATGTATATATGATAAGACTCAATAGCAAAATGATTCTTTCAACAGTAGCATCTGGCAAAAAGTCCCAAAAATTATTTGTTGGAGCCAAAAAGTTCAAATTGGTGTTTTTGATGCTGTAATATGTTTTAATGAGGGGTACTACAAGAGAATCAGTGTAATGAAGGCAATGGATATTGAACCAGGAGAGAACGTGAAAAGAATACTACCAGTGTTAGACCTGGACCTGTTGCTAAGGCTGATAAAGCTATGGAGGAAATGTCCAAAGAAGTCATAGGAGAGTAGTGAAATGAAAGAAAGAAGATAAGGAAGTCAAGCGACAGTTATAGTTCTGGAGCTTTCTAAAATTGATAAGATAAGGTTAGAGCCTTCCAAAAGGAACAGAGTGAAAACTCTTAAAACTGTTGAATCAAGAATGTATACTTGAACTTATGCTTGAGATTTGTTCAGTTATTACTACATGAAATGTGAACTGCACTGTAAAGTCTTGCAAATTCTATAAAAGGAAGTTACAAAATTTTCTTATATTGTAGTTACTTGTCGCATATAATGTGGAAATGCTGGAATATGATAAAGATTACATTTTCTTTGAGTACATATAATCCATTGATCTATCAATGCATTATAATCAATCTTAAGTGACATCTTCAGTAAAATGCTGTGAAATATATTTGTTGATTTTCAGTTTTCCCTTGATATTGCTACAATCCACGTAGCCTATAAGGCATCATTAGATGGAAACACAAAATAATTTTAATATTCATTAAAGACTAATATAATAAAATTACACTTTTGGCATAGTACAGTTACATTTTATATGTTTATTTTTACAGTTATTTGCTTTCTATTTTCCAATTAATGCTTCTTTGTATAAATTAATCACTAATTTAGCATATTCAAAAGGATAATGGAAAATGTTATTCACAGCCTAAACCAATATTTCAATAAATGCGCCTAATATTGCCTCAATGGTCTAGTGATAGCATTTGCAAATACTAATCCATAGGTCCTGGGTTCATTTCCTGGCCAGTTCAAGTTGTTTGGGTAAGGTTTTTTTTCAGAGTTTTTCCTTACCTAGAAAAGATGAGATAGCTTTAAGGTGCCAAGGACTCTAAGTCATTTGAGCAATCATTAATTCATTTCATTTCCTTAATGACTACAGACTTACACCTACAGTACTCATGTCCACAATCTACAGATATTGCAAAAAGACCAATGCAGTCAAAGCAATAATAAAAAAACATTAAAAGAGATTTACAATACATAGCCTTCAAGCATATTGTGTTGCAAAATACTTAAAAGTGATATGATGTGTACCTATGAACTTGAACTCCAGGCAGGCATTGTGCCACTATATTTGTGCTGCACATGAGGATATTTTAATGTGATATGAACTAATGTTATATTTTATAATGCTACTAGCTAATTTTTGCTATCCAAAGGGAGCACAACTGCAGGCTTCCATTTTCAACTGACAGAACATCCGTAATTTTCTACTTCTTGGTTGAGATGACAGATTCATTCTTGTAAATGAACAAACAAATATCAACTTCTGAATTGAGAATTTTATAATACCACATGAGTGAGCATGTGTTTCAGAATACAAGATTCAGTCAGAGGATGAAATATGGGATTTTAGATGTCCCCTATGACTGCCATATGGGGTAAGCGTTTTATTCCTCAAATATGAAATATCTCATAAAATTGGGAATGTTTGACTAAGTCCACTTATTAAAAAAAACTGTAAGCTCATTATCTGGTTAGAGCAATCATGATATATTATAGGAAAATGTTTGATTATTTATAGTGTGATAATTTTGTAACTTGACATTAATTTTAATAATAAAATAGATCTGAGGCATAACCAAAGAATTAACCTATAATAAGAGTAAGCATATTTATAATTTGCATAGAAATTTATAAAAATTTTCAGTTTTTCAATTTGCCAGTACTGATAATAGCAGTTATGGCATCCTTTTATGCCCACAGTTTCACGCAAGATATGACCACCAATATAAGTGTCCAAAACAGAAAATAAGGAAGTTTTATTTTTTTAGTACGTAAAATTTTTGCACAGAACTCAACTAATAGTTAACTATTAAATAATTAACGATTGACATTACTAAGAAAGCATAGAATTGAACATTATTTTAAAAATAATTGTCATGTTGGGTATACCTGTTTATGTGTTTTAATAGTTTTGAGCACTTTATTAGCTAAGATCACCAGAGCAAATAGAGGGAAATCATTGGTAACAATATGCTATAATAAATGCCATTTTTCTTTTTTGCTTTACCTTTCAGAAGTACAGTTTTCAAACTGTACTATTTTTCTGTCTTATAGTTGATTTTTTCTTAGATTGTTGAAATAGATTTTATAGAAACTGCGACTATAAAAATGATAGGAAGAAGGCAAAAAAAGAAAAGGTCATTACTAACATTAGCAATAAGTTAGTCACTTCTTAAATCCAGCATTAAACAGTGTGTATTTTGGTTTTTGTGCATAGAGAATACATTTTATTGTGTGCTGTTTTAATGTGCACAGAAATAATAAACAGGTAGAAAATGGTCTCTTTTTTGCATATCTAGGGCAGCACTTCATTGTTCTTTCTAGCCCATATGACACCTCCACCTATATTAATATGCTGCTGCTTGCCCAAAGACTGATGAAGTTTGATGATCTAAATCAATGTTTATAAAAGTGTAGGATCAGCAATGCTCAAAACTCCAAAGAGTCTAAGGGCATTATTTTGTTAGGATCCTCAGCAATTTTGGAAAATGTAAAACAATCCTGGAGTGAAAGGTGTTCAAAGAATCAAGGATCTAAATGATTCTATACATACTTCAAACCAGATTGTTGTTCCATAGGATCTAAAAGTATCTTTTCTTGCTCATGCATGACATTAGATCATTGAACTACATTACTAAAATTTGCATCGATGATGCTGTGCCATGGCATATTAAGAGTATACATTTATAATTCAAGAATAAAATTTACAACATGTCCATACTAAATTTATACATTTCTTCACTGCTTCTATTTATGAACAAACTACAATATTATATCATAGAAAAATGGACCATGTATTAATACTTTTCTATGTTTTAAATGCTCACATTCAATGGCCTTTTGTTTTTGTTAATGATATTTTTATGTGAAAAAATATCATTTTCTTACAAAGAATGAGTAATGACATTACACCAAGTTGACTGAGGGAGGCTAACTATTTCAGCCACTAGATGGTAATACAGCACTTGAAACAGTTTTGCTGCTATTATAGCATAAGTATTGATTTACCAACCAGGATGGTGGATTCAGCACTTAGTAATGTTAGTCAGATAAAAGTACCATGAAGTTCACTAATACAGCTCATTAATGAGCATGTGTGATTCCAACAAACTTAAAATTTATTCTCTAGGTAATGGTTGCTTAAGTTCGGTTAAAGAAATTTGCCCCGTTCCTTTTATATATAGTGTTTAACCCCCGTTTTTACTACTGAGGCACCACAGATGGAGAAATTTGCCTTAAATATAGATATATATACTTGGAGAAATACCTGCCTTTTCACAATACAAAAATTTCAAAGCTTCCACCAGTATTTGCTTTATGTTGTCCATGCTGCTATTTTAACTAATGAGAGGAACCTAGGGATGCATAAGAAATGCACTATAAGGCAAAAGCATGGGGACTGTAGCAGGAAGTTATAATTAGTAATTTGGCGATGCAAACAGTGCCCCAGCAAAGCACTATTAACTTATAATTTATCTTGTTTTTTTGTTGAATAGTGTTTAACACCCATTTTTACTACTGAAGCACCACAGGCAATGGACACTGATGATACATAAAACGAAAAGATGTATTGGGAAAGGATTTGTTTTAAGGAAGGAAATGTTCCAGGCCCAGGTTTAGGGTACCTTGTCAGCATTTGCCATTTATGAGGACTGAGGAAAACCTGGAAAAAACCTGTAAGGGAGGACAGTCCTGGCGGGATTTGAATCCCAGACCTCCAGCTCACGATTCTGTGCTTTAATGATCTCAGCCACCCGTGGCAGTATAATTTATCTTGCTCTTCACTATGCTTCACGTGTAATTGTGCTTCCTATTACAAAAATGCTTTTCTAAGATATTTTTCACCAAGTCTTATTCTGTAGTTCAGGTTAGAGTATGTTGTAAATCTTTATTAATTCAAACAAGTCAAATAACAGTGGCATAGATATAGTCCAAATATTTATTTTTACTCTGCATTACAACTTGAGTATATGCATTTAAATATATTTATACAAAAAGTTTAAAGACAATACCTAACAATAATCTGAAAATATGCATCCATACAAAATAAAAATTCAATTAACCTGGAAATAAGTGATTAAACATAAATAAAAAATTCTCTTTAATATGCTCTCAAAAAGACAGAAAAAATTACATTTGCATCAAGTTCTACAATCTATGCCATTACCAATATTACACACTCAATGATAATGGGAAAAAAAAAACAGAAAAAATAATGAATTTGTGTATGCACACTGTACACTTCCTGAAAGAAGAACAAAATGATAAGGTTATAACATAAATGGCATTCATTTTTTTTTAATCTAAATTTAATTGCAAGTTTTATGAGTATGAAACCATTTTTGTGTTTACAGATGTTTAATAAATTCTATACAGCTGTAGTGATTTTTAATAATCTTTAATTTTGCATCCCTTTTAGCTTTGTTGCATATTTTCTAAACATATGAGCTGATATTATTACAAAGTAAAGAAAAAAGGGAACTTATACATAACAAATGGCTATTGGTAAATCATTTTGTAGACAATAATGAATTAAAAAATATTAATTAGGATGTGTTCTTATAATTGTTAAATTTGTTGCAGCTATAGGTAGCTATTTTTCTCTTATGAAAAGAAAAAAAAAAGAACAAGAAAGACTATTACATCCTAATGTAAAGGATTAGGTTTTGCATTGTCTCACGCCTTTGAGCAAGACCTTTGACAAATGTTACATTATCTCCTTCATAATCGTATTTAACTGCACTCTGCAATACTATGAGTCTTTCACTTTATTAGATACCTGTTTAAACTAATTTTAAATACATTAAAATTGTTACTATGCTGACATATGGAAGGAAGTACAAGAATTCTAATTTAAAAAAGAGAAATAATTAAGATCTCTCAGCAATTTTTTTTAAAGATATTCTATAAAATTTAATGTTACTGAATGAAACATATCTTTTTATATAACATAATGTAAAGCTGCACCATATGCATCAATGGATGAGTAATAATGGTAACAAAACTATCTTTTAAACAAATAGCAGCATTCTAGGCACTGAATCCGACACACTTTGCATTTTTCTTGAATTGCTTGAGCATGGTCATACACAAAACAAGTTACAAATAAAATTTTCTTAGCAGATCAATGCATTATTCTGAACCTGTCTTTTCATACAACTCATAAATTCTCTACGAGATGCATTTCATAGGAGTTTCCTGGCCAATCCAATACTTGAATCCTAGCCTCCTAGAGCTATCTGAGAATTTCATCACCTTCTTTGAAAAATAAGTCCTTATTTAGGATGTTACTTCATAGAGGACAAAAACCAATGCTAGTATAAGAATTTGATCTTGTCTGCCTGATGAGTGTGCCTGGGAGAGAGCTTTTGTTATACAAACTACATATGTTGTGCACTGACAAGGTACATCAATACTGACAACTCAAATCATTCTTCTGAAGCGGCATGTGCACTAATGAGTAAGCAAGAGCAATGCTGTTGCATTGTAGGCAAGCCATGTGCAAGAATCCTAGGGATGGCTAATAATTAGGGGTGGTGATTTATAGCATTTTGTAGTATTTATACATTTGTAATTTAGCATTTTATAACATTTTGAAGAAAGCCATAATTTAGGTTAATTCTGATAAAAAAGAATGTTTTAAAATAGGATTAATGTGAAATAAAAATTGCCAATAATTAATAAGTTTAATGTTGGGCACTTAATATGGTTTTGTGTTATTTTACACCTCTAAATTTATTTAAAATTTTTAGTTCTCATTTTATTTCTGTGGAAATGACATTAAATTTATGACTCTCTCTTTGTTTTTAAGAATCAGATAAAATTAAAAATGCAGTATACAACCTTAAATTAAGGTACTTATTTTGACAAGTACTCCTGTAAAGCTGGATGGTCCACTTTGTGAAGAAAGTTGTTAATCTCCAAAAACATCTTCACTGTGTCGTGAACAAAAGCCTGTTTCACTTTTATCATGCACCGCTTTGCTCTATGTTATTCCTCTTCTGATTTATTATTAAAACTATCTTTTGCACTGACATCTCCCCGATTATTGACATACTTGTCTAAAATGTCCTTTTGCTATCCAGGTGCTGATTATACATTTTACACATTAAAATTTCACCATCACTGATCCAGAAACTTTCCTGTTTATAATTTTCTACCTGCTGTTTTATTGATATTTTCAACCTCAATATCTTAGCACTTGTTGACTTGACTTACGCAAAGGGAATGAAAGATATAAAACTCAGTAAAATATGTGACAGTCAAACAATGAAGTTTTGAAGGGTTTACATTTTGCAGGAGGGGTTACTCCAGAAGAGGTGGTCAAGTGCATCATAAACATTCCAAAGATGTACAAACCACTCACTTGAAGTTTACAGAAGAAAATCAAAGAAAAAAATTGTCAATTTCACATTTATATTGTATTAATGTAGTCAATTTCATATTTCATTGGGCTATATCACATTTGTGAAAAATCACCACTGCTGTGGAATATTGACTTACAATTCAGTTTTCAGGGCTGTTTTTTTATGAATTCTATTAGTTTATACTAAATTTCCATTAAATGGATGAAATTAGGTTCCATTGAAGGAATAGTATCATGGTATTCTGATGGTATTGACCATATAGTATCATAATGCTATATATTAACATGGACATACAAATATATAGGCCTAATTGTGTTATGTAATATTAAGAGTATTGACACTGGTACAAACATATTTATAATATTATAATATGTATAATATTGAACCACATTTATTGATTGATGTTGCTATCATCAGTGCTCTTCTGGCACTTTTTGCTGTTTAAAATAAATGCAATGTATGAGTGAATTATCTGAGCACTGCTAATTTTAAGAGCAGGTTTTAAATTCATGTCACCAATTTAATTTCTTTTTGTTCTCTTTCATCTGTTCATAACAGAAAAGAACAGTTCACAGACATGTTTAAACAAACATAGATAGGATTGTAGTAGCATGTCTATGAAGGTGGAAAAACATGCCTGAGGACATTTCCAATAAGATTCAAGAAGGTTATTCCTGCTGTTATATATGTCATATAATTCCATGTCACAATTTTTATCTATTATTTCCAATTGAAAGGGTGGAGGGATATCATCAACTACCAAACTGGATGGTGTTGCACAATAGTGTAGTGTATTAGTAGTATTTATTTCTCATGTATCAATATACAGAATTTTTAACAAAATAAACACAAATAAAAGAAACATTACTTTTAAATATAACAGTTAGGAATAATGCCTTTAGCAATTCCAGAAGGCACTAACTCCAATAAAATTTTATTCCAATTTGATTGGCTCAGCTCCCCAGTCCCTGGTTCATCAGCAGCTACCTACTGGAATATCCAGGGGACTGGGCTCCAATCCAACCAAAAACAAAATACAACATAAAAAGTAATTTATACATTCAATGTAATATTGAGTTATATTTCTATAATACTAAACCTTCCTCCTTTATTTTAAATTTAAAATTTTTCTACCTCTTATTTCATCTAATAAGTTTTCCCCCTTTCATAATAGGAACTGTTCCCTCCTAAACTTGGTTTGCTTACATTCTAGTATGCAATGCCAAGTACTATCAGTTCTTCACACATAGGACATTTCCCCTTAGTGTGTCCATTTTTAATCCGCTTAAATATTTTACTCCTGTTCTAAACCATGCCAACCCTTCCCTTCCTACCTTATCACAAATTTCAATATACCTTTCTCTTCCCCACATGTTTGTCGTGTACTATATAATTTCAGAGATTTTTGGTGTTAAGATTTGCCCATATTTCCTGTTTTTCAATATTCTCAATTATTGTTATCTCTGTCCAAAATCCTTTACCCACTCTTTCTCCCTCGTACCATATTAGTCCCATGCTCGTTTCTTGTAGGATATTTTGGATTTTAGATAAGCAAGTTTCTCTTCCCCTAATGTTTCCTTGCACAAAAGTAAAATGTTTCTAATACAAAAAGATTCTTAAATAAAGTCTTGATGGAGTGATTGTAGTACAGTTACACATTCCCAAAGCCAAAACTTTAGTTTGAATTGGTCATAGATTCCAATTTGGGAAAGTGATCTGCACTTCCATTTGATAAAGGTCAAATACTCATTTCCAATTTCATTTTTAATGCTTTCACAGCATCATGCAATTATTTATTAGTTGATTCTTTCCTTGAAGGCTGACATTTAATCAATTCAGATGGTCTACAAAGTCCACAAGGAAAGCAAAATCAATCTTCCACTTCATGTCACACATCTGTGGCATAAAGATCCACTCATTTCCATAAAGGTTTCAGTTTCTTCAAGTAACTTGTAAAATCAATTCTACAGTTTTCCTCTACTGAACCATCACATCTGTGTTATAAGGAATGTCACTGTACTTGCATTCAATATCTTCCAGTAACGCTTTGAACTGATGGGGCTTTAGTTGGTTGGATTTTATTATATTTGTTATTTTAATAACATTCATCACTTTAGTCAACACAGGACTTTTAACACAGAGATTTTTCCTGATTACATGCATTGTAATCCCCAGACTGTCAGATCTTTTAAGTTTGTTTTTCAGACACTGTACGAATCCCATGTTACACCCAACCATGGCTGGTACTTCATCCTACATCATGGACACAAGTGAACTCCAAGGCATATTAATATTTTCCACAGCATTCTCTACACATGTTAAAATGTCAGAGCCGGTTGTTGTATCATGCATTGTAACTAAATCTAACAGCTGTTTTGAGCTGTGATGGAGATATCAGTACTTTTGTTTAGTGCTAATGCATTAAATTTGTATGCAGCTTCCATTAACTGACAAAAAATATTAACAACAAGATTTTGTATACACTGAGGGACTCTTGTGTATGAAAGACTAACTGCATTAAATAAATTAATATGATTTGGCCATAACTTTATAGCAGCAATTTTAAACAATCTTTTATAAATTTTCCTCCTGACAAGCTGAGCAAGGAATTTACAATATACATAGCTATTTCATAGCTGACATGAACAGCTGACTGATATACAGGTGATTTTCTCTGAAAAACAGGATAACAACAACAGCAACATTGATAATAATAATAATAATAATAATAATAATAATAATAATAATAGGCCTAATAACAACAATGATAATATTAATTTGTTATTAATAAAAACAAATGCATCTAACTGTATGTAAATAAAAATACATTATCTCTGCAACTATTGAAGTCTTTCAGCTATTCTACCTCTGCTGCATGGGTGAGATTCTCACGATATGTATAATTCTTCACATGGTAAGTAGAATGTCTTTGAATATGAACTTTCTCACATGTTAGAACTTTGTGACACAGTAAACACGTGCCTTTCCTTCAGATTCTACAAATAAATAAATAAATCCATTGCAGACTAAAATAATCAATTATAGGATGGTGGCTATCATTTCAAATGAGCTGCAATTTTTTGACATGACTCCTTCAAGAAACACAGCAGAATATCAGTATTTTTATAATCAGCATGAATCACCATGCCCACAACTCTGTGAACTACACAGTTTGACCTCACTGTGAAAAATAGTTCAAAATGTTCTGGTCACATGGGGATTGATATATCAGGCCCATAGAACACAGGTAAAATGTCTGACCAAAAACTGGATACATAATATGCTTTTTATTTTTAGAACTGTATCCCTTCACATCACATGAACAGAAGTAGCAGTCATTGCTAAGGTTTGAATGCTATCTCCAAGCCATAGGCATTCCAAAAGATGTGACATCTCCTGCTATGATCCAATGATAGTGTACTTTATGTATACTCTACATGCTTTGTGTGGTGCCCAAATTATACTTTGGTCTCCAAGTTTGATTCCAAAATAGGCATGATATGAGTGTAATATTATGCCTCTTTTTAGACAATGTGAATTTCCCACATATATAACAAAAGTGATCTGGATTATTTATACATTCTAGATAAATGATAAATACTGCCTTACTGAACTAAAAACTCACAAAATTCTACTCCAAAATAAAGCTTCAAACTGATTTCATTTCATTTCATGAAACAGATACTAATGAAATGTGAGAAAACCATATGGGGGTCTGTAAGTGCTTTAAGATAATATATGCATCTCACAAAGTGGGTGGTTCACATTCCTATCTCCCACAAATAAACATAATGACAAGGCAGCACTTAATCTCGCTCTAAATACATGATCAGCTTGAACCCCATATCAGATAAGAAATGCCCAGCTAGAGGATAATTGGCCAAGCAAAGTTTTTGCCTTTTGATGACGATTACAACCACATATGAAATGCATTTTAAAGTCAACAAATGAGAGAGATACTCTTTAGTTAAAGACTTTTTAACTTTTTCATTTAGTTGTATTGTTATTGATAAATTTGATCTGATTATGGACTGTTCTTTGATTCTAAGTTTCCAAGTAAGAGGATACTTGTCATTACCATTCTTTCCATTGTTTTTGATATTACAGAAGCAAAAGAAATTAGTCTGGTTGCTTACATTTTTTAAAGGTATTATAAAAATTACAATCAACCCACTGACAACTTAACTATTATTGCTTTCTTCCAATATGGAGGGTTTTGTCCCTTCCATAATTTGTTAAACAGCTTTAACAGAAAAATCTTAGCTATATTTTTTTGTGTTATAATAATTCCAAGAGTACATTAATTTATCCTGATTGCTTTTTATTTTTTAGTTTCTTGAAGCTTGATTTAATTTCTACAGATTAAAGTCTGCTGAAAAGTATTCATTCATTTCATTATTTTTGGAAATAATATTTCAAATATTTTTGTTCTAATTTAGATTTTGTTTCTAATGAACTGATTTTCTTATAATGTATAGTAAAGGGATTAATTATGTTATGATCCCCTATTTTTTTTTCCTTTCATTTTAAAAACTATTAAATCTTTTCTGTACATATTTTTTACTTAAATTATTGATATGCTATAAATTTTAACATTGTTTCTTTTATAGTTCAGATTCTTTAGAAAATTTATGAAGACTATCTTTAAGCTTTTAGTATTTATTTCCTTTTCTTGCTGCTATCTTCCTGATTTGCTTTTGGTTCTTTTGGATCTTTCAGGTTTTTCTCTTTACTTATCTATAGTGCTTAAAGAATTTCCTGGGAATTTACTACAGAATAATCTGTAATTTTAATGGTTCCTCTTGAAATAGACACCTTAGTTGATTCTAGCTTCTTAAAGTCTTTTGTCACTTTTCTTTGCTTTCTTTTGCATGTAAAGAAGGTATGTTCCTTCTAATTTATAGACCAACTGCCATTTATAAAATTCTAGCTCTTTTTTGCAGTTGATTACATTATACTATTATCTTTGCTTTATTTTCTCATCGTAGTTTTCATTATTACTGTTTTATGCCCATTTCCTCCATTTATCATATTTTCACCTAGTTACTTGTTTTAAATCATTTGAGACCTTTTTTTTTTTTTTTGATTGATTTATTTAAGGACGCTCTTTAACAGCTCAGGTCATCAGCGTCCCATTCAACTCAGGACGTGAAACAGCCGACAAATTTTGCTCAGAGGCCTCTCTTTCAGGCTTGAGGTTCTTTTTCGTGCCGCAAATGTATGACACGGGACCCATGGCTTTACTTCCCTTCCGAGGGAAGCCATACTTAGGATTTTTACGCCCAAAAAAATCCATCCGTCCTGGCCGGGGATTTGAGATCATTATGATGTTTGCATTCATTTGATGGCCAGTATAATGAAGATATGTGTTTATGTCATCTGTACTATTGATTAATTCATTGATGTTCAATCTATAAATTATTCTATATATTATTTTGCCTGTTTGATTTCAGTTATTCTATCCCTGTGGAGAGAATCCATTTAGGTCTAGAGTGACAATTGTTTTGTTGTTAATGTATGTTAGTGCATGGTGAACTGTATATGCTACATATATTGTATTTTGTGTTTTGTCAGATTCTGTGATAATAAAACCAGAACTTTTATTTTTATTTAACCTTGCTTTTTATCTTGTGACATATTACATGCATTCCGATTTATTGTTTTTTTGATAAAATATTAGAGATTTATGCCTGAATTCAGTTCAGAAGATTTCAAAGATAGATAGATGATGTTCATCCAGAACAATAAAGAGTGCAAATGCAAATCATATTAATTTTTTATAGTTCTTAATAGAGTTTATTTATTAATTTGGGATCAAAAGTAATTCAAGAGAAAGAAAGCCTGCTTTATTTTATATTAATTTAAATGTTAACTTTAATTACATATTTAAAGAAACCGCAATCAAATACTAGTATAATTTATTTTTAACTCTACAAAGACACTATAATAAACTTATGCCTTCATAGGCCATGGAAACAATTTCTGCTTTACAAATTTGCCTTCTAGCTAGAATTGCTATCCTTAGTAAATAAAAATTTGGATGTTTTCATTCTGTGGCTATGTCCTGATGAAAATTAATTAATAATATTAATTTTCTTAGTTTAAACTGTTTACAAATCAAACATTTTTAACCCAAGAAATATTTTTGATATCTTATTATGAGGCTGTAATTAATAATTATTGCTATGAATTTCAAGTCTTACATTGTCTTGACATCTTAAACCGAGGCAGAAAACTGCAATTACACACACAAGACTATCACTGATGAACTCAGGCTTCAATAATAAAACATAAACATGTTCAAAGCATATTCAGGTTCCATAATGATCCCATGTTACATGCTCAAAGATAAATATCAGAAAATCAGATGAGGTAGTGCTTAACTTTTTACAAACATATTTCAGATTGCACTAACTAGATAAAACACAAAAACAGCATTAAGCGCAGAAACAGCAGTTTATTTAATATTCTGTGCAAAAATAAGTTCATAGTATGAGCTCTAAATAAAAGAATATTATTAATCCATTTTGTATGGTGAGCCAACTGTGAATAAAATGTTCTGTAAAACAAATTCTCTGGTAAAGCTTTGCTTTGCTTCCTTCCTTTTCTCCTTCTATTTCTGCAATTTTTATTTATTGTTAATAAATAAAAGTGTATATTTTAATGTGAAGAAATTGTTCAACTGTTTTCACTTCACAATTTGTTAAATGTTAGATGCATGTTAATAGCTAAAAATATGATCTTAAAGTTAATATAAATTACAGTTTATTATTATTAATATTATTATTGAAGATGGAGATATAATAATTGTTATAAATGTGCCATAAATAAGTATTACTTTTTATAATAAATGTAATGCTTAATATGTGTAGTGATATGTATTATTAGTTTAGAGAAGAAAAGAAAAAATATATACCTAGTTAAACAAATATGTGGTGTTTGTCAATAGATGTAATCCAAGTTACATGAATATAGCACAGTTTTAACTAAACAGGTGACTCAAAAGACTGCATTACAACTAAGAGCAAAGCAAACAACTATTTAATGTTTACTTTCCAAGTGTTCTATCAAAACTGTAAGCTTTAATTACTAAGTTATGGATGGAAACATTTGGATTATTTTTGTTTTTATTGAAGCATTTATGAGATTAATAAACATAACTGTAATATATAGGAATCTCAGCAAAGCCTTTTGGCAAGTAGTGTGACAATCTAATCACTTTTAAAAAAGATGTTATGTGCCTGAAACTCGTTTAATTGATCTTGCTAGAAAATAAATGCATAAAATGAATTTAAACTTTTTTATTTGTATAAAATGTTTCTTCTCCAAGTAAATTAAGTCGAAACAACAGAATTACTGAAATAAGCTGTAAATTTTCTGTATTCTTAACTTAATGGGTATTATAATCTGCATGAATTACAATTAAAAATGTTAATATATCTTTTGTTTGTAAATGAGTAGTGTGTATAGCTTTTTAAATATTTCAGATACAGCTAAGTCCATGGTTTATTATTGCTTATGTACCTTATGTCATAAATGTATACTTCTTTTACACATTGGTGCATATGACATTAATATTCAGTTGTTCTATTTGTTCTTGCATTTATAAATATATTACCAATATTTTGACATTTTTCCACTAATTTATCATAGTTATCATGAACCCTTAACAGTTTTATGAAATGAATGTATAACATTGAAATAAGCAATTTGCATTTGCACATTTTTTTAGAATTATTTGTTAAAAATTATTTTAATATTACCCATCCTTTAACTTCTTTATCATATAATATAAGGAATATGCATTTTATACATTACCATTTAAGTTCTCAGGATCTTTCCTTAATCTAATTACAACAAAGATAAACGTGCACATTCTCAGCTTGTTTTAAACATAGCACTGACTAAGGGCATGCTCTATCATTTGAGAATACCTTAAATAAAAAATATGTATCCTGTTATTTTATTTATTTTTTTGCAAATTTAAATGCTCTTATAGACTTATCATTACCTCTTGGATCTTGCAATTTGTAATTTCCTGATGAGTGAAATTATAATTGTACACTTTTGAATACAGAGAATATAGTTAAGGTAAACCAAAGTGCTTAAGCTACTAGTAATAACATTACTTTAACTCTACATGGTGGAATGTGATCAACAATGGAAAATGTAATGTTGCCATGTTACCAACAGTCAACTTTACAATATTTTTTGCCCTTCCAAAGTGTTCAGTAATGGAAACATTATATTTATTTTCATTGGGACTTTTAGCTTTAGTATTTATTTGAGTTGAAACCTTAAACAGTGACTAGTTTATCCTGAAAACTCATCCAAAGTGCATAGTTTGTGCTAATAACATTCAACAACAAAATTATACAAAAAATTTTACTCTCTTATGAAATCAGCCATGTATTATAGATTTTGAGGTGCTGGACAATAATATCACAAAAAAATGCACAGCTGACTATGGCAGTGAGAGATCGGTAATACTTTTTAATGTAATAGAATAATGCTTATATAATACCTACATATGTATATGGCTTTATATCCACATTTACATCTCACATAGCTTGCTTGCCACTTGTGTTATGCTCAGGGTTATCCTAAGTAATCATCCAACAATAGTTAGCCATCATGAATGACCACTTTCCCTGGTACCTTTTCTCCATTGTTGCTATTGCCTGATGGAAATGTACCCCATGCTAATCAGTAGCCATGCCACAGTTATCCAGGAAAAAATCTAAGTAGGAATGGAGCATGTATATCTTTAGGGACATATTGCAGCCCAGTTTGTAATATGCAGGTAACATGTTCTCAACCAGTTCTTTGTAGTTTTCTTTTATGATGTTTCCAAGAAAGTTAGTTGACACCAGACGAAATGTGTCCCAAGCTGCTTTCTTGACACCATGCAGCAAGCTATCAAACTTTTCATAAGTGAAAAACTTTCAAATCTGAAGACCCATAAAAACTTCCTCTTTAATATTAGCTTCACAAAGTGGAAAGAATTCATCAAGGAGTTACTTAAAAAGTGACCCAGTTTTATGCCACTCTACCAATGGGGGGTGTTTCATATTCTTTCCTTATAGGCCAGTCTCTCTTCTTACGGTGCAACAATTTTTCTCACTATCTAATTTATACAAAAAACAGCAGTACTCCATGTACCCTAGTTGCAGATCCATTTACTTTTAAGTCACCAGATATGCCAGCCATACTTGCCATAGTGAAAAAAGTCCAACAGGTAGTTTAGATTGTCATAAATTTTTTTCATGTATGCAGAATGTCAGATTGGAATAGATGGAAGCCATTTTCCATTATGTAACAACACTGATTTAAAGCTCAATTTGAAAAAGTCTATGAAGTGTGTCATGTTTCATTTGAAGGGCATTCATAAGCCATCTACATCATCACAGAATACATAGTCATCTTTTTTTTTAAAGTATGGCACAAACTGCATATAAGGAATACAAAATGCAGTCTCTCAGACACTTTCTGCAAGGTACTTATATTGTTGAAACCTTGATGCCAATAACTCTTTCTTTTTTGATAGATCCAGATTGCAAACAATATCATTAATTTCTTTGTGTTACCTTGCCTTGAGTGAATGGTGCACTCTTGTGTTATCTAGTGTTTAACAGAGATGCACCCTGATTGACATAGGGATCATCGTCAGATTCTGGAGACATTAGCTTGCTTTCCTCCTTATCATCATCTGAATCAATGCTAAATTCCTTTGGGGGCTCAGGAACTGAAATTTCTTCACTGCACAGAATTGGTCTAAAGGAGAGGGTAAAGTTTGGTACACTATTGTTAATTTTTTTTGCTTGTAATGCCTCCAGAAACAGATAGTGCCACACTGAAATAGCAGTCATTTAAATGAATACTTGACTCCCTCTACACCATTGAAACAGTAAAGGGCATTGACAGTTTACTGTCTTTCAACCATTTTGCAAGATCCATAGCATACATACCGCAAGAAATGTTTGAGACCCAGGACTTGTCCTGGTCCCCAATCTTGCATCTGAAATAAACCTGATATCCCTTTTCCACAATTGGAGTCTTCTTCTGCTTATCAAAAGTCACTTTGCCACAAATGTAACAAAAGTTATTGGTCTTATTAAGACAGTAATGAGACATCACTGTTGCTAGATTTCCAATGCAACGTTCACTTATAAGAACAAAGAAGTGGATGTAATGTAGCCTGGGAATTATACAAAGGACTTACTGGCACTACAAGAGATCACTTAATACTAAACACATAAAAGACTGACTGACACTGCATGAGATTACACAGTACTAAACTATTGCATCATCTTTTATCAATTCTATGATGCAATACACTACTTCATTACAGCAAGATTAGTTGGAGTGGTGTAATATGACATGATCACAAATTTGTCACCAACATAAGATTGAAATAAAGAGTTGATAATTGATACTTAAGTGTGCAATATGGAGAGAATGTTGAATATCATATGTATTCTTAAGGGCTAAACCAGCAGTTTTTATCATTTTCGTTTTTAGCACCTCATAATTAGTACATATATCACATTTTCATTTCAGGGGCAAAATGTGAGTTGATCAATGCAATAAATAAATTTGCAATTAGGCATACAATAAAAAATGTGTCATGATAGAGATGTAGTTAAAACTGTGGGTGAAGACCAATCTATGGCAGGTTCTTCTTCAACATTTTGTAACTTAGCTAAGTTACAAAAGTTGCAACATAAGCAGTAGGAATGGTAATCTTTTCAACACCATTCCATATATTTCATAATGAAAATAACAAAGCTTATTATTATTTATATATAAAATATTGGTTCTAAAATATAAAACTAGGTTCTACAGTCAGAGAAAGGATAATTAAATGTTTTCCTTTAACAGAGAATTAACTATGGGTTGATTGCATTTAGGAAGATTAAGTATTAAAAGGGCCATTTTCATCAATCTTTAGTGGCTGCAAATAATATTAATTAGAAAGGAAAATATAGGCTGATGAACTTGTCAACAAATTTATCATTAAGTGAGGAAGAACACTTTCCAGACATTTTCAAATAGGTAAGAAGTTAATTGTCTTGTTAATGTAATAAGTAATAATATTATTATTGTTTAGCATCATTTTAAATAACCATAACAGTGTGATCTTTGTGGAATGTCTCGAAAACAAAATAACTTTTTGTTACTTAACTATCATTTTAGTTCTTTTAAGTTGCAGTAGTAATATTTTTTAAGAGACTACCAAAATCACTTGCACTATATGGTTTTAGGAAACCATTTTGAGGGATCACGACTAAAGATTTCTGAAAGTCAGTGCCTGTGGCTATAAATTATTTCATAATTACCTTCATTTTTACTGACTGGCTAGACATTGTGCAATTGCTTTATAATCACAACACATTGGCACTATATAGTGATACAGTTTCTAAACAAGCAATTTTTGTAGATTACTCATGAATCAAAAAGAAATAGACCAAGGATCTATAAATTAAAAATATTTTTAGTTTCTAACATTTCTGAAATGAATGCAACATAAGAAAAGGACAGATTGTGCTGTGCTGTATTGTTTCTGTTTATATCTAATGCATATTATTTTCAAAAGTATGATTTAATATTTACAAAAATAATTTATGAACCAATGAACTCCTGATCTTTCAGAAGGAGATTATTAATTTTTAACTTTTTGGATTGTTTGTGCATTGATTATCATTAAAATCATGAAATGTTCATATATTGATATCCATAGAGTTGAAAGTTAACAAAATGTTATGAAAAGTGAATATATGTAAACTAAGGTCTCAACACCATGTGATGTGACAATGAACAAGACTAACATTATTTCATTACTCTTTTTTGCAAGGAATTTTTTTCACTTTTGTGGGCTTGTTGCATAAATGTTTCAGTTTTTGTAGTTTTGATTATTATACATAAGTTATATTTGAAGAGGTGCCAAATGTACTAAATGCTAAAAGAAAAATTTGTAAAGCAAAATTTGTTACAAGTTACAATATGTGGATACAAACAGATTGTGAAACTATAAATGGTGGGTAATAAGCTAGCCAAAGGAATACATGAGAGAATAAATGTAAACGAATGTAGTGAATGTGAAGAAAGTCGCTCACTTGGTAATAGTCACAGCACTGCCTACTAGCCAATTGGCAGTACATGAAATAGCATGAACCAAACTGGTTCTGACTACAGCAATAATATTTTTTGCAAGTAAAAGTCATAGAAAATTGGAAATAAACTTAGTAGTTTACAGAACAGAAAATATCACTTAATTATTACTTTTGATAAGTAATAACAATAATATATTCCACATATCTGAGTACATTGAAATATTGTCCAATTATCTGTGCTTTTTTGGTTTTATATGTACTTTCTCTGAATAATTAGAGTTTGCTGTAACTGTGCTTCTATATGTGACTTATTGTTGCATTGTTACTGTTGCTTCATAGGCCACAAATGTCACAAAATACTTTTAACTCTTTATATTGGTCTTACTAAATGCAAGTTGATTTTCAGAATGTCATTCTTTGGTTTTCTCAAAGACTGAAATCTCTCTAATTTTATTTTCTAGAATTGCAGCTTATCTTCAGCTTGCTTATTTTTCACCCTTTTCTTTTAATCAGCTAGTGCTGAATACTAGAGCAAGCTCAGGACTTATTCAGATATTACAGGTAGTCTCCAAGTTATGAATGGGTCTCATTGTTAGTTGATCTTAATTAGAATATTTATTTATAAGAAAAGTTGCTTCTTCCCATCCAAGGTCTGGGTACTGATTTTCCCATTCCAAATTAATGGTTTTCAGAAATACTGGTCTTTCCATCTCTTTCTTGGGCACCCTATTAATCTGGATCCTCTTGGTTTGTATTGGAGTATATTCCTAGGTAATCTACCCTCTTCCTTCCTATTCACAAGATCTTTCCCCTCCTTTTTTTGGTATAATTGAATTTCCTAATGATGCTTTTGATGCCGAGTTGTTGGCGAATATAATTTCTGATGTAATCTCTTCTAGTCACTCCTACTAATAGTCTTAAAAATCTCTTCTGAGCTGTCTTAATTCAAATCATATTAAATCTCTCTCTCTCTCTTCTTCCCCAATGCCATCATTGTCCATTTAAATTTGTGGGATGCTCCCCCAACCTGGCAAGTGTGTAAACAATTTTTGAGGTTGCAATGCTTAAAAGGCATGACTGCATTATCCCAAGGAGATAGATGATAATTCAACCAAATGAGCTCAGAAGACTTTATGGTGTAAGTTTTCCAGGCATTCACCTTAAGACCTGAATTAGGAAATTAAAACCAATCAGGAATCAAAACCAGGTTTGCTGCATAGGAAGCACAAATGCTACCACTAGATAGTAGTGTTGGAAAAGTATATTAGTTGTTTATTTCAGTTATGATCATTTTCTTTTGCTTTGATGCCTCAACTCATTTGTATCACATTTATGTTTTTGTGTCAGTTATCACATAACCATTGAAAGCAAGCCAAACAAATAAACATAGTAACACCTGCTACATATTGTTAATAGCAATTCCTGCAACTCAAAAGAATGAAACTCTTGTTGTACCTCATGCCCATACCCCTGCAAACTGTTAAGTTGCTGTAGATGCACAGCGATTTGATATGTATTGCATTAAGCACTGTTTGCTATTATGAATCATGCATAAGGCAATTTACAGGTTCCAATACAATAGACTTTACCGTAACATAGTGAGCACATAATGCAGTATAGGTTGTATAATGTCAACCATTTGCAGTCCAGAGATTGCTTGCACTGGTCACTATGTTGTGGTAAAGGTTTCTTGGCATCTTCACTGAGTTCAGTGGCACCATATTACTTTACCTGCCATGTGACACCAAGTTGACTGACACATAATGAAGAAGACTGCAAGCTTCTCTGGAGTTACATCAGCATGAAAAAAGACATTCATTGTTTTTTCTTTTGTGAATATAAAAATTTCTTTTTTTTTTTTAAATATGGATCTATTTGAATAAAAAAAATGTCTCTTCAGTGTGGTAATAATGTCTTAAGTCTTCTCCTATTAGAGAGAGTATTTTTAAATAGATTTTAAAAGACAAGTTGAAATTTAAATTTCAAAGGTGGTAAAAAAGCTTAAGTGAACATAAGGAATGTGAACCTAATTTGGTGCTATTTATGTTTCAGTTTGAAAGACTTAAGTCAATTTTTACTTTTTGTTATTATGTATTGACAAACCTGTGGCAGTTCATTAGCTCATCACACTCATTGGAGGCCTCATTGTTGCAACAGCTGTTATTATATTTTATTGCTAATAGAGAACTGTTGTAATTTTTAAGGTTTGTTCTCTGCAATGTAAA
The DNA here is from genome assembly GCA_030762175.1 of Metallyticus violacea. Lineage (NCBI taxonomy): Eukaryota > Metazoa > Arthropoda > Insecta > Mantodea > Metallyticidae > Metallyticus > Metallyticus violacea. Next base: position 39,790,860 of record CM060836.1, read on the forward strand.
TTTTGTTTTCTTTCAGTTAATAAGCAGACTGAAAAAGAACTTGAAACTAAGACATGACATATCCTTTTTCCTATCTCATGAAAGTCACACAAATTAGTAGTAAAATTCCTTCCTTCTAATATAAATCTTTGAATCAAGCATGATCTTATTGTGAAAAGACACAGAGCCCTGTATCAAGAAAAAGTTATGAGTTCCATAATAAGAATCTGTAATTTATAAACCAAAAAGTTCTTGCAACTCATGTAAAGCACATAACTGGAACTGAAAATAGCAAGGGAAACTTTAAATGAAATGGAAGATATGAAGAAAAATCTGACAGTGTATGAATTGAAAGCATAAAGCCTCAACTACAATGAACAAACAAAAAATACCTCTTTTATTGATCTGCAACATTGTAAACCAGAAACATTTGTCAGTTCTTTAGTTGCATTTTACAATACGGATATACAATTTAACTGCATGACATGGCAACAGGAGAATGGACAACTTTTATGTGGCATGAAGTTGTAGTGCACAGATGTGCTAATGAAATCACTTCTTGTTTCTACAACCATTAGAGTATTTTGCCTAACATGTTATAGAGGTGACATTCAGTCACTTGTGGTGGGCTAAACAAGAAAACTCATGTTTTAGCAATGTTTCTAAAGGCCATGATTTCCCTAATTTCTGTCCAGAAATTCTTAAATGTTTGATTCAGAGCACACACACAACACAAATGGAGTATTATGTAGATCATGTCCTGATTGATAACAAGAAAGTGAAATGTTCCATTTCCCATCATTTACTCCCATGATTGGTTCAGCTAGTAAAGTCAACAAGAAGGAAAGAAAGAACAAATGAGTGAGATTACAATGATTTATTTGATAATGAAGCCCTGTTGAAAAAACATAAGTTCATAGAAAAGTGGAAGGCAAACATTTAGGTGGCATTTTGTTCATAATTATAATATCCCAAAAAAAGGGCAATACCTACTATAGAGAATCTCATGAAGAAAGTGAGCCTTCTTCGAACTATATCTCTTATGAAGAGATACAGAAATGTAGTTCCTATTTCAGCAGAAAAGAAGAAGGATTTGTTAAATCTTTCCTAAACTTAGGTATTCATTTTTTTTTACACTAAACTCCATTTACTTACTTAAAAGTAAGGTGCGTTTTGGGAGAATCTCTCCCATCTTCAGTTGCTCACCGAACAACTGGGTTCGGTGGGAGAGATTCTCCCAAAACTCGTCTTACTTTTATGTAAGTAAATGGAGTTTAGTGTAAAAAAATTAATACCTAAGTTTAGGGTATATTACCACTCCATTGTCAACAGCTTCATAAGTACAATATTTGTTAAATCTTGTTCTAATGTACCTATGCTTAAAGACAGCAACTGATGCAGATTTCCAGATTCAAAAATAGTGGAAACCACGCAAATAAAATGCACTCTGTTATAAAATATGTAGTTGGTTAATGTCATAAAGCTGAGCTAGCAAAGCAGCTTAAAACTACCAAGTTCAGTATTTAAACTGACAAGTCTACAGACATAGGAACCGTGAAAACATCTTGCATTGTGATTTGTTATTTTGATGAAAATTCCAAACAAAATTTCATAAATTTTGGAACCTTTGCAATGTTTTTGAAAAGGGTGACAATGATACATGTAATAAAGGTGCAACCAGTGAAAATTTGTTTTACAATTTCATGGACTGTTTTGGTGCATGACTTTTCTTTACAAAACATAATTGGATTTGCTTTAGACATTGTAATGTCAAGATGGGGTCCAAAAATTCAGTAATGACTTGTTTTAAAGAACAGTGTACTGGCATTACTGTACCACAATGTATGTGCTATTTTCTTCATTTATGTGCAAATGAGGCTTGCAAATTTCTCCTGAGACATTGTGAGGATTTGGCTCATAATATTTACAACTTTTTTGCTGTAAGTGCAAAGAAGCAGGCACAATTGCACGAATTCCAAACTTTTGTCATTTTACCAGCATACAAAATGCTCCACCCCTCTTAATCTAGGTGGCTTTCTTTATATTCTGTTGTTCAAATTGTCAAACAACGGGAAGCTCTGAGACTTTACTTTAATTCAAAATATCTTGAGAGGCTTGTAGTTACTGAAGAAATTCATCACTTCAGTAGTTAAAATGGACGTTATACACTATGAAAAAAAAATTCATCACAATTTGAATGATCAGTTCATGAAGTTGTTTTTCTTCTTATTTTAGATATTATCATAATTCACAGCAATTAACCATTATTTTCAGAGTAACAAAATTGTCATCACAGAACTTCACGAGAAAATGCAAACATTATTCATAGATATATTTTTGTTATAGGGATGGGGCCTTTGTTGTATAAATGAAGTTGTCTGATATTTATCCTGCCAATTGTGAAAAATGACTTCAGGATAAAAGCATGTATTTGGGAATAGAAGTAATGAAGGTAATACATACACCAGAAATCCAGATTCTATATCAAAATGTCAATGACTTTTACTGCAGATGTAGGGAGTGAAGTTGCAGAAAAGCTGCTTTCAATAATACTCCTCCCAATTCTGTCATGCAAAAAGATAATTTCAAATTGGGGCGAGAAACTTCTTCCTCTCTTGTACAACCTTTGACCCAATTAATAATATTTATGAGTCATCTCCAGATTCTACTTGTCCATCGGAGGATTTCGGAGAGACTCGTAAACGCTGTATTCACAAGTGCATGCATTGGGCGCTTTGCCTGTAAACATAATGGTCACGTAAGTCTTATGATTGACTTAATAATAGCATAATAGCAAGAAAAATCTGTAGCTGCAGCCCGAGCGACAGCGGAGAGTGCAGAACTGCTCAGTCCCGAGCGACAGCGGGGAAACTCCGATGTTTCTACATACTGCACGTAGAGCGATTTGGAAGACTTCACTCTTCTGGGTAAGCTCCGGAATTCAAATCCCACACGACGTTTTTTTAAGTGTATAGGTAGAACAATATGTTGCCTCGTTATATTTTAATGTATCATTTGAGTTGATGCCATTATTTATGTACATACAAAATCGTAATCACAAACTTATTCTTCACAAATAACTAAAAGAATATATGAATAGAAACATTTATCTTCTAAAGTGAAAACACACAGAAATAACACAAATTAATATTGGGTGTATGAACCCTCAGTATGTACAACTGCCCTCTGCGGCCATTTTTACATAGTAAGGGGAGGTGTATTAATTATATAAGCACTACGTTGAGAGGCCAATTTTTATCTGTAATAAGGAAATTTTGATCGATTGGTTTATTAAAGAGGGGAAAGGAGAGGAATTGATTAATGGATTAATTAGGTGGTGTTGATTGTATTCGTAATAAGCATCTTCTTCCCATGTCCTCTTGTATTTGCCGTCTTTGCAGCAGCTATCTTTCTCATTTTAGTCTCAGGGAATCTAGAGTTTTGTGATTCGTTTGAGTCAACGGAAAGGGCCTCAATTTATTAACAAGCTGTTTAATATCTTTTCACACGTTTGGGTATCCGTAGCGTCTTGAGGATGGCTTTAAGAGTTCTTTAGTTCACTCTTGCACGGTCTAAACTAAGTTAATCGCGATAGAACTACATTTGAAACACATTTTTTATAATACTCAATGTTTCTAGTCGCCATTTATCTCTGACGATTGTTCGCTATCTGTTCGTTTGCACTGTATATCTGACGGCTGAATTGAACTGCTCTGATAACTGGAACTAACTGGTCTCCTATCTGTATGACAACGATGTATTTGACCAACTGTCTCTCTGATGACGACTGATCGATATCAAAATCTGTTAATTTTCTATCACTGTAAAGTCGCTCGATCGTGATGTTATAAAAATATCCTATATTATGACTTCCTTGAATAGGCATCGCGTCCCCTAACCTATGCAAGAATTTCCATTGATTAATGTTGTCAAACCCTGATCTACTCCCATCTTCTTATTGGACGTTGACTTATAACTTAATTATTCTGTTTACAGAACCTTTCCCGTTCCCAGAAATCCAAGAGAGGTTTTTCAACCCCCGCAACATTCCGTCAAGGTCAGTTTATGGTTACGTTATTTGACAAAAGTGATCACTTGAGTTTCCTGCTTTTATATGGTCTGTTTTCTAGACACAGCCAGTCCTTAAGGCTAGCGGAACCCTTGTTATAAATACGGGCATAAACAATAAACATGGGTCTGGTCGCTTACCGTAATAAAAATATATTATAGCAATTCCCTAAAAGGTCCTTGTACAAGTGTTCCCTGTCAAAACATGAGAATAAATACTTGACCTAAATAGATGTCAGGTTCAATACAAGTCATATTCATTCATCAGAACACATTTATAAAATATTAATTTTAATTATAAACATATTATCAATTTATGGAAGTGAAGCTGGGAGTTTCGGTCTCAACTCACTCTTTGGGGCACAGTTGGCATCATATTTTTTCCACAGTAGTGTGGACAAGAGGCTACAACATCCCAGGCTGCTTGAATTTATGTCAATAAGCCATCTTTTATCCTTCGTGATAGTGCAGGGAAAGCGTGTTCAGCATATTGCATTTATATAAAACACGTACTGAAGGATGTAGTATTCATAGTATTCATTATAATATATATATATGTGTGTGTGTGTGTGTGGGTGGGGGGAGGGCACAATATTACGAATTTGTATTAATGTGTTACAAAGGTACATTTAAAAAAATTCTTCGTGCGCTGTATGGAGCATTACTTAGACGAATGTTGCGTTCAAGAGATGATTCTTTCTCGCCCCTCCTTTTTCTTCCTCCCCAAAGGATGCAACCCTTGCAGCTCAGTTACCCAGAATTGTCCGCAGTTCAGTCACTGATCTTAAAAAAAAAAAAAAAAAAAAAAGATGATGATGATGATGATGATGATGATGATGATGAAGGGCTTAAGTTGCCAATTACCGACATTGCAATGGACATTAAATCTTGTTCTGAAGCCAATGAATTGATCAGACTTAAGGACTACTATGAAATGTCATTTATCTGACTTCGCACTTGCAGCTTATACAGCCGCCTCACTAATGTCGAGTGTGGACGTGTTTTCAGCAAGAGAAATTTAATAAAAGTAAAAAATATAAATCGATTTGATACAACAACCAATGGCCGTATGCTTGCTAGTCAGCGCATAAAATGTGGCTGTTAATCTTGGGAGAAGTTTGTGACATGTTAAAGAACTGTCAAAAAGTTCATTATACAATCGTTCGACAGGATCTATGTTTCCTGACGTTGGGGAGAGAAAATCATTTTTGACGTTTAACATTCCGTAAGTCATTACTTTAATTCATTTGTGCTCAAATCTATAAATATGCGCTCTTTCGCAATTTATTGTTTTTAAACTATAAAATGCCATTTTTCACTAATTAACTAATATTAAAGTTGCTCATATATGGCCACGAGGATATGAATACGACGCATTTTTAAAACATGTGCTGTCCGTTTGTGTGGAGGTTTAGTTAGTTTCTGGACATTAAGTGAGTTCGCAAAGCAGTCACAGAAACTTAAGAACATAGAACTTGTCATAAACAATTACCACAGTAACACACAATCAACATTTACAAAAAAATATTGTGTACATATACATAAATAGGTGTGATAAAAATGAAAAAGAACACCTAGAACCATTCAACCAAACAACAAAAACAGAGAAGCAGAATCAGACAAGTCACTTAATCACACAAATTTTACTATATACATGTTTACATATGCATTAAATAAAATTATTGCAGTGTTTTTTTTTTTAACTCAGTATTATATATTGTCACTCACATATTCCTTTACAGATTAAGATCTTTTTATATAGGTATTCTCTAAGAGCAAATTTAAAGGAATTATCGTTGCTTATTAAGGCGTTTAAGCTGGAGGAAAGGATATTTTGTACTAAAATGCATTCATTTTTGATGGCAGGAAAGTGTTGAAACCTGTCTATGTAGGTTTGCTTTTTGCCTAGTATTCTTGTCGTGTATATTTTCATTTAAAACAAATTTTTCTTTATTACTTATATAAAAGGATGGCAACGCTGTAAGTAGCGTGCTCTTTATACTTGACGTTACAAAGAGACGAAAAATGTCGCTAGTGGCTAATAATTTGTGGTAGTGAAGTTACAAATGGAAGAATAATTTGGAACCAGCTTTACAGTTTCGGATGTCAGCTAGTAATTGTATATTTCCTGTAAACTAAGAATAGCATGGAGGTATGATTCACTATAATCGTGTTTCATTTTAAAGCTTGATTTAATGTTTTTAAAACCAGTGTCATAGGTTAAAAGTGCACATTTGTACTTTGACATTTACTTTCCGACTTCATTTACTGTTAACAGTTGTTTGACGTTTAGCTTTGTAGAACTATTAAAAGAAGAACAACGGTTTCATAAATGTGTAAAACTTAAGTTGGTGTATAACAGCCGGAAATATGCGTTTTTTGGCATGAATATATTTGCTGAGTAAGTTAATTTATGATGTTGTAAATTTCTTTATTTAAGCGTGTAAATAAGAACCAAGTAAGTAATTGCAATATTCGTGGTTATTATACAGATATACGGTGCTTTTCATACTTTCTCATATTATTAAAATAATTGGAACTCCCCAATACTGAATAAAATTAGGCATTATTTAAGTTATTTTAAAATATTATTCAGCATAGTAAATTGTTTAGTCCTACTGGTAACATGTTAGAAAATTTAAGAGTCATAATCATATTTTTGGGCTATAAATTTACAGCTGTTGTAAAAAGATATTTAAACGTTTGTTCTTGTACAGTAGATAGGCACATATCTTAACATTATTTGTTGTTGTTTTTATTAATATTAATTACTAGTCATGATTTTTAACACATTTGATAATATAAGTAAACAAAGAATACTATGTGTAGCAAAGCCAATAAAAGGAATATAGGATTTACCATCAATGTATTATATATTAATCTCTTAAAGAGATCAGGGGCAAACATTATATTCTAGGTGGCTAATTATTTTAAAATTTATATACCATATATATACCATATATACCATATATCCCTTTCAGCACTTTAACAAAAAAGTAGTTTCCATAAATTGGAACAACCATCTTTTTTCAGACTTGTTAGGCTTAAAAATACTTCCTGTGTGAATGATGCTATTCAAGTCTCTCTTTTCAAATTAAGGAGAGTATTTTTCCCTATCATAAACCAAGGTTCAGGGAGACTTGAATTTTTGTCATTAAAAGATGAATTCCAAAGCTTTGATGGATATAATAAATCCTAGAACTAACATTGAACAATCATGATCTTTATTTTGATTAAGTTCTTTATGTAATGTAAATGTGTTCACAAATATTATGTAATATTCTATAAGGTATCTTTGCCTATGACCATTATCTTACCTTTGTTTTCAAATCCTTTTGTGCATTTATATACAGATTATTCTGATTCTTATGTACTGGAAGGGAAAGTGTAGTTGTTCATCAACATTGTTGCAGATGTATGGCATTCGTGTATTTCGCCGGCTAGTACATAAGGCTGCATCTGCACAGCAACTCCAAGAAGCTGCACTCTCAGAAAGGTGTATTGTGGTTGACAAAAATGACCGAGTGGTGGGAGATGCAAGCAAAAGAGATTGTCATAGAGTTGGTCCAGGAGGAGATCTGATATTGCACAGGGCTTTTAGGTGAATTGCTAACTAAAGAGTTATTGAAAAGAGCAGTTTTTGTTATAAAAGAAAATTAATTTCTATTGCTGTTTTATCTTTGTTAATGCTAAAGATAGAGTGTAAGAAACTTGCTGTATTAAATTTCCCGTGAAGCTTGTTTTTTTGTTGTAAATGCTTACAAATATGCATTGTGTAACATTTTATCAGATCTATTCTTATCACAGATATAAAGAGATCTGCTCTTGGCAGAGCCACAAGCCAGGTGAGCAAATTTCAGCTTGATTGCTTTTCGCTCATTGTACACCAATATAATTTATTTCCTGGTGACTAGTGCGGCATTTATGCAGTAACTTAATAGCAAAATCAACTAGAATTTTGCTCATCTTTTATATATAAAATAGGTTTATGTAGGTAAACTTGATTTTGTTGTTGGTAAGAAAAAATCTATTGAAACCTGTAGCATTTATTTTACTTCATAATCCCTATTTATTTTTGTCATGAGATGTACTGTTTCTATTACTCCAGAGAATTTTGGTATAAACCTGATGAGTTTGTTATAGCCTACCAAAATGTAATAGCATGCTGTCAGCTCCTTATCAAAATTTTCTAGCCTTTAAACAGAATAGAAAGACATTGAGCATATATGCATTTACTTATAGTTTTAATTGCTACAATATCTTTACTGTTGAATTTATATAACCTATGCTTGGAAATTCTTAATGAGTTGATGTTCTTGAAAGTTGATTTGTGTTAATTTATAAATAAAGTGTTTGATAAATCAAATGCAAATGTTACAATGTGTTCCTGGTGCGTGAACTTATAATTTAACACAATACCTGAACACAATTTCCTGAAAAATTAGTCGTTGATGTATAACAACTTTAGGTTTTTCACTGCATTTTTAGAAGTTTTTTTTCTTTCTTTTCTCCCCTTCTCTCTCTCTCTCTCTCTCTCTCTCTCTAGATGAATAGATGAATATATATACTGTTTTATATGTGCAGTATATAGCTGATGGTGAAGGAATGCTATAATCCACTCGTACAGTGTAATTAATTTTACATTGAAGAAAGCACTAAGTAAGACAACATATTTGCAAAAATATTTTAAAAATCTTTGCATTCTCATAATAATAGTTGTTATAAAGTGAGTCTTCGTTATTTATAATAAAAAGTTGTAGATTGCAGTGATCATTCTGGAAATTACGGTTATCATATCATAGATATAATACTTGCTTACCAGTTCTAGGTTGAATTTACCCATACATTAAATAGCTGATATCAGTTGCACATAGTAACCGGGTAACTTTAAATATTGAGGCAACTATAGCCCACATTTCTTTGCCTCTGGAGCTGTTCCTTTGGACTGTTGAAGCGGGGCTGACAGCAGTATTAAGGTATACAAACCCCATGTGATGATGCTGGACATATGCAGTAAATCTGATCCAGTAATAACAGGGGTAACAGTATTCTCTTATCTATTATGGTTTAATTACATCCTTGTTTATGAGCTTCATAGCTAAATGACAGTTTAAGCTTATGATGGGTGAGAGATAACATAGAGCTATGTCATATGAGAAGGAGTATAAATTCAATATTGAAAAATAATTTATTATATTACCAGGTTACTTGCTGAAACTGATTCATGGCTGAAGTTGTTAAACAGTCTGCAGTTCAGTTACTACCAGAACCATCTTCTTTGACTAAAGTTTTATCACGTTTCTCTCAGTCTCATCAAATGGAAAATGCTGGGGAGTACCCTGAAACAACTTTGACTTTTTTTTTGATTAGATTTATTTATGGACGTTCTTTAACATCTCGGGTTATCAGTGTCCCATTCGAATCAGGGCATGAAACGGCCAACAAATTTTGCTCAGAGGCCTCTTTTTTCAGGCTTGAGTTTCTGTATTGTGCCGTAAATGTATGATACGGGACCCATGGCTTTACTTCCCTTCCGAAGGAAGCCATACTTATGATTTTTACGCCCGAAAAAATCCATTGGTCTTGGGCAGGATCGAACCCGCGATCTTGGGTTTAGGAGGCAAGTATGGTAACCACTACACCACCAGGACCGACACAACTTGAAATGCTTCTTCTTTCATTTCATATGTCATTGATGTCCACAACCTGTGATACCTCAGCAGTAAAAATGGGCATTAAAAACTATTAAAAAAAACATATAACAATAAGATGTTATAAATCTTAACAGATTAATTTATTTCAGATTTCTTTCAGGGCTGAAATATGGCTTTAGCAGAAAATGATTAAATGCCTAAGAGCACTGTATTGCATATTCTGAAAGAGATACAAGATATTTATTCTATTGTTCTAAATAAGTAATATTATTTTCATGTCATGTTTATCTTTTATAGTGTGTTCATCTTCAACTCAAAACGTGAGCTGCTTCTGCAAAGGCGATCTGCCCAGAAAGTGACATTTCCAAACCTAATGACTAATGCCTGTTGCAGCCACCCTTTGCATGATATAGAGGATGAACGTGAAGAGAAGAATGTATTGGGGGTAAGAAATTATGGTGCTATATTTTTGAATCGTTTATAAAAGTTATTATTCAAAGCCCTTAACATAATTGTAAAATGCACTATTAACACACTTTTTCATAGCATTTTTTAATATTCCATGCAGTTTACATAGGAGATTGATCCTCTTGATTGGCAATCAGTGCAGGAGTGTATTGAAAGACTAACAATTGTAAAATAATTATTGTCAAGATCATTGCTGATACTGCATAGTTCTAAAAAACCTATGTTTTTTACTGTTTTATAAATTGTTAATTTCTTTCTTTTCATTCATTATATTTTTATCCCATTAACAAATAGACTGGATACTTTGTCTTTATCAATCACTTTATGGGCTTGCAGTCATGATATCATTTCATCTGTTTTCAGGCATATTTTGAGGCTGATTGTTAGTTGGACATTTGTGAACATGCATTGTTAATTTTGCTTATTTAAAAATTTAGTTTCTGTATGAATAAGTTTCTGATTAAAAAAAATTGAATATATATCTTTTCCTTGCTCTTGTGAATAGCATAGCACATTATCCTTCATCACAGTTGCCAAGTATGACATAAGTCATATCCTTAAGCTGTATCTTCAGAATTCACCATTCAGAAAGAACACTTGCAGAACCTCATTCATACCAAACACTTCAACTGAAATATGGTGAACTATCATTTCTAGTTTTGGATGTAGTGAAGAAAGGGTAGCCAGTAGTAATAGTGGAAGCACTTAAACATTCTGATACATTTTTCAATCATTTTTAATATTCCTTCTATTTAGTCTCAAGGACCCTCAAGTTAATGCTGAAAAAATTCACTCTACCCTTGCTCCACCTCCTTTATCTGCAGGTTAATTAGGCATTAGACTATATTTCATGCAACATTTCCTCTGCTACTTTACTATAAACAATAATTTAAAAATTTGTTTAAGAAGTGTGTCTCTAAAGTTGTGATACTATTTAAAAGTTTGTGTTAAACCATTTGCTAGCCACTGTTTATCAATGGCCAGCGGGCTGCTGACCAAATTTCAGCATTATTGATCTGCTGGCAGAGAGCCAAATGGGTTGCATGCTAAATTGTGTTTCTCTTATAACAAATCGTTTATGAGAAAATCACTCAAATTTCACTAGTTTTGTTCCACTTACTTGGATATGTTTGAAAGGCAAATTTCTTTTGCTGATGATGAAGGAAATTTGCCTTTGAAACATATCCAAGTAAGTGGAACAAAACTAGTAAAATATGAGTGATTTCCTCATAAATGATTTGTTATATGATACTATATTTCACTGTGAAAATCCCAAATATTCAAATGTGTTAATGGATATCATTGTATGATTAGTTGAACTACACACTCTTAAAGCTTCACTTACTTTTTATAAATGTATGGAACCGGTTTCGAGAACATTTGTTCCCATCTTCAGCCATGCTAAGGTTCAACTTGAACCTTAGCATGTTCTCGAAACCGGTTCCATACATTTATAAAAAGTAAGTGAAGCTTTAAGAGTGTGTAGTTCAACTAATCATACAATGATATCCATTAATATGATTGGCTTCACTGTGTTTAAGTTCCAATTTTACATTTAAATTCAAATGTGTGTTTCTCTTACCCTTATCCTGGTTGTCAACAGATACGTGCTCTTTGCATTCCCTCGTTGGCTGGTGGATAAGAACCATTTTATGTGATATAAATTAGTTTGTTGTTTACTTAAAGTAATACTTTATTGTTGTACATTTTATATATTTAAAGAATATCAGATTTTTTTAGCATATGAAATATGGTACAGGATAAAGTTGACACATTTCATGAACTAGATGGGCTTCTCAGGTTTACTGTTAGAGTTTGCTTTATCATGACTTGAGGAAGTGAGCGCTTGATTTCTGCATTTGCTTGTCGCTCAACCTTGCTTAAGTAGTAGTATTTGATTTATTTATGGATGCACTATAACATTTCAGATCATCAGTATCCCATTCAATTCAGGATATGAAACAGCCAATAAATTTGCTTAGAGTTCTCTTATTTCAAGCTTGAAGTTCTTTTAATGCCTTAAATGTACAACATAGGAGCTACTGCTTTATTTCACTTCGAAAGGAAGCCATAATTAGCATTTCACACCCAAAAAATATATCAACCTTAGCCAGAATTGAACCAATGGTCTTGGGTCTATGAGGCAAGTATGGTTACCACTAGACCACCAGGGCTGATCGAACTTTGCTAAATGGAGAGAACAAAGAAAATTTTCAGTTTGTTCATTAACAAAGTTTGCTATTCTAGGTTATAACATTATTTGCAAATTATTGCAAGAATCAAAAAATAATATTAATTTTGTTTATATGTGTTGTTTATTTTACGGGAGCTAGCTTCATACTTAGGCAATTATTTATTACATGCAAAATTTGTAATAAACTGCAATTTCAATAGAATAGTTGAATCCAAGCCCTCCAGATATTCCAGTAAGAAACTGCTGATGGGCCAAAGACAAAGGTTCAGTAATCAATTAAATTAACAAAACTGACAATTTATTGAAAATGTATAATTTTTTGATTCATGTAAATTAAGAAGTTATGAAACTAGTTATAAAATGGGGGGAAGTAAATTTAATTGTAATGTTATTTGTTGAAATAAAATTCATTTATTCATACTGTTAAGTTTACACACTTCCAAATCGTTATTTTCAAATATTTTCAAGTCCCTGTCATCTGTTAAGGCTCCACAATACTTGACAAGCCACTTCTATGGAATGAACAGCTTTAACCAATCAGGGCAAGGAAATGCAAAAGAGCATGACTGAGTTTTATAGTTCAGTAAAATAAGGAGAAAAGAGTTAAGTAGGAAAACAAATTATTTAGCTTTAGATTTATTTATAATTACAGCATCTCACCAAAACAATTATTAATAAACATTATTGTTAAATATTGCCATAAAATGAAAGCAAAATATATATTGTCTCAGACATCTATCAGTGATAATATAGTAATAAAAGCATCAATTAGTGGAGCATTTAATATATATTGTATGTATTGTTTTCATGCTCATGCTTATCAGTAGGTTCGACGAGCAGCACAGAGACGCCTAAGCCATGAACTGGGCATACCATTAAAGGAAGTAAGTCCAGATAAACTACAGTACCTTACAAGAATACATTATCGTGATGAAGGAGATGGCCAGTGGGGAGAACATGAGATAGACTATGTTCTCATACTTCACAGAGATCTTACTTTGGATCCGAATTCAAATGAGGTATTTAATTTTGAATGTTTGCTTTATCAGAATGTTGTATTTTCATCCTTTAACAGTTATTTATTTAAATGTACTAAGTATATAAATATTACAATATGGCCTGTTCTAACCCAGGTTCTATTCCAGGCTAATATTTTAATTCTGATACAAACTTAACGCACTAATTTACACTATTCAACAAACTATATTAAACATCTGTTAAGACCCAGTCCTCATTTATCCAGAGGACTCTGGCACCGCCCCTTCTACTAAACAAAGGAAAACTATGACACACTAAAACATTTTATACAATTCAATAATCACCCTAAATTGTTGATGAATCTTACCTCCTGCCCAAACTAGCTTACATGCATACACATTTAAATTTTGCCTACTACACATTTAACCACAATACTAATGCCAGGTAATTACCCAAGGTAAACACGATCCATTTCACAAATCCTCTCTACTCACTAACCATAACCATTTGTTCTTAACTCTGTACAAATATTCCCCAAGATTCCTATTTTGTCTTTAATCACCGAACATTTTCTTTGCTGCAATTAGTTATTTAGCTTTAATATTTTCCATATATTGCTTGTTGTCTCCATTCACTTGTTCTTGAGCATTCAAACAAAATATGTTATACATTTTCCAAGTTTCCACATACAAGTCAAACTTCATGCTTACAATTACTTCTAATACTCCTTAAGCTCCAGATTCCTAATCTAAACCATGCCATTCCCTGCTTATTACACTTACTAATGTGTTTATCTCTTTTAACATCCCCTTTTATCTCCTGATAGAACACTGGTGATCTCTTCTCCCTTATTATAGAATGTAATAATTATCTATATCCTCAAACCTCATTCGATCTGTTTCAAAAAACCTATCTCCAAAACACTTCTTAACCATGTATCGCCCATTTCATTCCTTATTAACTCTTCCTCAACTTTGTTTACCCAATAGAATCTCCTACCCCAGACTCCTGAAATTTTAAATATTTATTTAACAAGGAAATCTCCGACATCTTTTGTATCCTAAACCAATACTTTAAAACTCTTTCCATTAACCACCCTCTCACACTAATCCTCCCCATTTCCAACAGTGCCCTTGCATTTGCAGCATTTTGCAGAATTCCCAGCATAATCTTACAAAACCTACTGAGTATCCTATCCATCAATTTCCAACTTTTCTCTATCCCTCATATTTCAATGCCGTATTTGGGGTTCAAATCCAGCCAGGACCGTCCTCCCTGACAGGTTTTTTCTAGGTTTTCCTAAGTCCTCATAAATGGAAAATGCCAGGGAGCTACCCTAAACTTAGGAAGGAACATTTCCTTCCTTAAAAATAAATCCTTTCCCAATTTATCATTTCATTTCATCACTGTCCATCGCCTGTGGTGCCTCTGTAGTAGTGACATTGGGCATTAAACAGCTTTCATTCATCTCCTTACTCATCCCGTTATGCCATAATTTGTACCATAAGCCCTCTGTTAATTCTATGATGTCTTTCTCTAAATCGGTTCAAATACTGCATATAGCCTACCACTTTTATTTGCCAAATACTTATCTGTCATTGTTTTAATAACAAATACAGCAGCTCTCTGACCTTTCCTAAAACCTAATTGAAATGCAAATATGATGTTTCTTTGAACCTTTGATGGGCACATTTCACTATATCAACCATTATAAGCATGAGCATTACAATGAACAACAGAAATAAATCTCTTTTGCTTTTGTTGCAGGTTAGTGAAGTCAGGTACATCTCAAGAGATAAATTGGATGATTTCCTACAGGCAGAGAATAAATATCTTACCCCTTGGTTCCGTTTGATTGCTCAGCATCAACTGCGAGTCTGGTGGGACAATTTACATCAGCTAAACAAGTTTCAGAACCATAAAGAGATCTGTCGCTTTTGCTGACATTATTATCTAATTTTGTTCATATTTCAATGCATTTAGCTAAATTTATTGGTTACTAATTGAGAAAAAGAATGAATTTTATGTATTTTATATTTTGTAAAGGTTTCATATTTTCATACTTGAAAGTTGAACTTTGTATAATACAGAGAATATGATACAGTACCTGTTAAGGTAAGGCTGTATAAAAGTGTTTTCGGTATTACAATATAATTATCAATCTTGAGAATACCTACAATAGTTTTTGTATTGAAAACGACCTTGTCCTTACACATTTTAATTTTTCCACTTCTATAAAAACAAAAAACTACCCTTTTTAATATAGTAATCATTAATGAATGTTCAACAAATTAACATACTTAACCTACATTATACTGTTAATAAATCTAACATTTATCTATAAGAGGCCTCATTACACACCCAGGTTATCTGCATAATGAAACTCCCCATTTCTTGTATTTCCATTGTTAGCACTATTTTATCAATCACACCCCAATTCTCTCATCCTTTTAAACTATTCTAATCCAGTTGTTCCTTACTTTTCCTAAACATTCCCCTATCCTTTTATTTCACTTTGTCCACTTATCAGTCAACATTCTACATACTACACTTTCTGTAATTTATCCCATTTCGCTTCCCATATATCTCCCCTCCATCTCTTTACCCCATCACACTCTAAATAAATAATAAAGTATTCCTTCAGGCTCTCTGCACATAATACATCCTTCCCCATTTTCTTGTCTGAGACCCTTAAAAAGCAATGCACCTACTCGCATCAAGGCCAGTCCTTCCCTCCCAAATTTATTGCAACAATCTACATATTCCGCTCTCTCCCACTCCTTTTTTATTATTCTGTATAATTTTAAAGAACTTGTATCTAAAATTATCCCAAAATTCTTGCTTCTCTATATCTTTAATTCTTTGCCTTACTTTCTTCCAAAACTCTTGTCTACTTTTATCTCCAAATTCCCAAAGTTCCCACATCCCAGTTTTTTGGAATATTTTCCCCACTTCTCCAATCAGGTGTTACCTCTCATTTGTTTCCTTTGATATTTCATACACTCTTTTAGATCATTGTGCTCCCCTAATTTCACTATCCTGTACCAATATTTTAAAATTCTCTCCACCACCAAATCGTTCCTCCCTACCCTCTGTAACTGAGCTAAAGCTACTCCTTTCGTGAAGCTTTAGGCAATCCTAATACTTCTCTACAAAACATCCTATGAATTAAATGAATTTTCAATCATTCTTTAGAAGCTCCCCTTACCTGTACTCCATATAGCATTATTACTTTACTTAGTCTAGCCCCAAATACAAAACAAAACAATTATCAAAGACCAAATAACTTTTATTATATTTATTTATGCCTGTGTGAATCATAAAAGTATATTCATTTTTGCTTGTCTTTGGCCTCAATATAGTCTTCAAGTACCTAACATTGTAGATTTGGATTTTCACCTGTGGTAGTATACAATGTTTTATTAAATAGATTCCACTGTTCCTCCTGCTATACTGGAATTCCTCTTTTTTGCATGTTACTTCCTACAGCACAAAACAGCATATAGTCCAAAAATTAATATGGACTAGTAGAAGAACAATCTACTGGAAAAATGAAGTACAGAAAATTGTGTTTGAAGGCATTCTTGTTTGGATTGGCCTTGTGATCTGATGCTGAGTTCAATTGCAGATTTTAATGCTCACCAGCAAACCTATTACCTAATCTAGCCATAAATAATGTCACAATAAGTTAAATACTATTTAAGATCTTTTAATTTCCATTTAGTATGTTACACATATATGACACCAACCAGATTTCAGAATGTCCACCTTTTGCCATCATACAGACTTGAAGTCATGTACTGCAGAATGGATCGTCTCAATGGGAAAATCTGACACTGCTGCCATCAAGGAGCACTTAAACTTTCATTTGTAGGGTTCTTCTTCTTGCAGGCAATCCCTTATAACACTGACCACAGTTTGTAGTTCATGGGAACAGGGCTGGCAGATAGCCAATCAACAGTGGAGATGAAATTTGGTACTTTGGACTCCAGCCACTTTTGCATCATCCTCACCTTATGAGCTAGGCAGAATCTTGCTGGAAACTCCAGAAGTTATTATTAAGCATGATTCAATGGCACCACAAGAGGACCCAGGATACTTTTCATTCATGATTTTTAAGCATTTTTGACAAAACTGAAGCTTGGTGGAACTCTCATGTTAGGGTGCCCATAAAACCATGGCGAAGAGAGTTGATTGTCTTACTGAACTTTGGAAACCCTCTTATGGGCTTCTCAATATGTTGAAACATGTCATTTTAGCAATTAATATTATCTTCAATGTTGAACACATTCATTTCATTGAAGAGACTCGTACAATATCCATTGTTGGTATATCACTGCAAGAGTCGTCTTGATTTTAGTTCCTCCTGCTTCTTCATTTGTGGCATCAGGAAATGTTCAGTACTCCTGCAATAAACTCAGTCTAAGGTCTTCAGCACAAGTGTGGTTTATGATTTGGCAACTGGTTGTACAAACTAGCCAAAAGTTTGCAACACTATTAATGGCTAGACTAGGTATAGTTTAACCTCGTAATCACGTATTTTAATACATATTGGTAAAGTGTTCTTGTAATAAAGTTTAATTGCACTATCTTAGCTCTAATCTCATCAAAATACCAGGACAAAAGCAGAATGATTGATAATCTTAGATGCATTTACTAAAGCTACTTTTGTATTTGTAGTAGAGAGAATTATTTTAGGGAAACTGTAATTATATAACCAATTATTTATGAGGAAAACCATTATGATGGCATGTAACCATATACAAAAACGGTACAGATTTCGCAAGTTTTGCAAGGGGATCTTGTTAGGAATGATGAGTTACAATTTCATGAACTGTGTTTGATGCTAGGACTTAAAAATGTTCATGATGTTATTGCAAATTTATATTCTTTTTAGTTCATTGTATGTAATAAATCAGAAAAGTTTAGAGAATAAATCACTAAATGCTGTCTCAAACTTACGTAAAATTCTGAAAAAATAATCATTCATAAATTCCAGAAACAAGTACAGAATGTTGTCTTCTAATGTTACATCTTTTATCTTTGAAGCTCTAAGGACACTCACTGAATGTGTACTGTATATTCCGGTTTCCACTGCGGGATAGATAGGTCATTCATCGCCATGAATAGGATGATGACAGAAATAGAAATAGGATGGGTCAGATAGGCTTCAAGTTTGTGTGAAGGTGTCAACTGAAGGGAACAAGGAACCCACAGAAAGTTTCATTGATGATGTCATTCACAGATATGCTGTAAAAAGGCCATATAGATTAGTTTTCTAGAAATGTAAGTTATTGCATGCTATAATATTATTTAATTGATTCTCATGATTTTATTTATAAAGATAATTATACCTGATCACACTTAGTTTAATTACATATCAGAAATAAAAAAAAATAAAATATTAACACAATAAATAAATTGTACTTAGAAGCTGTAGACAATGGAGTGGTAATATATCCTACACTTATGTATTCAACTTGTTTATACTAAACTCCACTTACATAAAACTAATTATGTAAACAGAGTTTAGTTTAAACAAAAATACATAAGTGAAGGATATATTACATAAAACTAATTATGTAAATGGAGTTTATTGTAAATAAGTTAAATACATAAGTGAAGGTTATATTACCACTCCATTGTCTACAGCTTCTAAGTGCAATTTATTTAATGTATTAATTGTTTTAAATTTCTGTATATCCCTGATATGTAATTAAACAAAGTGTAAATACTTATATAAAACTAATTATGTAAGTAAATGGAGTTTAGTGTAAACAAGTTGAATATGTAAGTGTAGGATCAAAATTTGAAGCCTATGACATCCCCCCCTCCCCGCAAATTTTGATATCCCTCCCGGAGGAAAGCGGCTGGATTCAACATGCTTTGCAGTATGATAAAACTCAGATTTCAGTTGGTGTGGCCATCCCTGTCTTAAGTACTTATGTTAGTTGACCAATTACAGCACCTCAATATAAGCTCAGACTTCATTTTCATAACTGGATGCAAGAAAAAGTTAAAACATGAACATAGATCCCACATTAATTTTCTTTTCCAATGAAGGTTGGTTTCATCTAAATGGTCACCCAGCTTCACGAAATAAAGATGATGGGCATCGGAGAAGCCACAAATCATGGACGAAGTTCCATTATGTGATGAAGAAAAAAGGGTATGATGTGCCATTAGTGTGAATAGTATTATTGAGCAATTTTTCTTTAAAAACACAATTAAAAATGAAAGGTACACTTAAGTAACTTTTAAAACCATTGTGTATGAAATAACACATGAGAAACATTTGACAAATAGTTCCAGCATGATGATGCCAAAGCTCATTCTGCTAATTCATCCGTGACATAATTGAGTCCTATATTTGCCTGCATACTTATTAGCAGAGGCTTATGGCCTCCTTGTTCTGCAGATCTAAATCTGTGATTTTTATTTTTAGGGAACTTCGAACAATGGAATATATGCCACTAATTTTCACTTCAAGAATGGACTTAAAGAAAATATTTAAATAGATATTAAGTTCACTGGTGCAGAAGAACTGACAATTGTAAATGGTAGTTTCTTAATATGATGTCTGTGCTTACAAATGGATATTAATCTATTAGAGTGCAGATAGCGATAGCTGAGAAGTGCATGCTGCTAACCAGTTCCCTTTATCCATATCCCTCGCCTAAAGTGGTTGGAGAGTTGTCTTTGAGAATTTTGGCTGTTTTTAAACTGATAAATTGTGAAACTAAGTGTTTATCATGTTTGTTTGTGTGTAAGTGATGTTATAATGCCAAAAGGTCATTACACTTAGAACATAGAATGTTCATGTATGATTCACTTGTGAAAGCAACCCCATGTACAGTTCTAATCTTGTGAATTGATTTAGGAAAACAGGATCCATTTTCAATAAAAAAAACCAAAGTAGGCCTTTGTGTGCTTCTGCGGAAACTGTACAAATTAAAGATTAGAATGAAATCTAAAGAAATATCTCCAAATACTTGCATAGAGAACAGGATTTTCACAAACCTGGGCTTGGAATGCCACCAAACTGTTAAAATAAAAACTGTATAAGATACTTTTTCAGAAACTGCAGTCATGTGATAATGTAAACAGGGCAAATTTATACAATTGAGTTTTGAATAATGTTACAAACGACTCTATTGATCGCATTTAATTTCAAAAGCACCATCACTGAAATATCTATATCCTACATAAAATCTAAATCATGCTTCTCGGCCCAGAAAACAGTACTGGAGGTTATGAGCCTTGCACTAAATGTACAAACTGAAGAAAATTTACAGAACAATGCCGGATTAAGGAAATGGTACAAAGAAGTAGCAAAGTTAAGAATGAAATAGCAAGAAAAAGAAAAGACCACTAGAAACACAGGATACTCGAAGGCATATCCCAATAGAGACCACAACAATAATAATATGGTGAATCATCTCTCCCCAAATGAGATTCTGTGTTTGTTACTGTGCACCTTATTCAATATATGTCAGTACTGATGGTGTAGTGATTACAATACTTATCTCCTAAACCCAAGATCGCGGGTTCGATCCGGGCCAGAACCGATGAATTTTTTTTCGGGCGTAAAAATCCTAAGTATGACTTCCTTCGGAAGGAAAGTAAAGCCATGGGTTCTGTGTCGTACATTTACGGCACCAAAAAGAACCTCAAGCCTGAAAGAAGAGACCTCTGAGCAAAATCTTTCGGCAGTTTCACGCCCTGAATTGAATGGGACGCTGATGACCTGAAATGTTAAAGAGCTTAAACCAAATCAACAAGTTATATTTTTATTGAATTAAAACACATCAATTTACTCATATTCATGATATTTTTTGTCAGAATAAGGGGCATCATTTGCGGGGGGGCGAAGGAAAAACTCTCCCCATTCTCTGCCGCTTAAACGCTAACAATTGAGATATACTTAACTAGAACTACCATCGCCAGGCGCATTAGTATTCTAGTTTTCCCGTAAAAACCTTGCCCATCCCCGATAAAGTAAAACTGAAACGAACCTGGAATTATTTGCATTCTGCTCCACCACTTTGCTTACCCCCGAAAGCAACGGAATGCGAAGTGGTGACGTAAGAGTATCATGAGTTGGCTGAAAGTGCTCTGATCTATTGCAACCAGATTTATTAGTAACTTTGAGTAGGTGACTGGGAATTTAAAAGCTCATTTCTGCTGTGGAGAATGATGGCAATAGATTCCATAAAACGGTTACAGTGGGGTCCATAAGTCCACACTTTAGAGATGAATACTTAAAAGAAATGGAGATAAATATATTAGGGAATCATGTCTTATTTCGAGAATCACTTGGCCAAGAAACAATTATTGCAAGGAAATAGCTAGTACTGTGTAAGAATAATACAATCCAAATCAGGATTCCTAATTCATTCAATAATAAGAACGCTGAATAAATAAACGATTAATTTAGATAAAGAGCATACCACTTTTTGCTTGAATTGTAAATCGCACGAAACGCTCAATAAAGATAAGTGAACATACATACATTCAGTTCTCGCGTTATCTGTTTGTAAAGACTTTAGAATACGTTACATAATCATTGATGGTGGCTGGCAAGAAAACACGTTTACTGTGCCTAGGGAAATAGCTTCTTCCATTGCATTAAACCGAGGACGTAAAGGATGGAGTTTGCGCTAGGAGGGCTTGCCGCCGTTGGTGCGGGTTTGTTCACCAACCCTCTGGACGTGATAAAGACGAGGTTACAACTTCAGGGAGAACTCTTGGCTAGGGGGTTGTATACCGTTCACTATCGCGGCTTCTTCCATGCCTTCTATGCTGTGGCTAAAGCAGACGGTTTATTGGCAGTGCAGAAAGGCTTGGTTCCGGCACTATGGTACCAATTAGTGCTCAATGGTACGAGATTGGGCTTGTACGACTACGCCGAGAATAGAGGGATGACGAAAAATAGAAAGGAGCAGAACTCAGCACTTAGGAGAGGTCTAGTGGCAGCATTTGCAGGGTGTGCTGGCAGCTATATTGGCAGTCCATTTTATTTGGTATGTAACACATAGATACTCTGGCCATTTCACAAAAAAAAAACTTTTTTTTTCTTGAGCTTCTGAACCGACCAAATTGCACATTAATTCACTAAATACTGATCCACTTAATAAGCATAACAGTTAGAGTAATATATTAAACAAAAATGCATGCCTATACAAGACTGGGCAATTTATTTTGCACTAAAGCTTATGGTCATATAGGCCATTCAAGTTCTTTAGTGAGGTATTTTCTTAGTATCACAATCATTAGGTATTTTAAACAGCCTGAATTTAGTATTTATGTTGACTATATAGAGTAGCGGGCAATTTTCTGTGAAACTAGTCTAGAATAATGGCATGATATTACTACCTAAGTGAAATATGCAAAAAAACAACGTTCTAGATTTGACTAGGAATAAATGCAGTTTAAAAACCTCCTGAAAACCAACACAAAAGACAAAGTTCCACCAGGAAAACAATCAGGATTTACAAAATCAATTGCAAATACTGAATATGAAATATAGAGCTAAAACAAAAAGGAATATTACACTGGATGAGAAATATAAAATATAAACACACGGAAAAGTCAACAGTAGCATACCATTTCAGGCAAAAAAAAAAAAGAAAAAAGAAAAAAGGGGAAAAAAAATAATAATAAATCATGAATTCTAAATTGAAACTAAACTCTTAAAACCTCTTCAAAAACCCATAGAATTAACAATGTGGGAAAATATATTTATGAACAAAACAAGGAAAATTTAGTTAATTTTGATCTTCTAAGCAACAGTAACTTCATCACAAAGTTCATAAAAACCACAAAGCAACACCTTAATGCCACGCTGGGAAGCTGACAGTAGAACCATGCTGATGATGAAGGCAACTGCCTTTGAAACATGTCCAAGTAAATGGAACAAAACTAGTGAAATTGGAGCGAATTCCTCATAAATAATTTTTTATATTATACTACATTTTACTGTGAAAATATAAAAGTATTATATTTGTTTCCTACGGCTCAAAGTAAAGTAGTATATTGATATTAAGCTAACAATAGTTTAAAAGGCAGTATTATATATTATTGGCAATTTTGATTGACAATCACTTGTCCAGATATTCTAAATATAACCTTATACATGGTGCCAATATATAAATACATACCTTATGGTTCAAGATTATTTTGACTGTTCATTCCAAATTTTATATATGGGCTCATTGTCGACTCCCTATGCACAAAAAAGTACTTTCTATATACAATCTGTTCTGAATTTATTATTTTCTCTTTGAATGAAATTGTTTTTGTCTGTGTTTAGGGCTTATTGGGCCACCAACACAAGTTATTATTTTCCTTCAGAACAAGACAATTGCAAGGCAGTCCTGGCTAATCCTGGACATATGGCAACCCTACATTTGCCTATTTAACATTTTGTTAGATTGATATAAGCCAATTAACCTCTTCAAAGTTGTACATAAATGCACGAAACAGCATGGAGTAAAGCAATGAGTACAATAAGCAAAAGCAACATCTAAACTATCTTCTGAATCACATTTCATAGATGAAAACTCAAACACCATTTGAATTACATTTTTGAAGTCAGGAAATTACACAGGATTCACATAATTGGTTAAGTATCAGAAACACTGAAGCACAAATTAAAATACTGATCAATACACTTCTTCAAAAATGTGCTTATACATGTGTTAGCATTAATATATTAGGATAATGAGTGTTTATAATGAATATACACTCCTATTAATTATAACCAGTTATGTGCTCTAGTATATCATCCTATGTTTCAGTATTCCTGCAAGTCAACTCATTACATGAATCCTAGAGAAGTCCCTCATTTTGAAAATTGAAATTCAGGTTATGTTTGATTTTTCATTTATCAAATGTTATTCAGAAGATTGGTCAAATGTTGCTTGCCTATTACCTATTCAACCCCATACTGTTTGATGCATTTATAGAAAATTTTCATTTACCCTTAAATATGAAAAAGAGGTCTACTTCCAGAGATAAAGTCCTACTTTGGGTATTGGTACCACTTGGTAATGCTAGATTATCCTAAACTTAGGTATTCATTTTTTACACTAAACTCCACTTACTTACATAAAAGTAACACGCATTTTGGGAGAATCTTTCCCATCTTCAGTTGCTCACCAAACTGCCGTTATTCCAAACGATGGCTGGACACCCGGATGTTTCTGTGGTGGCCTCTGTTGGTTGATGTAGGAAATTGCTGAGTTCATTCATAGGAGGAAACTCGAAATTCATTAGGTTTTCTCTATTTTTTTAATATAAAAATTGTTTCCCAAGTGGATAACTCCAATGGGTTGTGAAGATGTTTCAGCAGTTTAATTTCCGGTTTTATTTCATGGTTTTTGGTCCAAAAGTGAGCTGCTACTGCTGATTTATCCACCTGCTTAAACCAAATATTTCTAAAATGTTCTTTCCTCCGAATTTCCAAATTTCTCTTTGTTTTGCCTATGTAGCTCTGCTCACAATCTGCATATTTTATTTTGTAAATTCCTGATTTCTGTTCTGTTGATATTGAGTCTTTTACTGTGCAACCTAATAAAGTCTTGATGTTGTATCTGTTCTTTGAAAATTTTCTTGAACTCAATGTGGTAAATTGGATGGTAGGTGAAACTTTTGAATTTGTATTTTTCTTTTGTGTTTTTCAGTGTGGAAACTCCCTTTACCCCTTTTTGTCTTTTAGATTTATTGATAATTTTTATCACTGTGTCTTTGTTGAAACCATTGATTATAGCTATCTTTATTATTTGCTTGCATTCTATTTTGTACCCTGCTTCTGTGAGTGGAATATTCATTAATCTGTGTGCCAAACTGTGAAATACTGCATACTTATGTGGATTGGGTTTATAACTATAAATTTTTTGTAGTTTCTGTATTAATGCTAGATTAATTTAATTACAGTAAACAATTGTATAAAATATAGTGAACTTTTGTAACAGTGGTGTCAAATATTAACATTTTAAAAAAATTGAGTCGAAATTGTAACATACACACCACTAAAATTCAATAAAATGGAAGACTAGTTTCGGGAGCCATCGCTCCTATCATCAGTTCCTGGTTGACTCTTCTAGTCTTCCATTTTATTGAATTTTAGTGGTGTGTATGTTACAATTCGACTCAATTTTTTTAAAACAATGTTTCAAAATCTGTCGCATATAATGAGAAATCTAGTTTGCAGAATCCAGACAAATACTTCCAGACATATTACCAACTTTCTTATAGAAATTCTTACCACTTGCACAGGAATATTCATCAATTCATCAAATCTCAAAATTTTGCAGTAATAAATACAATGACCTACAGCCCCTATGAAAAGAAAAGGATAATAGGATAGCTAGATTATGCATGACACAATTTTCTCTAATTTTCTGCATCCAGTTTGCAAAATATTTATTTAATTTTGTTGTCTCAACATTTCCTTAAGTGTACTTAGGATGAATAGGTTTTGTGACACACATACAACCGTTAACAAAGTACTAAAAGTATATTCTAAAAATATCTGATAATGGACACATTAAGTAAAAGTTCAGTCTTCTTCAGATTAATACAAGAATAAGTGACTGGAAACATCACAGTATCTTACAATATGATATCAAAATAATTGTATATACAGCCATATAAAACTCTGACTAGGCCAACATTTGGTATAGCAATTGGAAATGTTATTTACTGTTCGTTTTATTCAACTTCTTCAATGGTTGAACCCTGCCTTTTGATAAACAAAAAAAAAACAAACAAACAAAAAACAAACAAACAAAAAAAAAAACAAAAAAAAAAGTGTACCTACATCTTAGGGAAAGGTTAATAAAAAGACACATTTGCATTTCTTTCCAATTTATTCATTAAAATATTTAAAAAATAAATATGATATTAATAATAAATCAGTCTTTCCTTCAGTTCTTTCAGTTCAATGAAGAGTTTCAACACACACACTATATATACAATATATACATAACATTCTTGCCATTAGACTCACACTTGCATTCAAAATGAATTAAGAAAAAATCCATGGAATGCTATGAAATAAAACCAATTGATAATATGAAGTTCACATCTATGTTTAATCCACCTCTTCAATGGTTGGCCCCTGCCTGTTGTTGTTTCTAGTTTGAAAATTTGAAGATTGGAATTGTTGTCCACAGCTCTCATTGCCTGATCCTTGTTGGTGGATCTTCATCATTATAGGTGAACATGCTTGCTGCACCTCCTGCAATTTGTGCTGCAGCTCGTCCTTCTCTGCCAGGCTGTTGTTGTCCAGCCACTGGATGGTAGCATCACAGATTTCCCTTGTGCTCTTCTTATCAGACTCACTAAGTTTTGACCCTTCATCATCAAGAGCCTGCTTCACGCCAAACACGTAACTCTCCAGTTGGTTCCTGGCAGCAATTCTCTCTCGCTGTTTGTTATCCTCATCTTTGTAGCGTTCAGCATCCGTCACCATGCGCTCAATTTCCTCCTTAGACAACCTGCCTTTGTCATTTTTAATAGTAATGTTGCGGGACTTACCAGAACTCTCTTCTTTGGCAGATACATTGAGGATGCCATTTGCATCCAGATCGAAGGTAACCTCAATCTTTGGTACCCCTCGAGGTGCTGGTGGTATCCCCATGAGGTCAAAGGTACCCAGAAGATTGTTATTCTGGGTCATTGCTCTCTCACCTTCAAATACTTGGATGGTGACTCCTGGTTGGTTATCAGAGTAGGTGGTGAAGGTCTTTGTCTGCTTGCATGGGATGCGGGAGTTTCGCTCAATGAGTTTGGCCATGACACCACCAGCTGTTTCAATGCCAAGTGACAAGGGTGCCACGTCCACTAGCAGCACATCCTGAATCTGGGAGCTGGTGTCGCCACTGAGAATGGCAGCCTGAACAGCTGCCCCATATGCCACTGCCTCGTCGGGATTGATGGAGAGGTTGAGCTGTTTGCCACAGAAGAAGTTCTGTAGCATATTCTGTATCTTCGGGATGCGAGTGGAGCCTCCGACCAGGACGACATCATGGATGGAACCTTTGTCAAGTTTGGCGTCCGCGAGGGCCTTTTCCACGGGTTCGAGTGTGGAGCGGAACAGATCAGAACAAAGTTCTTCGAACCGTGCTCGCGACACTCTGGTATAAAAGTCGATGCCATCATACAAGGCGTCAATCTCGATGCTCGCCTCTGTGCTGGACGACAAAGTGCGCTTGGCTCTTTCAGCTGCCGTCCTCAGGCGTCGCAAAGCCCTCGGATTGTTCTTGACATCTTTGCGGAACTTCCTCTTGAACTCGTCTGCGAGATGATTTACCAGACGGTTATCGAAATCCTCGCCCCCAAGGTGAGTGTCGCCGGCAGTAGCTTTCACTTCGAAAAGGGAGCCGTCGTCGATGGTGAGGATGGACACGTCAAAGGTACCGCCGCCCAGGTCGAAGATGAGCACGTTACGCTCGCCTCTGAGGTTTTTGTCCAAGCCATATGCTAGTGCGGCGGCGGTGGGCTCGTTGATAATTCGGAGCACGTTGAGGCCGGCGATAGCTCCCGCGTCTTTGGTGGCCTGCCTCTGGGAGTCGTTGAAATAGGCGGGAACTGTGATGACTGCATCCCGTACTGTGCAGCCGAGGTAGGCTTCCGCAGTTTCCTTCATTTTGACGAGTACCATGGAGCTTATTTCTTCTGGTGCGAACTTGCGCGTCTCGCCCTTAAACTCTATCTGAATCTTGGGTTTCCCGCAGTCGTCGACTACCATGAAAGGCCAGTGTTTCATGTCGGCCTGGATCTTGGGGTCGTCGAAACGACGGCCGATGAGTCGCTTGGCATCGAACACGGTGTTCTTGGGGTTCATGGCCACCTGGTTTTTGGCCGCATCTCCGATGAGCCTTTCGGTGTCGGTAAAGGCCACATAACTGGGTGTCGTGCGATTGCCCTGATCATTGGCGATGATCTCTACTTTTCCTTGCTGCCAGACACCCACACATGAATATGTGGTGCCTAGGTCAATTCCCACTGCTGGTACTTTCGGTGCCATCTTTTCTTATTCGCGCAGTAGAACAGCAAGTTGAAATTTTTTCAGTCGCTTGCTTCTCTCTTGTCACGTCTTCCGTATCTTCCTTTCTTGTTGCCAGCATGCCGTGTACCTCTCATTTATATAGCACAAATGATGTTTCGCGCTGCCACTCGAAAATTCTGGAACGGTCGAAGAGGTGGTGGGAAGGTGTGTCAGCAGAGCGTAACGCTATTGGTTGCCACTTCAAGCAGAGCATCACGCTATTGGTTGGCCGCAATTGGCAGTGCGTCATAACTTCTAGAAGCGTCGGGAAACAGCTGGGCGCTCTCTCTTTCTCTTTCTCTCTCTCTCTGTTTGCTGACTAGCTAATCTAAATATATTACAGTTACTCAAACAACGTCACTGCTTGAATTCCGTTTTTTTTAAATTAATTAATTAATGGTGTTAAACGCCCGTATTAACGGCGGTTTAATACAGATTCAAGAAAGTAAAGATTGCATGTGAGTGTAGTATATACTCATAATTAAAATGCAATAAGTGATTAAGGAAATAAACCGTTACTGATTCTAATATAAAAATAATGTGGAGACACGTTCATGAAATGGAATACTTTCATAAGGAATAATGTTTTCCCTTAATTTTCTTTTGTTCTGCGTAAAGTAAAGACTTGTGAATAATTCAGGCGTTAATGCTTAGTAAATAATTGCTGTGGAAATAATTTAAATTTTACAAAGCGATTAATTCGACATTGTTTTCAGAGAGCTTGGAGTGAATTTAGGTATTAAAACAGAATGGCTTTAAGTTTGAGCATAAATGGTATTAAGAGATTAGGTTTTTTAAAAACTTTCTTTTTGTCTTTGACCGTGTGAAGACAAATTCATATCATAAGGAACGAGTTAAGTTCTGTACTGTTTCTATTACTATTGTATACACTGATAAATTTGCATATTTGTCAGTACATTTGCAAAAAAAAAAAAAAAAAAAAAAAGTCGGAAATTAATATTGTAAACTTTGCTAAGGCATCACTTACCTTCTAGTCTTTATAGCATTATTTATATTAAATGTACTGTTTTTGGTTCGTTATTAGTTTATGGATGTATAGTTTTAGTCGGTATATTTTTATTTATAGCTAGCCTGCCATTATCTGCACTGAAGCTGAGAGACTTTTGAACATTCTTCTTTTCGGTGCAGATCTTACCAGTGCCTTTTTAGGTGTTTTTAGTTCTCCGAAGAATGTTTCTATGTCTGTCCTTTCTGTACGTCTCGAATCTGTAGCCAAGAACCATTGTAGGAAATTCATTATCAAAACATTGCGAAGGATTGACGCCTGTAGATTAGAAAGATTGCTAACTTTGAAACTAAAAATAAATGGCTATTATTATTATTATTATTATTATTATTATTATTATTATTATTATTATTATTGTTGTTGTTGTTGTTGCTGTTGTTTTGTCATATTTTTTTTTATTATCTGTTTTTTCGTATTAATGTTTAAACCGTTTATATATAATAATGTGGCACTCTGAATGAGATCTATCAACATATTTCTTATAAAATAAGATATTGTATACCTCATCAAATTAATTATCTATGTGTGAAAACTTTGAGAGTTAAAACTTTCATTTAATCGCTTTTGCCAGAAATGGCACAAGTAACGCATTGTTTGAGCCTCCAGATTTGTTATAGGAAAGCCAAAGAAGATGCTCTGGAAAAAAATGAAAGACAGCTTCTAGAAGTTGCGACTTGCCACAAAAATCAATAGAAATCGTTGTCCTGGATATTTCGCATGCGGATTGCACGTTAAACAAGATGTGGCGGGAACCGCTACATTTTAGCCTTTATAGTTCAAAGTTTGTGTGTTTGGGCGGAGAGTTAATAAGGGATCGTGAACTCACCATGAATTTTATTGACCATTTGGACATATTTTTGTTAATTATTCATTATTTGGTAACTTATAAGCAAAACAATAACGTGATACCGCTTTTATGTATTTTTTATTTTATTTATTATGCTTCTAAAATGTATTTTTCATGTTTGTTATATCATATAAACTTTCCATTAAATATATAATCAATTTCTAAAACGTCACTCAATAGTCATGAGATTATTAAAAAGTACATTGAAAGTTCAATGTGTCTTATTCTTTATCATTAATTTTATTTCTATATTTGCCCATATCTATATAATACTTTTTCAAAAGTGACATACGTCCAATTAAAAATGAACGAGAAGTTTTATTTCAGAAAACGTTTCGGCATGTCAATTCATATTTTGTAAATCTTTTTTATGAAAAGAGATAGCTTTTATGTGTAGTTATATAACAAGAGCTCCAGAATTTATATTGAGAGAATCGGGAGCTCTTTTTTTTTTTTTTTTTTAATTTGTTTGTTAGTGAATAAAATTATACAAAATAATATGTGCATAAAATATGTAGCTTATGAATGTCCAGTTTGATATTTTATATTTCCACTAACAGTGGAATAGTTGAAGGTCGGAGTCGGATGGAGTTCAAATTAAACGATATACCGGATATACGTTTTATTTTTTAATTTAAACTTTTTGGTAACAAATTGAATACATGATAACCTGTAACACTAATTAAATGAATAATTATTAAAAACCAAATTTTGAAAATTAAATTACTGGTTAAACTTGTCCCACACACACACTATTTGTATTTTGTTTGGAACTTTGAATTATAGGACTAATTTGTGTATCTGACGTCACCAAAAGCCCGCCATGTTGATAATTGATTTCTATCGCACACTGATTTCGGCCAAGGAAGCCATAAATATTTCAGTACTCTGTTCAGATGTTTTTACATAAAACAGCTGCGCTAGTTAGGACGAAATGAAAGTGATAAAACGGAAACGATAAAATTGTAGTGATAGGTAGTTGTAATTGGTTGGAATTCCTGATAGTTTTTATACCGAGTAGATCACTAATTAATGACTAAATAGTAATCATAAATAAATCTCCCTGTGAAATAGAATGATTAGGTCATAGTATTTAGCATAGTATATTTTACTCTGGGATTAGCCACGTGCTATTTTTAGCGAATTCCAAAGGAATGTAAGCTTGCGGTTGTACCTGTGAACCGCAATAGCTTACGGGGGGGGGGGGGGGGGGTTTACCTGAAATCCAACATTTAAAAATCACTCTAGTGGCATAATACATGTTTTGTTTTCCTTCCTCCCGCGATGGAACTCCGTATATAACATTTAAATAGAATAAGAAAATGGTTTCTGAAAATCAAGGAAATCAGGTGATTAGGAGTGGGGGTTTACTGAAACCCAAAATTTAAAATCTCTAGTGGCACCAATATTTGTTTCTTTACCACAAAATTCGCTATATACCATTTAAAAAGAATAAGAAAAACTAATTTCTGAAAATTATGGAAATTGGACCATTAGTAGGGGTGTACTTCAAAACCGAAATTTAAAAAGCGCTCTTGCGTTTAATTTTCTCTATATTGTTTAAAAAAATTAAAAGGACAAATTAATTCAGCATATAAACTGTATCTATCACAATGCATATGTTTTTATGTTTAACAAAAGCATCGTCGTGAAGATAGTAAATGTGAAATATTAATCTAATATGTGTTTTGAGAATTATATATTTGTATAAAAGAGAGTTCTGTAATAACATAATAAAACATTTGCTTTACGTTTTTACTTCAATTAAATTTAAATTATAAATTTAAAAGCCATTAAAAATCGGTGAAAATTTTGATTATTTAATTTTGGTTGCGTATATTTGTATAGTACATTGTAATTGCTTTTAAATAGTAACATGTTTTTGTTTTATTGAAACATATGAACATCTAACTCGAAATGTTCTGTTATTTGTTTCTATTTTAGTGAACATATAGATAATATCAAGGGCTCATAGTCATAGTTACATTTAAAAATACCCACATATACTTTTTTGCCTATCGTTGGTTATATACTTCATTTAAATGATGTTATACAATTAACGATTGTGGTTAATAACAATAATAATAATAATAATAATAATAATAATAATAATAATAATAATAATAATAATAATAATAAAACGGTTGTTTCTTTGTGATACAGATTGCAAGAATTCTAATTTTGTTCCCCCAATACCATACAGTAATGCAATAACATATTTCATTTCTTTAATTAATAAGGCCACATTTTGGAATTTATATTCTTTTTTAAAGTTGCTCTACTAGATGAGGAATTCGCTTAGTTTGCGTAGCTCCTGCGTGAGGAATTTGTTTGATGTTCAAACGACGCTGAGTGGCGTGAGACTCAAAAGGCAACATACCAATTCCGTAAACCCGTCCGCCCCGATTCGTGCAGCCTGAGCACGATGGATTATGGGCAGATGCAGTCTCCCGCCCCCGCGGCGGTCAGCAGATAATTGGGTATATTATATGTACTGTGGCTTATCTTTATTATTGTTATTTTCAAGTAGCAAATAATTTTGCTATGAGGTATTACAGTGCTTTACCTAACAAAAATTAGGAAAAGGATTGTATTGACTGCTGATATTTAATTAAGAACTATGTGCAATTACATTCCTCGTTTTGTATGTCCTGATAGTCGACAGGTACTTATAAAAACAAAAAAACAAAAAGAACAAATAATAATAATAATAATAATAATAATAATAATAATAATCTATTATTGTTATTATAAGGGCGACATTACAGACTGTGCCAATGACTGAAGTCAAGAGGAAACAGCAAAGGAGTAACAGCTACACCGTGTTGCCGACATTTGTACCTTCCTACCAGTGATATGCCACATATATTGCGTAACAGTCAAACAGCTGAGTATAAATAAACAACGTATAGATTGTGAGTTTCAATTAGTATGAACTACATAGCCTGATCTTGCAATTAGACGGAATGATCCTCAAGTTAGATAAAATATATAAAGGAATAATGAAATCTTAAATAAAGCATAGATAATATATGGTATTAATTAATTTTGTGCTCAGCGCTATTTGTTAACTGAACTTCTAACGGTTTTGTGGCATATACTGGGGTACCTAACCTCACATCCTCAAGAAAATGGAATTCTTGTTGGGTGCAGTGGCTGCTGTAGGTGCAGGATTCTTTACGAACCCACTGGATGTTATAAAAACCCGTATGCAACTGCAAGGTGAACTGAAGGCAAGAGGATTTTACACAATACACTACAAGGGATTCTTTCACGCCTTCTATGCAGTATCAAAGGCAGATGGGTTGTTAGCTCTACAGAAGGGGTTGGTGCCCGCGCTATGGTACCAAGTGTTCTTGAATGGAATGAGGTTTGGTACGTACGACTTTGCAGAGAAGAGAGGATGGACAACGAATTCTAGAGGGGAACCAGCAGTCTTCAAATGTCTTATTGTGGGGGCAGTGGCTGGATGCTCAGGTGCCTTTACTGGAAGCCCGTTCTTCTTGGTAGTTAACAGTCAGTGTTAGAATTGCTAAATACAAATTAAAATATAAGGATATGATCTATAATTGAAAAAGCATTCAAAAAGACATATTTTTACATTTTTAGCACTTTTAATGTGTGAAACTAGTAGAGCGTGACTAATGTTCCACAATTAGCTATAAATTAAATACAGTACTCAAAGCAAATAAGTTTTGATATAGTATAACAAAAACATAAAATGCCAGAATAATTACAATCACAAGACAAAAATGCATTTGCCAAGTTATTTGTGTGAAAATTGACTAGCATATTTTAAATTTTCATTCTATTTTCAGGTAAAGACACATCTGCAGTCCCGGTCAGCTGAAAGTGTTGCAGTGGGATATCAGCACAAGCACAAAGGCACATTAAATGCACTGGTACAAATTTACAAAGATGAGGGAATTGCAGGATTATGGCGAGGAGTAGGAAGTGCAATGCCAAGGGCAGGCATAGGATCAGCTGCGCAACTCTTATCCTTTTCGCTGTGTA
Organism: Metallyticus violacea; assembly: GCA_030762175.1. Classification (NCBI taxonomy): domain Eukaryota; kingdom Metazoa; phylum Arthropoda; class Insecta; order Mantodea; family Metallyticidae; genus Metallyticus; species Metallyticus violacea. The sequence continues at coordinate 39,825,144 of CM060836.1, forward strand.
AAGATTACTTTGAAGTATATAAGGTTTGTGTTTATTATTTATAATATATTTTACTAGAATGATGCTATCTTACAACATTGTTAAATGGATTGTATTTGCATGTATTGAGTTACCAATCTTCTGATGCCTACCTTAATACAGTGAGAGGTAATGTTGCCTATTTTTAGAATACTTCTAAGATACAGGATGATGCTGACAGTCAAGGCATGAGTTTTATGAAAGAAAAATGCAAATAATTTGAGACAATCCCATGTGCACAGCATGCCATATTATCAGCTTTTGTACACCCAGTATCTATAATAAATTAAATTATTAATTTGTCTATACAAATAAGTTGGTATTAGGTGACATTATACATCACTAACTGATTAATTCATCAGAACATGTTTCAAGAGCATTCACTCTCATCATCAGCTGGGGACCAACTAACGTTGGCAGGTGACAAAGTGATCTCTGGTGGTTCCAATAAGTAACGGAACAGGAAGTCCATCGGTGGGATGTCAAAGTTTATAACATGATATTTATTTTTTAAAAATATAAATCTTCTCCCATATTGCCAATTTCTTGAAATTGTTGGTAGCTTTCAACAGTTTGACTTCTTTGGCAATGTCACGATCACAAGTCCAAAAATGGTCTGAAACTGCTCTTGAAACATGTTCTGATGAATTAATCAGTTAGTGAAGTTTAGTGTCACCTAATACGGACTTCTTTGTATATTTAACATACTTCATTATTCCTAACTTCTTTTAAGTTTACAATTACTAATTTGTCGCTTATTTTATTGTAATTATACTTGGAATGTACATTTAAACAGAATTGCAGTGATTTTGTTCTAGTATTAAAATCTAAATTATCCAATTAAATTACTGAATTCTAGTTGATGAAAACATTATTATGAACTGAGTTACTACATTTTACAATTATGAAGCATACTATGATTATACTTATACTTACATTTTGTTTCTATTTTAGCAGTTAAATCTGTCTTAAATGCTTAAAAAAGAATGACAACTGATAAAATTTAAGATTATTTAGACGTCAGGTTTTGTGAGATCTGTTGTTCCTTTCATTCCTCCATTTATTATTCATAATTGAAAATACCCTTTCCTCATGTGCATAAGAACCTGGAATAGACATACAATAGGACCTACATAAACATGTATGAGACTTCACTTAAATTGACTTGATAAAGAAATTGACCCATTTTGTATTTACATAGTGCTGAGTTGTTCCCATTTCAATAAAATCTTCCTTAAATTTTAAAAATTCCTCACACAAACTGTCTATGTTGAAATCTGGATAAAATTTTATCATTTCAAAGAATCTACAATCTGTTCAAATTTTGAAAATCTAACACAATTTGAATCTAGTGAACTTATATGTTAATAAACATTGTTTTCAGTATAATTTATATGATATTTCCAAGTAAGTCACAGCACAACTTAAAAACCCCCCAAAATTTTCAAAATTTTATCTTGATGTTTAGGAAGCAAATCTTTCAACAGTGATTTCACCTTCCCCCCCCCAAAAAATTTATCATCAATCCAACAATTTAGTTTCTTCTTTATACTTAGCTACATACATATAGATACATTTCATTTGTGGCAACAGTACTTTTTTTAGTAATCAGAACTGTATCATTAAATACCATACAAATATTACATAAGAATGAGAGATAAATTTTCAACAAAACTGTTTTTAATAGTTTAGGCAGTATGAGGTACTCTTAAAATAAGTACATATTGCATCAAAAGTTTGTAATAATCTCACAGCTCATCTAAAGACAGCCATCTAGTAGGAATGTATCTTAATCACTTTCTTCTAAGATGTCAAGGACCCATGAAAATAAAATATGAATAAACAGCTATGTGAAGAGGGGATGAAAGCACAGTGCATTGTGATAATACTTAATTTGCAGTGTTACATTCATCTGTGTCTATTTAAATTGAAATTTTAATAGATAAGTTCTTGCCTTCCACTGAATGCCACCTTTACATTTACAAAAATAATGCACACAAACTGGCAACATTTTTCTGTTACTCCTGTTTTTTGAAGCTTCCATGGCTAAAGAGAAAAACTGCTTATTCTTTTGTGGATCTCTTAAAATCCCCACAAAATCTTGCACACTCTTTGGTGCTAGAAAGTATTTCTGCTTTTGTTCTTTCGTAACTTTGATGCTGATGTGAAATCCTTAAAAATGTTTGAAGTTAAATTTATATAATAGTCAAAACTATTACAGCTCAAAGTATAATTCATGTAGTGATAGCACAAAGCTAACTCAGTACCAGTATCTTCAGTTGTATTTTCTTTTTAGAGAAACTTAATTTGTTGCTGCTGTCAGTCTCTCTGGCACAGCTTTTATTTAGAGCTGTTGACAGATACTGTTTTACATCACTCCTACATTCATAAGCAGTTGAAAATTCCTAATTACAAATAACACATTTGACTTTAAAGAAATGGTTTTTCATTGGAGCAAGCCAAGAGTAGATTCATTTCCATATTCTAAATAACAAAAAAATCTCTTTCTTTTGTGAGGAGCAGAATCGGTTTTCATAATCTGAGCAAATTTGCATCTTTACAAATTCTAAACTAATTAAACTCAACCGGGAGCAAGCAAATGAATTAAAAATTTGTTATACCATGTGAAAATTCAAATCATTTTGAAATCTGATATGTTATTTTACCATATTATATGCATTTTTAGAAATGCATATATGAATTAGAAATTTTGAAAAATACACACATATATGTATATATTTTTTCAATATAATGTATTTTCATTTTAATTCAAACTGGTAATTGGAACTTGTATAGGAAGCTAATCATATAATTAGATCTTTGAATGATTGAGTCAAACTACTTATTTAAATTTAGTACGTATTTTGCAGACTGTTGTCCGCATCCTCAGCTAACTGTCGACTGCTGGATATTTTGTTATGCATTAGGAGTGTATATTCTGCTTGGTGGAGGTGTGATAAGTTTATATGTTTTCACTCCAAAAGTGTCCAAGTTCATTAATCTGTATCTGTAAATGTAGATTTTCTCCCATGTTGCTAACTCTATAGGTTCTTGTACTGATTTTTAATAGTTTTGCTTTATTCCCTATGTTGTGGTTTTCTGTCCAGAAAAGAGATGCTATCCTGATTTCTGCATTTGTTTGTATTTTATGGTCTTTTGATTGATTTATTTATGGACGCTCTTTAACATCTCAGGTCATCAACGTATTTTATGGTCTGAAATGTTTTTTTAACTGTGTGCCTATGTTTCTCTTTGTTCTTCCAATATTGCCTTTTTTGCTCTCTGCACAACTTATTTGGTAAATACCTGCTTTTTTTCTCTTGTGGAAAATTGTCATTAATATTGTCATTAAGGAGGTTTTTGACATTAAAACTGTTTATAGGTGCCAATCTGACATTAAAATCTTTTAGAATACTTTGAAATTTTTGCATAGCAAATTATCCTATCTTAACACTTTCGGCAGGAAAAGATAAGATAATGCAAAAATGTCTGTATTGGAAAAACAAAGAGAAATATGGGCACGTGGTTGAAAAAATATTTTAGAAACATAAAATACAAACAAATGGAGAAATCAGCAGCATCATCTCATTTCTGGACAGAAAACCATGACATGGTAAATAAAGCAAAATTATTAAAGTACAAGAACCTACAGAGGTAGCACAATGGGAGAAAATCTACATTAATGAATTTCAACATTTCCGAGGATGAAAACAAACTTTAAGCTCATCACACCTACTCCAGAGCAAAATATACATCCCCAAAGCATAATTAATTATCCATAAGTCTACAGTTAGCTGAGGATAGAGACAACAGTCTGTGAAACGTGTACTAAATTTAAACAAATAAGTGGAGCCAATAAGAGTGTTTTGTTCAACTCAATCATACAATGATCTTAATTAAAGTATCTTCATTGTTGCACCATATTGCCATTCTTAATTGTACCCCATGCAGTATACAGCCACAAGCAAACTATTAGTAACACAGTAAAAGAATTCATAAACAAAGCTGCACTGTCTGCTGAAAATCATATCCATGAGAATTGCTTGGTATGTTTTAACTTGATCAGTAATGTGACAATGTTAACACATAACATGATATCTGTACAGAAAAGATATGGAATATTAAAAGGAAATGATGAAAATGATCACTCTTTTACTAGTTTATAAACATAGGATTTTGACTTAAATGTAAATTGAAACTTGCACAGTGAAGCTAATCATATTAATTGATATCATTATATGATTCAGTTGAACTACATACTCTTAAAGCTTCACTTACTTCACACCGGTTCCATACATTTATGAAAAGTAAGTGAAGCTTTAAGAGTGTGTAGTTCAATTGAATCATACAATGATATCAATTAATAGGATTTTGAGCTTCCCATATGAGGTCAATACAAGACATGCTTTTACAGTCTCAAATACTGGATATCCCATAAAATATGGGATACCTGGCAATCCCAGCAACAAGTTACTGCATCAATCAATAAACCATTACTCAAGAACAACTGTGCTATTATTAGTCAGCCAAAGAAAATGAAATATTTTTTAGTTCAGTTAAACATTGCATAAATAAACAAAACAACAGTGCATCTATGTAAGATGGTGCAAACACTTTTTTTTAATATAACTTTGGCCCATTTTAAACTTTGAAAAATTATTTGGAAATGACAGTAGTGACATTGCTATCTCAGTACCTCCTAATGATATTGGTTGTGGAAATATTGAGACAATGTCTTTCAAAGTGACAAACCATTTGTTTTCACATTCAGGGATTTTAAAAAATTTCAACAATCACTCCTCTGATTCTCAGTTTATCTTTTTGACTAGTCCCAGTCAACTAGTTTGAAGAATGCAAGTAGTTAGAAATAGAGCAAAATTTGTGTGACTATTTAAGTGCTTTATCTATTTCTGCTTCTCCAGCCATTCTTATTTTAGCTATTTTATTCCAAAAGTTACTTTATTTTTAATTTTTATTATATATGTGTGTGTGTGTATACACACACACACACATAATATAATGTATTATTCATTGGATCATAAACTCTTGTGGATTCTTTTGCACTGCTTGTTTCATAGTTCTTTTCAAAAAGTTTCTCTTTGATTTAGTCAATGTGGTGGAATATCTTCCATGATACTGCATTGGTATCATGTTATTTGCTTGCTATCCAAGGTGTAGAGATAATTTTGTAATTGCTATCTCTATCTGGTTGCACTTCCTCTATTAGGCCTCTTTTTCACATGTTCATGGGTGCACATCTTATAGCAACATCATATCTCCCATGGAAAAATTTGGTGACTTCTCTTTGCTTGGTAGACATGGTGATTATTGTGCACACCCAATAGATATTTCTTTAACATTTTAAAAAATTGAGTCAAGATTGTAACATAAACACCACTAAAATTCAATAAAATGGAAGACTAGTTTCGGGAGCCATCACTCCTATCGTCAGTTCCTGGTCGACTCAAAAACTGATGATAGGAGCAATGGCTCCTGAAACTAGTCTTCCATTTTATTGAATTTTAGTGGTGTGTATGTTACAATCTCGACTCAATTTTTTAAAATGTTAATATTTGACACCACTGTTACAAAAGTTCACTATATTTTATACAGATATTTCTTTGTCCACTGTTGCCAAAAATCCTCTGATGCTTGGTATGGTTAATATTTCTTCTTCAGGTTCTTATTTATTTATACTGACAGAGTTAAGGTCTTAGGATTTTTCTTCTACTCAACCAGTCTTACATGGATGTACATACGTATTTAATTACAACATTAGTTAAAAAAAATAAAAGAGAAATAGATTAATAGTAACTATAAATACAATACATGAGTTACAGTCATGTATAGCAATTACATAAAAATTAATTGAAATAGATGAAAGTTTTTGGCTACTAAAATGAACATAATATAATATTTTGTTTTTAAGCTATATCTTATATAGACCTTTTTTTAATTCTGATTTTTAAACATACGTGCATATATAAAGTATAGATTTGGATAAAAAACAAAATTAAATAAATATAATCATAATTTTGGAAAATATTTACAAATTCTTCAATTGAATAATAAACAGTGTTGTAATAACAATTTTTTCACTTTGCATTAAATATAATTTCTAAGGTGGTATGTTTAACATTATCAGGTAGCTTGTTGTATAATATAATTCCAAAATGTCTTATGCTTTTGCTGAATAATGAAGTATTATGTGTAATTATATTCAGTTTATGGCTATTCCATGTGTAATTGCTAAGTTTTTCACAGTTAGTGAAAAGTATACCAGATGTTTTCTAACCATTGTCATGATTTCTAATATATGTAGCAAGGAAGTGGTAATATGTGGAATTTTCAGAATAAATTGTTACAGGAATCCCTTTGTTTATTCCCCATTTTGTTCTAATTGCTTGTTTTTGAATTTTGAAAATTATATTTTCTTTATCACAGTTACCCCAAAATATCACTAAATTTTAATAAACTGTTAAAATGCGCAAAGTATAGATTCCTCAAAGTATTCAAGTTTGCAATATTTTTTGAGATGTAAACATACAAAAAGGTCGACTTAACTTAGATGTCAATTTTTCAACATGCATCCTCCATTTTAGATGTTCATCAATCCTTACACTCAGGAATTTAGCAGTGGATTTATAGTGCACTGTATAATTCATTTTCTAATTTTGTTTGCTGCTTATGAGGATTGGTATTTTGAATGTGCCTGAATGAGATGGCTACAGATTTATTCTTATTTATTATTAACTTATTTTGTCGTTAACTTTGTACAAAACATTCCTGCATTATTGATTAAAAATGTTTGGTTTAAGTTGACATAACCCAAACATTTTTAATCATACTATTGGCTTCACAGTGATAGTTCCTTATATAGTTTTTAAATACATTCCTGCATTCTTTGTTCTAAAATCAATATATCTGTTTCACCACCTTTATCATCACTCTTTATATATAATATGGATGTGTCCTCAGCATACAATACAATCTTATGTGGATATAAATATTTTATTAAATGATTTATGTATATTAAAAAATAAAAAAGGCCCTAAAACTGAACCTTGGGGAACTCCACAAGTTACATATTTTGTATCAGATCTATACACTTCAGATGTATGATTATGGCAATTTGTTTTTATTATTTCAACTATTTGTTTATGTTGATTTAGATATGATCCAAACCAGCAGTTTGGATCTTATACCAAAGCATTCCAATTTTTTCAATATTATCTCATGATTGACTAGATCAAAGGCTATAGAAAGATCTAGAAATATTCTGACATTATGTTCGCTTAATGAGCTATAAACAGCATCTAAAAAATTAAATATGGCTGTCTCAATAAATTTACCTTTTATAAACCCATTTTGTCCTGCACATAACATATGTTTAAATAAATTTGTGACATCTATTATATATAGCCTTTTGTAGTATTTTTGAAATGGAAGATAATATTGTTATTGGCCAATAATTTTCTAGTTTTATTCTTATCATGCTTTTTAAATATGAGTATTATTTTTTGCAGTTTTCATACACTCAGGAAACATGCCTGTTGAAAAAGAAGCATTGATTAAATAGCAGTGAGGTGCAACAAAATATTGATAACAGTTTTAAAAATACATTTAGGGATTTTATGTACTCCATGGGAAGTTTTATTTTTCATGTTCTCCAATATTTTACTCATTTCGCTAGCTATAACTGGATAAAGGTATATTGTATTTACATTCCTAGGTACTTGTTTACTTATCCATGGTGTTTTATGTTTATGGGAAAGATCATTATGTTCACAAAGTAGTCATTAAATGATCTTGCCACTTTTTTTGGGTCCGAGATAAGCTCATCTTTCTTATTCAAAATGCTAGGTTTCTGTTTTCTTGAGCTAATCCCTAACTCTTTATTCACTATCTGCCACATAGATCTACCACAATGTGATTCAAGTTTATAATTATCAAGACTTAGGAACTGAATTTCATTACTATTTAGCCAATGCTCAGAAAACAAATTATATCAGGATCAATTTCACCAGAATCAAGCAAAATTTCACTTGTTTTTAAAGCTCTGTACATTTTGAAGGAAAATCCTGATTGTATTTTGTGCTATCTCGGGCTTGACTATCTTTTACTATTTGAGGAAACTGTTTGCTACTTACCATTCAGATCTATTGCATAATGTATAATGCATAAACTGTATCACCTTTTAAACTACCAATTAGTTTCCACGCTGATGTTTACAAATTTTAACTATTCTACTTATGACTTGGCTAAGCAAATATGGATGTAATCCATCTATTAAAGCTCAGATGTAATTCATCTCTTCCTAGACATCTTTAGTCTATAAACCTATTTATATCACAGTAAATTGCATTCAAACTGGAGCAAGCCTAGCGCAAGCTACTGGTGATGCTGTTTATGTACTCTTCATGAACATCCCTATGCTTTATCACAGAGTTCACCATAATACATGCTTTGGGAACCTTATTTGCCTCTCTGATGGTGCAATATACTTCATCCATCACTTCATGTGGGTTGTTGGAGTTGCAGACATTGTAACATGACTATCTTTGGTTGTTTCACTCCACTGTCTACATTTTCATTCTTCTTTTGTAACTGTCCAGTCTTTATACCACAAAACACTTGGATATCCACATCCTTCACCTTCACATGTTTTGTTATAGAATCACCCATTACTAACGCTTTGCTTTGTACAGTTTTGCTTTTATTTCACCGCATCATCATCTTGAATTTTGCATTTGGACTTATCTACATGTATTTGTATTTGTATCTGAAGTTCAGGTCCTGTTGGAATTGTGCTAAAATTTTGTCCATGTAGAATATAAACCATGTCATCGCAATAGTGCCTTCATTTGTAAGTAAAGGACAGGAATTTATGGCTGCTTCTTGGTTAGGATTGTATTTTGCTTAATCTTATCCACTTGCCTCCATCATGAAATTTTCTTGATACAGTGTATGGTAGTGCATTAATGGACATTTAATTACTCTTTCTTATTTACTTAGGAAAGTGAGGGAGAAATGACAAAGAATGGTCAGATAGTTAATTATTGATAAATTGAATAAGGGAGGGAATGGAAGTAAATTAGCATTAAAAACAGGATTATTATACACCAACAACCTGGGTGTTAGTGTGTATATAGTCCTAAGGAAATAAGTAAGTAACTCACAAGTGTAGGATAATATTTGAATGAAGTGTTTAGAATTAAAATATCGTAATAGAGTTGCAATGATATGTATTAATTTTATATTGTCAATATTATGGAACTGATGAAGGTATAGATCTTATTGTAATATTTAAAATGTATGTTGATGTAAAGAGAAATAAATTCAAATTCATATACTTACTTACATACTTACTTTTTTCATTAATACTTAATGATGCTTCTTTTTTAACTATTTAGCAGCATCAGCTTCAAATCACAATCTCAAGTTGCTATCATAGTTCAGAAATTTTCTCTCCTTCCTGTTGTAGTTTCTTTTCCCTTGGCTGCTTTTGAATAAACATCAGAGACCCCGGTTCATCAGCAGCAACCTACTGCAATTCCAGGGGACCAAGTTCTGACCCATTCCAAACTCTTACATCACTAATACTAATTTTATTAATACATTACAACATGTGCTTGTTAATTTATCCAATAATATTTACTCCAGGCCATTACATCTCTAAACAATGCATTATAAATAACAAGTATATTATAAAACACACTATCAAATTCTTAAACATACTTTCCTAGCCTGTTGTTTCTTTCTTCTCTGAACAGTCCATTTCCTTTTATTTTTTACTTTCTCTAAAAATTTCCATACATCTTTACAATTTTTTTCTATTTTTTGTTTACATTAATTTTCCCCCTAATTTTTAGCCTTATACTTTCTTTTCTCCCAAGTTTCAGTTTCCTTACATTCAAATGTTGTGTGTTCTACATCTTTATCCGCACTAATTGGGCACTCACCTTGTACATATCCATTTCTTTGACTTTTTAACCTCCATATTCCTGCTCTTAACCAAGATATCCATTTTCTTTCTTCATTATTAGGGCATGAATGTAAGTGATCAGAAGCATGAATGGCCAGTCTTAAAAAAGTGTGGAAATAAATTACATTTTGTTCTAAATGTGTGTATTTTGAACTCTTTCAACTTATATGACCTGACAAACCAACCTCAGGTGCAGCTCATGGAAACAAGCAACTGACCTTCAGACAAAACTTGGTATGTCAGCTGAAAGGAACATTTATATCTTGCAAGCTTACAGACAGAAAGAGAAGTTTTTTAATTGGAATTGCAAATTTTTTTTCACTACTTAGAAAAAATACCAGTGTGCTTTATGTATGGGGAAAACATAAACAGCTCTTAAAATGAATAAATTGACTGAATCTTATGCAAATGTTAAGCAAATGGTTAACTTCCTTACATTTACAAACAGAAGAAATAGAGGACTTACTGAAGCTTACTAAAATTTCCACTCAACAAATTTTCTTTGACTTCAAACAAAGATATTACTAACAAGTTTCAGGCCTAACTATGGGAAACCATTTGTCTCTGTTTCTAGTGGATATTTATGAGCTCATTTGAAATACATATCACCAAAGCCTTCCCTTTAATTTTCAAGAAATGGTATAATACCAAAAAAACATGCAATAGATGCTCTGATTGTTTGATTTATTTATGAACGCTCTTTAACATCTCAGGTCATCAACGTCCCATTCAATTCAGAGCATGAAACAGCTGACAAATTGTTCTCAGAGGCCTCTCTTTCAGGCTTGAGGTTCTTTTTTGTGCCATAAATGTATGACACAGGACCCACGGCTTTACTTCCCTTCCGAAGGAAGCCACACTTAGGATTTTTACACCCAAAGAAATCCATTGGTCCGGCCGGGTTCGAACCCGCAATCTGGGGTGTAGGAGGCAAGTGTAACCACTACACCACTAGGACCGACTTGATATACTCTGAAACTTCTTAATCCACAACATAAATTTATACAGTTTACCATAGAAGAGGAAAGAAATGGTTTGCTCCCATTGCTAGACTTAAAGAAATAAAAATAGTCTGAACTTTGGAATTCATAGAAAAGAAACACACACAGAAAATTACATAAAAATATGGTTATAACCCCATTCCACATAAATATGCAGTGTTTCAGAGCTTAGCACACAGATGAACTAACATCCCACTAACAGAAACAGAGTACAAATTGGAATACCAACAGATAATTACAACAGCTATAACCAGTGGTTTCAATAAAGAGACAATAATAAAAATTATCAATGAAGTTAAAAGACAAAAGTCTATAAGAGAGGTTTCTAAACTGAAGAACATCAAGGAAAGATACAAATTCAAAAGCTTCATGTACCATCCAACTTTTCACAACAAGTTTAAGAGGATATTCAAAGAACAAGGTATAATGTTAGCCCCAAATAACAAATATAATATTAAAATATTATTAAGTTTCACATTAAAAGATACCATACCAACAAAACAGAAATCAGAAATTTATGAAATCAAATATGCAAATTGTGTTAAGAGATACATCGGGAAAACTAAGAGAAGAAGGATAATTTGGAGGAAAGAACTTCTTTGGAATATTGTTTTTAAACAAGTTGATAAATCAGCAGTAGCAGCTCACTTTTGGACCATTAATCCAAGTTCCTACTAGAACCATCAGAGACTGCCACAAGAGCATCTTAGGATCCAGCTGCCAGTTTGAGTAATCGATCAACAGCTGATGATGGAAGCAAATAGCTTCCGAAACATGTCCAGTGCTGTGCAACTAAATGGAGTGAGTGTGAACAGTTTCAATATATTAATGAAGGATAAAGAGCTCTGTCTGAAAGGGATAAACATACAATACATAAATTAAATAGTGTGATCTTCCATGTTGTTGGGGTGATTTTTGGAGTATAACCATCAGTAAAATGTGCAATGCAAAACTAGATGAGTTGGCTAATACAAGCATTAAAATAATAATTTAAAAAATAAAATAATAATAATAAGTATACATATAAATAAAAATAGTACTTTTATGGTTCTATCTTTTCCTGTTTAATTGTTATGAATTTTTTTCTGAAGGAAGGATATAGTTTCTGCTATGGTGTGTAAATTATAATGTCCATTTAAAAAGTGTAGCCACCCAGTCCTTGCAGTGACACATTAAATAGGAGCAACAAATGGTTAATACTAAATACTTGCGTAATTCGTAGCAATAATTTTAAAGTGTAGCTTTTTTATTGTAATTGTGCAAAATATTACAACCAATCCAAGTATTTTTTTATTTTTCACCCATTCTACATTTTTGTAATGTAAGTGCACATTAAGCAACTTGCATCACCTAAAAAGTGTAATAATTCAGTCAGTTGCCAGCCCCTCACATGATCTGATTTTTAATAGATACACAACCTTAGTTTTTTGTGTGTGTGTGTGTGTGTGTTTTTAGTGTTTTTTGTAGTGTTTAATGCCGGTTTTTACTACTGAGCATCACAGGCGGTGGACACTGATGATAGATGAGATGAAATGATAAATAGGGATAGGATATTTTTTAAGGAAGGAAAGGCCTAAGTTTATGATACCTCCCCGGTATTTGCCATTTATGAGGACTGAGGAAAACCTAGAAAAAACCCAGTCAGGGAAGATGGTCCTTGTGAGTATCAAACCCCAGACCTCCTGCTCATGAGTCCACGCCTGAACAACCTCGGCCACCTGCAGTGGTTCACAACCTTGTGGACAGTTATGTACTAATATAACAACAGTTTTGATAAATTCTGTAAAAAGTAATGCATATAAGTGATCAAAAGCATGAGTACTGTGGTGATAGCCAGTCTTCAAAAAGTGTGGAAATTTATATTTTAATTATCAGAAAAAATTGGCCAGAAATTCCATAAGAATAAGAAAATGAAAAATGCTTGTATATCTTGGCAAATGCAAGACAGAATTCCATAAAATCCTCAGTAAACTATATATAAATTATGATTTATATCATAAATTCCTGCAAATTAATATAGTGAAATTGAGGAACTGTTTTTCTGGATTAGCACTTTTGTGTTTGTAGTTTGATGTACATTAGTGTTATTTTTTAATAAAACTGTTTAATTTGTTATATGATCATTTCATTATTTTTATATCCATTGCAGGTGTTTGCAGAAAGGCCCTTGCTGAACACATTTGTGTCTAGCATGGTTGGTGGAATATGCATTACTTTGTTCATGACCCCTTTTGATGTGGTGATGACAAGATTATATAATCAAGGTATAACTACAATCACCGTGTGTTGAACTTAGAATTATGCATTGTTTATATATTTATCTGTGAGTTTACCAGTTTAATAACTGGACATCAGCTGTCAATTGAAAAACTTGACTGTAATATATTTATGCTTTCAAATCTACAAAGATATTGCCAGAAACATTTTCCATTTTAAAATAATCAATACAGTAGTTTGCTTTACTATAAAAGAGCTAGAAAATGAATTTCCCTGGGTTGTTAACTTTCGCTGTTTTAGCACATGTAATCTGGTATTTATTAATCAATGCTTTTAATGTTAAAACTTAAAATGTAACATCTTAGAAAATATATATTAATGGTTTATTGAGTTGAATTCAACTTATTCGTACAAAGAATAACATAGCATAACATACAGTAACATAGTACTTGCTTTACTATAAAAGAGCTAGAAAATGCAATTTCTCTGGTTTGTAAACTTTCTCTGTTTTAGCACATGTAATCTGGTATTTATTAATCAATGCTTTTAATGTTAAAGCTTAAAATGTAACATCTTAGAAAAAATATATTAATGGTTTATTGAGTTGAATTCAACTTATTCACACAAACAATAACAAACCACCTAAGTGAGCAAAAGCTCATGTGCAGATGAAAGAATTAACATTTTACTAAGTGATAGTTAAATACATATTTATTAGACACTATTCAAAAGCTATAAATAACATAATTGTATCATAATACACTAAAGACATTGGTCAGGTTAATGCAATAGGGCTTTCATGTAAAAACTATACTGATGAATTCAAAACACTGCACATGTGTGTTTTGAATCTCATCAGGATAGTTTTTATGTAAAAGCCCTATATTTTATACATATATAGATTAAACTCATGTAATATATCTAATTTTATTTTTAAATCTGTTCAAGTTTACTATGTTTAGGGTTGTTTATCATTACATGTTTATAGAATTTAGGTCCAAAATTCCTTCCATGTTTTAATTGTGCAGATGTAAAACATCTGGGTTTGTTTAATAAATGGCACTGATTTCATTTGGTGTTATGGTCATGAAAAACAGCTGTTTTAGTATTTTCCATTTGAAAATTAGTACAATTTTTAAATCAAATTCCATAAGTATAAAATTTGTGGATAATTCAAAGGTTTGTATAAAATTTTTTGTATAAATTTTCATTGGGTAACAGTGGGTTAAGGTTATTCATCATAAAGCCATCCTGTGCAATAATTCCATATTGAATAATTACTGAACAAGAGCAAATATACTAAGTATAGAATATACATAGGGAGATATGCTGTCGGGCCTGGTGGTGTAGTGGTTACCATACTTGCCTCCTACACCCAAGAATGCGGGTTCGAACCCGGCCAGGACCGATGGATTTTTCTGGCATAAAAATCCTAAGTATGGCTTCCTTCAGAAGGGAAGTAAAGCTGTGGGTCCCGTGTCGTACATTTGCGGCACAAAAAAGAACCGCAAGCCTGAAAGAGAGGCCTCTGAGCAAAATTTGTTGGCCATTTCACGCCCTGAGTTGAATGGGACGCTGATGACCTGCAATGTTAAAGAGCGTTCATAAATAAATCAATCAAAAAAAAAAAGGAGATAAGCTTGTTCGCTCTGGTGATCTACCTACTGGTAACCATATTTGCCACATAAACCCAAGATCGCGAGTTCAAACCCTGTAACTACCTCAAAATACAACAGATGTAAATGGTTAGATACATAACATCACATTGTCTAATAAAATATAATGGAAATCCTTAAAGAAATTGGCATGGGAACAGGATGGGTGGAAAGGGACAATATGGTGGTAGGATTTTGAAATGAGATTAAAACTAGAGTGGAGCTGCTATTATTATTATTATTATTATTATTATTATTATTGTTGTTGTTGTTGTTGTTGTTGGGCCAGTCTTAATGATAAAAAATTCTTAAAACTATGTAAAAACATTAAAAAATTACTGGGAGAGAGAAGAATATATGAAATCTGTGATAAAGTAGAGAGAGAAGGGATAGCGTGTTTCAAATATGGAATGATTTACTTAAGTGGGATAGGAAAAGGACCTACAAAAATGTTTGGTGAATTGGAGAATATTTGGCATTGTATTTTGGAATGTGAACAGACCAAGTTTTGAAGAGAAGAGTTTCTTTTACCAAAGTGGGATAAGTTACCAATGGATATGAGAGGTAAAAGAATTTTAAATTTAAGATCAGATGCAAATATAAAGAAGATAGGAAGGTATTTAGGAAGAGAGACAGAATGGCTAAAAAATGTTGGCAGATTTTGCAAGAGTGTTAATGAAACTTAAAATGATATAATATCTGAAGCTGTATATTTACATTATGTCACATAATTTTCATTGTGTTAAATGCTTTAATGTTTACTGCATGCTGGAAGCCCCTTTTATTGACGTTTTGTTCATTGTTAATGGCAGTTGCAGAAGCTAAGGAGCAATTCCTGCATGTACAATTGAATAAAATAAAACAATAATTATTTCAGGCATGAATTTATTTCCATATAAATCCTCAACTTAATGTGATCATAGGTAAAGTGAAAATTCATGAGATCTTTTTTCCACTCTGTATAATTAGGATAATACTTGCAATATAACTGGCTTTGGCTATGTTTGTCTATAACTAGCATAACCCCACATATTTTACTGGTGTGCTATTTGTAGACACTGTCTGCTAAATACCTGCCATCTATGTTTGAGAAGGAGGGAGAGGATGCGGGAATGGAAGTTCAGATTGAGACAATTTCTCCATTAAGCGTGCATCCCATTCTACCCATAAACTCTTGGCTGATTTGCTTTGAATAGTGTATAATTTTTTTTATGCTTGTCATGCTGAATTGGATGTGCATTTTTATCCAGTATTGTGCCAGTATATTTAACTGATAGTCCAGAAGTTATTACATTTTTATTTACGAAGCAATGGGATTGTAATATACACAGAGTACTAAATTTTTATAAATTTTTAATGAGTGTTTATTAAGTAATAAGTTTATCATTTTGCTTTACATTAAAATTCCGACATGAAATGCATTCTGACCTCAAAATTAAGGTCAAATAGTAAAGTAGTGAGTGATCATAGACAAAATACACTGGTCTATGCACATTACAGATGTATTACAGTAAATTAAGAGCAAGGGCAAAGTACACTTGATAGATTGTAGTTTATATATTTTTTCCATCTTTCCATTTGTGTCAATCTAGTGCAATACCATATAATTTGGTTTTATTTTTAAGATGGACTTTTTTCTTTATATGTTGATTATAATTATGAATAGATTTTATTTGTTGTTTGTATTAAAATTAATATATGTTCATGTTATGTCTCGCAGGAACAAATGCTCAGGGCAAGGGATTATTATACAAAGGAGTGTTGGACTGCTTCATCAAAATGGGGAAGACAGAAGGAATTTATGGCTATTACAAAGGTTTTATTCCAAACTACATACGCCTTGGTCCCCACACAGTTCTTTGTTTTGTTTTCTGGGATGCACTTCGTGGCCTCCAGAACAAATTTGAGGAACATCAAAAGTTCAGCAAGGATAGTTTATAGGGTAAAGTTTAAAAGATCATTGTTATAGTAATATAAACTTTAGGAAAATGTTTAACAATTTAAGTATTTGTGCAATTAAAGTTATGGTAATCACAGTCTGTTCATATGCCACTTTTAGCCAAAGCAAATACATTAATGCATAAATAAAATAATATTCTTCCATTCTTGTGCATGAGCTTATGCAAAGGCATTTAATAAATTGCTTGGAATCAAGAGCTAACATTGTAAATAATTTGAAAATTAAAATATAATTCCTATATAGTGGTGCTACAAAGCATATGTAGTTGCAATAATTTCTCTGCAATAAATGTCCAGCATAAAATGTTACATTTCATAAAGGTAATAATGAATATCAAAGATTCAAGAAATTAGGCTGATAACTTCATGTAGAAATGGTAATCAATAGTAGAAATTGATTAGCATTAATTGGTGGTAAAATTTTAGGACCATTAGTGTTTAGGTTTTGATTTTATTATGCAACTTTTCTTAATTATATTTAAATTAGACAAATAGGTGTATTGGCTGTTCCAAGTGTTTTCATGAGCTTTAGCTGTACTAGGTATGTAAACAACACGCTATGACACCAACACAGTAAAGCCTATTTAATTCCAAGCTATTGGGCCCAAAAATTTGAACTTTGAATTATATAATTTCAAAATAATTGCAAATATACAAAAATTGGGAATGAGATACCAATAACGGTAAAGAATCATGGTCTCATATTTGTGCCTTTTCTTGTAAGCACTCTACAGGTCTTACCATGGGGCACTGGAATGCTGCAACCCCTACATTTGCAAGTGGTGTTAACCAACATTGAATGAAAGTTACTAATTGAGTAAAAAGCTACATTAATCCAAATAAGGAAAATACAGAAGTGCAATATGCTCAAATACATATTGCATCTTTTCTCCAAATGTCTTGTCACCTTTGATGATTCCAGAGAAACTGGGTGGTAATAATTAAATGCTCTTTCAAATTGCCATATTGGTACAAACACTTGCAAATGTGATCAAACATGGCATTCACCATCACCCTCCTTTCAACATGTGCGTGAACATGTCTGCAGGTAACATATTTTACCAAAGCATGTACATACATACATATTATTTTATTAAGCATTGCTGACTGCAGCTGGAAGGCCCAGGTTCTTTTCTCATTACCTACTTAGGAATTTTTCCAAGTTAGGGAGATCTGGAACAAAGTACACCCAGCCTTGTGAGGACAATTGGAAAGCTGCGTGATGGAGAGATGGCTTCTTTGATCTCAAAAGTAATGTGATAGGTGAACCGCAGGCTGCTGGCATGCTGATCACATCCCTCCTGCAATACTGCCCTCTATCATTGAAGATGTAAGATGGAGGTAGGGGAAGCAGAGGTCACTGCAGCAGGCCAAGGGAGACCAAATGAGAAGAAGAAGAGAAGATGAAGATTACTTTGTTGATGTTTAAAATATATTTAAATTAATGTTTTCTTTACATTCTTTCTATAAGTATTTGCTGCAAAATTCTGTAGTGATTTTCCCTTTAATGGTTGTAGAATATGCTTTCAATGCAGCTGCCTGTCCATTAACAGCTTGCCTTGTGATGTTACCATAGCTTGAGATGCTGTAGACAACCATTTGAGCAATGGAAATCTTCAATTCCTAGTTTCAGTGACAGTTTGTCTTCTTTTTCCTTCACTTACTCCCCATCAATCAGAATGTGTTTAGCATGACATGACGAAACCACCTTAAGCTCAACCTCCACATTGCTATATTATGTATATTTGATTTGTTTTCTTTTGCTCGTCTCTCTTCTGTGAATTATGTGGGGTTCAATATTCTTCTTGTTTCAGTTAGATAGACAAGCTAGATAAGTGAATCCCATAAGAATTTAAGGTTTCTTTTCTTTTTCGTCCATTTTGCTGATTAAGTTTTTCACCCAGTTCCTTTGAAACATATTTTTTTATTCTGTTGTAACATTGTAATAACATATGAGATGGATTACTTACAAACACTTGTATGCTGTAACTGCTTGAGACACTGTAACTACAACCCTGCTTCTCCAGGCAGACAATGATGCAACATGAAATAGCAAAATGTTTAAATTAAAGCACAAGTATAAACATTTTTCTGCACCTAACTTGAGCTGACCAATCAAAGCTATTTTTATATGGGAAACCCTGAAGGAGCAAAAGGGAAGAAGTGCAGTGATTTATCAAACCTTCTCTACTTCCTTGATTAGGAAAGATGTGGAAAGAGACTGGGTGATTATGCCAAACAGCCATGTTCTTTGTTCTACTAATATGAAAATTCCCAAGGGGGCATTCAAAAGTATTTACAGATTATGATAGAACGGAAATGATACTGTTACTTTCAAATTACAGATTTTCTTTTGGTTTGGGATCATAAAGGTATTCAAAATACAGATTAACCATATTTAAAAATAACCAAACTCTAAACAATGTAAAAACATATGTTTAAACTGGGGTTTGATTGATTGATTTATTTACGGATGCTCTTTTAACAACTCAGGTCATCAGCGTCCCATTCAACTCAGGGCGTGAAATGGCCGACAAATTTTGCTCAGAGGCCTCTCTTTCAGGCTTGAGGTTCTTTTTCGTGCCGTAAATGTACGACACGGGACCCACGGCTTTACTTCCCTTCCGAAGGAAGCCATACTTAGGATTTTTACGCCCGAAAAAATCCATCGGTCCTGGCCGGGTTCGAACCCGCGATCTTGGGTTTAGGAGGCAAGTATGGTAACCACTACACCACCAGGACTGACGATTTAAACTGGGGAACACTGAATACTTTGAATTATGTTTTTTTGAATTGACCAAGTATGAATTAATGAGGTTTTACTGTATGAAAGAAGAAGCATAGGAAAATAAATAAAATGGTACATGCTAATTATGGTGTGTTAGTTGCCAGATTTAAGCACATTAAGTTTAAGAAGAAATAAATAGCAAGTAACTTCTGCTAGAAAGAAAAAGAGCTGTGAAGGAGAAGTAGTCATAAAGGCTAAGAAAATATAAAAAAATGAAACAAAAATTACTGTAAATAAAGTTTCTTGTCATGAAAATAATGAGAAAGTGACTAAAATACAACAACAGATGTATCATATGTACTAATTCACGTAACCTTTCTTGTATTCTATATTCTGATTTCATTTTTTTCTTTGTAAATAATTTTCTTTTCTGCATGTAGGTCATGAGCAGGGCCAAGATTTGAATGACTTAGAAGTATTTCAGGAGAGATGAAAGATTTATTCTTAAGTCATCTATCAACAATTCAGGGTTACTACATTGGATCCAAAATGTCTACAATTTATATAACACAAAGAACATAATTTCAATATTAATTCAATTTGGAATCGAACACAGTGAAATGTAAATCAGTAATCTCTTATCAGTATTTGGGTATAATTTCTTGGGTATAAATGATAAGTGCTTGAATAGAAATTTTTAACATTTTAACTAAAACTGATTCCAGTTCTTAAAGCCCAAGAGCTTCAAAATATTAAATGTAAATTATGAAAAATATCTTATAGAACTGAGGAATATTAAAATAGACTATACGTTTATCTACAGGCTGAAGATGGGAGGGATCACTCCCGAAACATATGTCCAGATTTTTATGTAAGTGAATGGAGTTAGTGTGAAAAAAACTGTATTACATTGTTTATACATATACCACTCCATTGTCAACAGCTTCGTAAGTACATTTAATTGAGGCTATACGTGCTTCATGTATGAACTTTTTCATATCTTATTCTTATGTTTGCAAGGTGTCCCTTTCAAAGCTGGTAGGATCTAGTACCAGAAAATTGTTTCTCCCTATCAATGGTAATGATGTCTGCCCTCTTGTTAACCCTCAATGGATATGTAGCGAATCAGCCATTTCAAGTCAAATTGCACAAATTTCAAAAAAATTTTACCTTCATACTTCCAATTTTGTCAAAATTAAATTGACATGTTCTGGGAATGAAAAAATAAAACATATTTTTTATTAGTCTCTTATATGTTTATTTGAAAAATATGGAGCAGTGATGATTCTAAAATATTGTGCATACCATTTTATCTAGCTATGAATTTTCCTGGTAATACTTGTCAGAGAGATATGACATTTGGCTCATTTTTAATTTTAAAAATACATCCTACATTTATGTATTGCTTAAGTAAATGGAGTTAGTGTGAACAGCTTGAATACCTTAATGTAGAATACATTATCACTCCATTGTATACAGCTTCATAAGTACAATTAATTCAGTTAATTAAAAATACATGTTTTATTTACACGTAAAACATAAACAATTTTTTAAATAAAATGGCAAATTATTATTACTATACTATATTTCACTGTTAAAATACTCTATACAAAAAACTACTTAATTTTTTAAATGTTCTTAATTATCTAGTGAATTGATTTGATAATCTTATAATCTGGTGGTGACTGGATGAACTTCTGTCACTTGGTGGGATTTCAAATGACAGAAGTTCATCCAACCACCACCAAAGACAAAGCAAATCACCATGAAGAACATGGCCAACAATCGATCTGGAACTGATGATGGGAGTGATTAGCTCCAGAAACTTAGTTTTTCTTTTTTAAATATTAGTGATGTGTTACAAACTCGACTCAATCATTTTAAAAATCTTAGTATCAAACATCACTGTTACAAAGGTCCACCATATTTATCTACTTACTTATTTTTGAATTTGTATAATCTAGTTTATTATAATCCTTTTTATACGTCCCCTTAATTGCAACTCTTGTCCATATTACACTATATTTCACTGTGAAAATCCCAAGCTATTCAAATTAATCTTGTCTGTATTTTTCCATTCACATTACTAAATTTATCTATCCAATCAGTTCCTTTGCATTAAAATATTATATGCTCAGTGTCCTCCCTCCCCAAATAATGGACAACACCTTGTTCAGGACCATTTTTAATTCCTGCATTGTTTTCATTCAGCTGTTCTTAACCATACCAATTCTTCTCTTCTTTACTAGTAGAACACTTTGAAGTGAATATTATGGCCTAAGATACAGATGCTGGAACAAAAGAGTAATTGCTAAGTATTATTCGAACTTCAGGAGCATTTTATAAGAAATTGTTTAATATTATTAGAAATGATTGATTACTCTATATTCAGATTATTTTTGTTAAAATGCTTATATTTATTTGTTTTACTCTGCTGTAGAATTATTCATTCTGTTGTTTTTATATAAATGTTCCTATCTCCTTCATAGTATTGTCAGGGTTTAACTTTGTTTTGCCTGTATCTTTATTTCTACTTGCAGAATTTATGTAGGTTTATATATGTATAAATTTCATTGCTGGTGCTTGTTGTATATTATTGTTCTTTTATTTTCTTATACTAAATATTTTTCATTTTTCATTATCAATATTTATGTATCAGCATACATTTATTTATATACATACATTGGTTTATATGTGTGTGACTATTGTCAACTTTACTGTTGGGATTGTAATATTGTTGCTATAGCTTCATGTAATTGTTATTAGATTGGTAGAGCAGAAGAAAAGGCCTAATGGCCTTAGCCCTACAAGAATAAATAAATTAATCATGATTGCTTGTTTACAGCTTAATATTAAATATGACAATATTGCTTGTGTTCACTATCAGAAAAAATGTGGAAAACTACATTAGAAATATTCTTCTTGGCCCAGTCAAGCAATTTCCTTGGTAGGCTGATGGGGTCTATTCTGTGTTGAAGACTAGCTTTCATTTCAAGTCTCCTAACAGTTATGTGAAGGTTATGTAGTGAAAAAATGCCACTTTGCACGAACTTGAAAGTCATTTATATGGAAATGTGTGTTTGAAAATAGGGGTTGCATCATCTTGTTGCTATAGAAGGGCTCATGAGACTTGATCCTTTGGACACTTAGTTTCAACATTTGTAAATGTATATTGAATCTTCAGCTATTTATAATGGTTCTTACAGGAATTTGTTATGGCATTGCAGTTCAATATTATTTTGAGATTTAATGGGAACAGCATTTGTTTTTAGTCTGACTGCCATCCATATTGCTTTACTTCTGTTTTCAAATTCTGTAGTATATTCATCATCATCATCATCATTATTATTATTTGGGCTTCTTTTATTACAGATTATGGTATATTTATTATAGTAAGCAATGGAAATTGTTTCCTCCGTATTTTTCCAATTATTATGAAGAAATCTTTTTTCCTACATGAAATTATTATGCCTTTGTGATCCAATTTTTTTGTTTTTATGATGTTGGTTACATTTGTTTGTGACTTTTTTAAATGGAAAAGTTATATTTGTATAATGTGCGACCATATCTATAAGATTTTCTACTTTTTTATGTAAATTCTGTTCATACCATTATCATTATTTATTATAAGATTAAATATACCATATTTTCTTGACTGTAAATTCTGCATAGTTTAAATTGCTTTGGGTACACAGGAAAAAATTAGGAACTTTGTATCTAATTATATTGCATTATGATCTGAGAGAGCAAAATGATATTTTCTGTTGTATAAGGAAAGAATTTTTGTTAATTATGATTTGGTCAAGGCACATTTTACTGTTGTTTGTTATTTGAGTAGCTTACTCAATTAAAGTGAACACAGATTTGCAATGTTTGCTTCTCTTGCTAAAATATTCAGCAAAATCTCAAATATTCTGGTAATATTTTTAAACAGCAATCTGATGACCTGTTAATACAAACTACCAGCAATTAACAAATTGGTAAACTAACTTCTGATTCTACATGTTCAAAACTTCTGTCAACTTTTAGTTTTTCTGTATGGAATCTTGGCATAGATTTGTTCAACTTTAAATGAAAATAACTGTGTGTGTTGAATAAGTTGAAATTTTGTATCTTAAGGGAGGAAATTTTATTTAGGGCTAATGCTCAGCTACCTATAATGCATTAACACTTGTTAAATAATCATGCAAATATATTTTTAGGTCAGATATCTTATTGCAAATGCTTTGAATATTCTGATGGACAACACAAAAATTATATATCATTGTACTGTCATGAAGCAATTCAGTATTACCTGTATCCTTTGTTTACTTCACTAAAAATATTCTTCAGTAACTTAGGTGGAAATTCCTTGGCAGGTGTTCGGCATCTGCTTTCCTGAATACTAGCTGCAGGTTGGTGGTCAGCTGTGGAATTGCTTGCTTCTCTGGTTTGCAGTGCAATGGTAAGACTTTTTAAAAAGATAGGACAAAAATACGTTATCATGTTTTAAGGTATTCAATTTGATGTGAAATGATTCAGAATCTCTTCATGTGTCTTCTGGTCTTTGTTTCTGAAAATGTTTGCTATAGCAATCCTCCTTATTGTATCTGTTATTTCCCAACAGCTCAGATTTCTTCAAAATCCCCATAGTTCCATTTATGTTTCAGCCAGAATGACAATAGATTGGATTGAAAGTCCTGTCAGTTACTGAACTTATTGCAACTAAGTTGCATGACACCTTCAGTGTATTACTACTTGGATAATGAGTTTTTTTTTTTTTTTTGACACCCATCTGTGGTTTTGGAAACTCTTCTTTTATTACAGTTTATTTTTTCCCTGTAAGTGATGACTGGCATTATGCCTGAGAGAATATATCTGCTTCTGTGATTACTGATATTAAAATGCTGTACATTAAGTGACCTTTCAAAGAAAATGAGCTAATAATTAGAAAAATGATTAAAAAGCTTTCTTCTTCTTCTTTTTCTTCTTCTTCTTCATCTTCTTCTCCTCCTCCTCCTCCTCCTCCTCCTCCTCCTCCTAAAATAGCCTGCTAAATATTGTTTATATATTTATTTATTGAACTCTTGCAGTTTAACATCAACATGAAATTATTTAATGTTGCATAAATTTACTCTAATAAAATAAAAAATATTCATAAATCTTTATGATACAACAATGGGTGGCCGAGGTTGTTAAGGCACAGATTCATGAGCAGGAAGTCTGGGAGTTCAATTCCTGAACCAGAATCATCCTCTCTGACTGAGGTTTTTCCAGTTTTTTCTCAGTCCTCATAAATGGCAAATGCCAGTAAGGTACCCTAATTTAGGCATGGAATGCTTCCCTCCTTAAAAAAAGAAATACTCTCCCAGTTTATGATTTCATCTCATGTATCATCAGAGTTCACCGCCTATGATGCTTCAGTAGTTAAAGCAGACTTTAAATATTATTTAAAAAAAAAGAACTTTTATGGTAGCAATGAATTTACTTTGTAATTTTAAACTGTTAGAAAAGTGAAAATAAGTAGACAATTATGATTTATTTACTAATTTGAAAGAGAATTTTATTGATTGGAGCTTCAGAAATGAAAATGATCTTGAAAATAGCATTTAAAAATAGTTATAGTAGCTTAAACATTTTTATTGAAATATATTAAAAAATGATTGTATAAACTCTAAATTATTCAGCATACAGAGATGGTAAGAGATAAGTGACTGATGATTAAATTTGCCATGTAACTAAAATTGTTAATTGAAACATTGCACAGTGAAGCTAATCATATATTAAGATCATTGTGTGATTGAATTGAACAAACATTCTTTTGCTCCACTTACTTGTTTAAATATGTAGAACTGCTTTCTCAAATCCTTCATTCATACCATCAGCCCCATTGTCAACTGGAGAATAAACCGTTATGCTGTCGGAATGTGTAATCTGCTCTGGTGGAGATGTGATGAACTTGAAGTATATGTTTTCATCACCGGAAGTGTCGAAATTCATTAAGCTGTCTTTGTACTTGTAAATTTAGATTTTCTCCCATGTTGCTAATTCTGTAGATACTTGCACTTATTTTAATAATTTTTTTTTTTTAAATATGTTGTGGTTTTCTGTCCAGAAATGAGATGCCACTGCTGATTTCTCCAACTGCTTGTATTTTATGTTCCTGTAATGTTCTTTTAACCGTTTAACCATGCGTATGTTTCTCTTTGTTTTTCTGATGTAGATTTTTTCACATTCTGCACAACTTATTTTATAAATGCCTGCTTTTTTCTCTTGTGGAATACTGTCATTAACATTATCAATCAGGAGCTTTTTAACATTAAATGTGCTACAGGTGCTAACCTGATTTTAAAATCTTTAAGAATATTCTGAAATTTTTTTGTAGCCTATGGATATGTAAGTTTTTAAAAATTAGATTATCTTTTTTTGTTGAAAGTGTTGCGGTTTCTTTAATAAGTTTTTGCCTCTTAAATTTTTGTACTATTTTGTGTACCAGTTCGTTGTGATAACTATTTTTAACCACTGTTCTTTCTATTTGTTTGTATTCCTTAAAGGTATTCTTCTTTGCTAATTTTAAGGTTAACTAGCTGATATGTTAAGTTGTTGATAACTGCATGTTTATGCATTATGAGGTTAAAACCATCAGCTTTGATGTGATTCTCTGCATGTATATTCTTTCTGTATATTCCAAATTCCAGTTTTTCTTTACGTTTCATTATTTTTATGTCTAAGAAAGGTAACATGTTATCTTTTTCAGTTTTGTACATGAATGAAATGTTTTTATCTTGTAAATTCAGAAGTTTTATAGCATCATTAATGAATTTTTTGTTTATGTGTGTTTCAAATTTACTCATAAAGATATTAGCTAAAAATGGAGATAAGGGATTGCCCTTATTGATGTTTTAAAATTTGCCCTTGAAAGAAAAATAGGATTGGTTTATGCAAATTTCTATTCTTTTATGTGTGCCCATTAATTCCACTTATTCATAGCCAATCTTGCAAATAAATTAGGAGTTTATCTTTCGATATGCTTTGAAACAGCGATTCTATGTCAAAAGATATTAATGTATCAAAAGGTTGCAATTTTATGTTCTTAATTTTTTCTATTAACTGAAATGAATTATTTATACTCCTGCTTTGAAATTTAGGTAGTGCCTTAAATCAATCAGCTGGCCATTTTGCTAAATAATATTTAAGGTGTATAAATATTGTTAATGATGGGCCGCATACCATTTCTAGTGTTATGAATTTTTGGCAAACCATATATTTTAATTATTGTAGGGTTGTTCTGTTTTATTTTATATTTTGTTTCTTTTGGGATAACTGTGCAATTTTTTAGAGCCTCATTTACTGAATTAATGCATCCCTTCAGTGGATCTGAATGGATCTGAACATATTTGTTTTTATTTAGCAAATCTTGCATTCTATTATAATACTCTTCTATATCTAATATTACTATTCTGTTCCCTTTGTCAGCTTTTGTATAAACAATATTTTTTCCATTTAATGATTTTATAGTGTTCCTATGTCTTGTTTGCTGAAGTTTTCTTTTTTATTTCTTTTAACACTTTTTATCATTTGATTCTAATTAATTGTTTTTCTTTGTTGTTTAGCCCTTCAATAACTACTTCTAAATCTACCAAATAATTTTCTATTTTTTTGGAGTATTGGACACAAGTTTTTAGGCCTTTATTTAAAAATGCTAATTCTTTCTTGAAAGCTTCTTTTGATAGATTTTCCACAAAATTCAGTTTAGGTTCTGGATTATTAGATTTCTTAGGTTTTTGATTTACATTTTTAGCTTTCTTTTTTGGTTGCTTACTTTTTTGTTTAAAAAAAGCATAACCCTTTATCCTCCAGTTGACAATAGGGCTGATGATGCGAACGAAGGGTTCATTAAAACCGGTTCTACAAATTTAAACAAGTAAGTGCAGCAAAAGAGTGTTAGTTCCACTCAATCACAGAATGATCTTAAAATTGTCATGTAAATTTTTCTCTTGTAGGCACTTGAAATATTTTTAGCATAATATATCAAAACTTGCCTTTCCCCCCTTTATTATTATTATTATTATTATTATTATTATTATTATAACTGAAGCCCCATAATCACAATGAGTACACTTTAAATCCTTTAATGAGTATCCATTGGAGGGCAAGTCTGGTACCAGCAGCCATGGTAATTCCAGCTCCAATAGTTGTTGCAGTTAAAGAGCTTGTAGTCTGACTTGTGTCCCAAGCTGCCAGTTCGCTGCCTGTTAGTGTCTAATTGGCATGCATGTGTGAAAGCCCTGCCAGTGGCCAGAGCCGGCATATACCTGTCTTCTTGCCATAGAAGAATTTTAGTAGTTTGAAATATAGCAATTGCAAATCTGTGACTTTTTCTTAGTGTTTTATCCTTTTCTGGTTTTCTGATTATTGTTAATTTAATTACATTGTTAATAGTGTTACATTATTTTTCACTTATTTATATATATATGCCTGCCAGAGCCACTGAGTCTACTAGGCCCATTCCTTTTTCCTGGAGTTGCACTAAAGCTGGCAATAAAGACCCAGCATTTGTATTGATTTATGCTAATAAAACCAAAGCAGTGTGAAGGATAAGGAAAATGTTTCTGACCTCCTTGCAAAATACTGGAAGAGTTAGAGAAAGCATGATTGTTTAGAATGTGTGGTGAACCTTAAATTCTTCTAAATGATTCATTCCATAATACTGAAAATTTGTAAAATAAAGGTTTATTTCTGTTTTGGTGTGCCAGTTTCTGTTTAATTAAGTTATTTAACATGTTTAAGCTCCAAAGTCCACGGGTCCTGAAAATTTTTCCATTCAAGACAGTTTTCTGTTCAATAAATCATCCATTTAAGGCCATTTTTACTATATGTATCCTTCTCTCACTAATTAAGAAATTTATTAATAATGTTTCAATACTTTCATGTAACTTCTTACATGCACAAAAAGCATAAATTGCAAATGATGGTCTATGCATTTAATCCCAAACACATGTGGAATTTCAAATTCTAGTAGCTAACTCAATTAATTAATTAATCAATTAATTATTAATCCCTTTCATAACATTTGCTGCAAATCCAAGTAAATTCTCAACATACGAGACATGTTATATAAATGTATTCTTAATTAAGTGAAACTGTTCTGCTACATAATGGTACCAACATTGGTATATATGCGAAAAAGCATCAACTAATTTTGGTTCTAAGAAACTCATATACATATCTGACAAAAATGGTGAAAGGTGGTTTTCCCATTGCTAGACTTTTTTTTTTTTTTCTCCCCGTTTATAGGCATTGCCTCTGATGAATGAGGTTTAGATGTTGTTCTATTACCTCTCCATTAGGTTTATTGAGTTTAGCCATTTCTTTACAATAATGTAGTTTTTCTTTGGGAATGCTATGAAACAGAGAGACCACATCATAAAAAAACTAGCCAATCCTTGTTTTCTAGTGGCAATGTCAGATTCTTTCTATTAATTAATTCTGATATATTTTTTATGCTTTGGCTTGTATATTTCAGTAAGATGTTACATTTTTTTAAAAGAAATTGGTTAAATTGTATTTGGGTGAATTTGTTGTGTTTATTGTAGGTTTTATTTTATTACCTGGTTTTGTGTTTTCGGTAGGCCATAAATTCTGGTTGTGGCAGTGTTTTCTGGTATAATCTTTCTTTTTTTCTTCCTCATTTAAAATGGTTACTTTTTTAACAATTTATTTACTGAACTAATATATTTCTGGATAGGATCAATTTTAATTTGTTTGTAATCCTGGCTAGTTAGTAAATCGTACATGCTGTTTTCATAATGTAGCTATTCATTATGACTATTTTTCTACTTGCTCTTTTCATAATGTACCTCATTATTATGAACATTTTGTTTCCTTTGTCAGAACTACTACACATAATATCCTTTTTCTTTAGAGGTCAGAGTGTCCTCTGATATGGTCTTTTTTGATGAATTTTCTTTTTTTACCAGTCACTTCCCACATTGTTGTTATTGTTGTTGATCTAATGTGCAGGATTTTGATCCATCAATTTTACCTTGGCCAGCCAATATAATTGGTGTATTTTCCTGTCAGGTGCAGCTTTCCTCAGTTCTGTGCATTCCAATAGATGTTCTCTGTTTAGAATCTTGTCAGTATTGCAGATCTTACATGTGTTATCATTCATAAATCTGTGTAGATGTTCCGCCAGACAACCATATCCATTGGCCAGTCTAAAATGAGCAACTGCTTCCTTCCTTGATAGATTTTTTTTTATTTTTTGTACTGTTTCTTTTATATTAGAATAATTTTTATTAGATATTTCCACTTGAATATTATGTTGATATTTTTGTTCTTCCCACATTGTGCTCTGATGCAATTTTTTTTTCATCCGGTTTGTTGAAAAATTGCTATTTCAATGTTGGGTACATATTCTGCTATATGTTGCAAGTAATCTATACAAAAATTTGTTTGACAGGTTTGTGACATTTTCTATTGGGCTGTTTTGGTTTTCTTCCCTAATTCTATCCTTTTGTTCTTTTTGTCTAAGATTTTCTAATTTTTCGTTTATAATTTCCCATTTTTTGTTTTACGCAGGAGTTTCTAACCTCAAAAAAATTATCTTCCAAATTTTTCCATAAGGTTGTGTCTAATGGAAGCACTAGTTTTAAATGTACAAGCTCATATGTCTATATCTAACCCGCTTATGGCTTTGTAATGGTTAGTTTTTTTCTATTTCCAAAACTTGTGTAGGTGATATCTTTGCAATATTAAATGAATGATGGAAATTAAACATTAAATACTTTACATCTAGCACACATGGCTGTTTCAATTTAAGGAATTCAGCAGAGAGCTCTTGAATTAAAAAAAAATGAAACTTTCTTTATTTAGTGATTAGAATATATGGTTTTCAAAAGATTTCTTGTATTATCTTGATGTTAAAATACATATTCATAAATTATTCAGAACTTTAAAATTTGCTTATTGGTATCCTTAGCAAATTATATTATGATATTCTTAGAATGCTACTGCAATATATGTGGCTGATAGAAATGGTCATTACAGTTCTATATATGTTACTGTTCACATATTAGTAACTATAATAATAATAATAATAATAATAATAATAACAACAACAACAACAACAACAATAAAAAGTGTGGGACAAATCTTAATATCCTTGCCTCATCCCTCCAAATTCCAAATGTATAGATCGCTTTTGTCTAAACAGTAACATACTACCACAAAATTCCTGGAAATTTTGCAGGATCGTTACTTTCGTACATCAAAGAAATTATAATTATTTCTTATTAAGAATATCTGAAGGTCCCTTAGTTAAAAAATAAAGAATAAATGAATAAATTATTTACTCTTACTTCCATACCCAAATTCTGTTAACACTAAACACATACTGAAAGAGATTACAGAGACATGACAACATTGTTTTCTGGAGTGAGCACTTAATATACCAGATTCCTCACATCAACATAACATAAATAAGCAGCGGTATAACTCTAATCTCAGTTCCTGAAAGACAGAAAGGCAGTGAATGCTTGTCCCATACTATACCAAAAGTATGATGTATTGGTATTTTGTTTGTGAATTCTGTTGACTGTTTTTGTTTTAGATGGTATATTTAAAGTTAAAAGATTAATGTTTCTGTTGTTTAAAATGTTGTTTTAAAGCCAATATTATTAAAAGAACAAAATACTATTTATATAATGCTGAAGTTTACTGTTTAATTTCTACTATAGAAATTAATATATGCACATTTGCAAGTTTGTAATTGCAATACCTTTTCATAGTGATTGGGCTGTCTTTAGTTCTAAGTCAATTATACAGTTATATTTTGCTATAAACATACATATATGAGGGATATTTTAAAAGTTCTTGGCATTACCAAGAAAACACATGATTTAAGAGAAATATTTTTTTTCAACATAATCACCTTGTAAATCAATATGTTTATTCCAATGACTTTCCAACTTTTTAATATCTTCAGTATAATAAGATTTGTCCAACTGTGAAAAATAAGCATCTATTTCAGCTTAAACCTCATCATTTATGGAATCTTCATCCATCTAGCCATTTCTTCATGTTTGGGGACAAAAGGTAATTGCTGGGAGCCAAATGCGACAAATATGGTGGATGTGAAGGCACTTAGAAGTGATGGCAATGCAGTTTTGCAGCAATAATCCAGACATGTGTGAAGGTGCACTATTGTGGTGAAAGAGAACTTTCTTTTTTGCAAGGTGTGGATGTTTAGCCTCAGTAGCATCCTTCAATTGGTCCAGTAGTGAAGCATAATACTCCCCAATGATGGTTCTTCTCTTCAGACTATGACTACCACACCATGAGAATCCCAGAAAACTGTAGACATGACTTTTCCTGCAGATGGAATCGTTTATGCTTTCTTTGGTGCACTTTCACCTGTTGCCACTCACTGTTTGGGCTGTTCCTTCATCTCTGGCATGTGGTGATGAATCCATGTTCCATCTATTGTTATTAAACGTCGTAGAAACATTGGGATTGAGTTTAAACCAGTATAAACACTCTTATGAAATGTTTATTTGAAACGTTTTGGTCCATTAACAAATGCAGCTGCATACTTTCAATTAGCAATTGTTGAACTGCATTGTGAATTTTTGTCACAATCTTGTTGGTTGTAGCAGTCTGGGTAAGCCCTGAGCGTTCATCATCTTGAATGAATGTACTACCACTCTTAAATTCAGCAGCTCTCTTTTTAACCATCAAAAATAAAGGGTAAGAATCCTTTGATGTGGAATCTAACTCCTTTTATATTTCTGTTCAGGTTAAATGCTTCAAAACAAAGTACTTTGTCACAGCTCTCATTTCATTTTTATCCATTTTGTAGAAAATGTTAATTAGTTTGTTTACATGATCTTCACAAACATGTGACTACACTTATACATCTGAAACTTTATAGAGCGCCATCCAAAGGATAATATTTAACAATTTGGCCATCTTCAAGGCAACTGCGAATCAGGCTGAGAACTCTTAGAACATTCCCATTATATAATTTTAATTTTCTTAAGGTGGAAGAAGGAACAATCAAACATATAAACAAACAAGTAATCAATCCTTTCTTAACACACAACACAATTGGAATTACCATAGATTAGCAATCAGATATAATTTGTAGCTGTCATGAGTTAAGCTGAACACTTGTATTTCACTGTTTTGAAATAAAAGAAAAACTGCAACTGTTAAAGGCAATAGAGGGGACATACAGAACCCTTAACATGGATAAAAAATTTAAATTCACTAGTACACAAATTGGCTAATGAACTTCAATATCCCAGGTGAAGAAAATACAAGCTTCAGGTTCAATGATATTTGCCATAGACAAATAGTGCATCTTCTAGGGATTACTGTAATTCTTTTGGCAGTTGACAAGTAGCTGATGATGAACAAAGGTCTACAAAACATACTTTATTGAAATGTAAGTAAATGAAGACTTATCACAGTTACAAATTATAATATAATCAAATGTTTATTTAGTTTTAGACCTGCATTTGTTGAATGTTTGGGCATAGCATTAAATTTCTACATTTTACAACTAGTTTGAAGCAATATTAAGGATTTAAATAAATGCATATTATAATCCAGCAACCTAAGTTATAATTCTTAATATGATGTGATGAGTCAAATTAAACACTCGTGCACTTCACTAGCTTACTATTTTCCAAGAACATATTTTGTGAATATTTTGGAAAAACAAAGAGGAATATAAGTATCTGATGGAAAGAGCACAATAGGAACATAAAAATAGGTAAATAGAGCAACCTGCTGTGGCAGCTCATTTTTGGACAGTAAATCATTAAATTGAGGGAAAAATACAACTGTTAAGGACAGTAGAAGGACAAACAGAACTGAACACATGGAAAAAATCTACATCCACAAAACTCGGCTAATAAACTTTGATAACTTGGGGGAAGAAAATACAAATTTTGATATGAACTCGTTGTCTTGAATCTGTTAACAATACAATATATACTTTGCTGAAATTGACTCCTCAGTCGTCGTTTTGGTTGACAATGTGAGGAATGTACCTCACGAAACATGTACCAAAATTACTTTTATAAGTGTGTTTGTGAAACTAAAAGAGAGTTTTAATGTGACGACATGATTTTTAGTGTTTTACTTTAAATCAAAATAAGATTAACAAAAGTTTCACTGTGTGGATTCCGTAAACATATTACAACAGCATTCAAGTCATTAGGTTCAAGATGACTAAAAACAATTGTATTGTTTGTTAAGAACCTGTTTATGTTTCACCATACAAAATTTAATTCGTTGGTTAGAAAGATAAGTTTCTTTCTGAATACAAATTAATGAGATGGCATTTTCTCTTCCTATTTGGAGACTGCACATACACTTTAGATGGTACAAAAAGACTTTTCTCGCCTTACAGATTAAAAGTGTAAGATTGTGTTAACTTTTAGTCTCACTGTGGCAGTAACAATTGTATTGTTTGTTAAGAACCTGTTTATGTTTCACTATACAAAATGACTAGTTATTTTAATTCATTGGTTAGAAAGATAAGTTTCTTTCTGAATACAAATTAATGAGATGGCATTTTCTCTTCCTGTTTGGAGGCTGCACATTAACTTTAGATGGTACAAAAAGACTTTTCTCACCTTACAGATTAATTATTATAAGTGTATGATTGTGTTAAATTTTAGTCTCAAATTTTATCTCAAGCACAACAAAAGATAGTATATCTGGTTTTGTTCTAATGATCAGGTGCCAAATTCAAAGTTTTCTGCTAATTAGATGCAGATCATGTCTTTGTATTTTTTTTTATTGTATTTTTTATATTTCAATAAGAAAATGTTTTAATTATATGTAACTATCAATTTGTTTAATGAAAAAAGTAATTTTTTCATTTATCATAGATTAGTGGACTGAATAAGTAAATTTAGCATCTGTAGAAGTTACAAATGGTGTATGATTTCATTATTTACAGCTCATGTAAGGCAGCTTCTTGATATGTGCCATGTGTTTTAATAAATTATGCAATAATGTGTATCAGGAAGATGTAAAAATATACTCCATTGTAATTTGATGTATATATTATATAGCAATTATTTATATCCATATTCATTATGTGGATACAGATTCAGTATTGTTGATTTTATAAATATGTTTTCAGTGAATATAAGAGTGTGTTTTATAGATAGATCAACTCTGAATGATCTCATTGTTTTGGATATAAAGCAAAATATTCAGTTTGTTATTTGAAGTATAGTTTGCTTGCATGTATTTGTACAAGTAAAAACTGTGATCAATAGTTACCATTACTGTGATATCTTTAAGCCATTTTGAAGCCATGTGCCTGTTATTGCACATTTTGAAATTTCATGGAAAAAGAAATTAAATAAATAAGTATTACTAATAACAGAGAAATGTTGTACTTTTTTTTTTATAACAAACTATTATTACTAAGGTGCCTCCACCCATCTGGCCCAGGCCATTTTACGTGTGACCCCTCACATTTAAAAAAGTAGGATACAATAATTAATTTTATATTATCCCATTATATAAATTCTAATATAAGTAAACAAAATAGAACATTTTCATCTTGTTTACTTCAGTCCCCAGTGCATAAGCAGCAACCTACTGGAATTCCAGGGGACCAAGTTCTGACCCATTCCAAGCTCTTACATTACTAATACTATTTTATTAAAACATTACAACATGTGCTTATTAATTTATCCAATAATATTTACTTCAGGCCATTACATCTCTAAACAATGCATTATAAATAACAAATATATTACAAAACTCACTATCAAATTCTTAATCATACTTTCCTAGTCTATTGTTCCTATCTTCTCTTAATATTCCATTTCTATTTATTTTTTACTTTCTCTAAAAATTTCTCTACATCCTAATAATTTTTTTCTATTATTTTGTTTACATTACTTTTCCCCCTAATTTTTAGCCTTATACTTTCTTTTCTCCAAGTTTCAGTTTCCTTATATTCAAATATTGTGTGTTCTACATCTTTACCCACACTAAATGGGCACTCACCTTGTGGATATTCATTTCTTTGACCTTTTTACCTCCTGCTCTTAACCAAGTTATCCCCCTTTTTCTTTATTAGTGTTGTCTATATACACGGGTAGGTCCATAAGTTTCCAGCCTCGCTGATAAGGATTATTGCCTTCAAAAAGCTTATCTGGTGTCATACCTTATCTGTTACATAAATAATTGCAATTGTAACTTCCATTCTGCAGTGTTCAGTTGTTCACATATCGGTAAGCATCCCCCTCATATTCTACTGTAATAGAATGGGTCAAGAAAGCATTGAAGACAAAGAGCGTGCACTCGGACCTTAGAAGTGCTCACTCCTTAAAACACCACTCTTATGGAAGGAGAAATTATGCAAGATCAGCAGCTCATAGTTTCAAAAATAGCAGCAATTTTGGGCCTTTCTAAAAAAAACAGTCCTTCGAATTATTCATGAACATTTAAACACGAATAAGGTTAGTGCCTAGACTTCTTTCATCAGTCCAAAATCAGCAATGAGTCATCTGTTGTCAGGCATTTTTGGAGCTCTGCCTTAGCAACAAGAGTGAAGTTCTGCAAACCATTGTTACAGGAGATGAAACTATGGTCCTCTACTATTACCCCTTGTCCAAAAGAGAATCAGTGGAGTGGTGTAAAGCTGGAGAAGCACTGCCTCTAAAGGCCAAAGTCACTCAGTCAACCAAGAATATCCTGGCCAAAGTTATTTGCAACTGTGGAGGAATACTCTTCATTGACTTCAAGGAGAGGAACACCACAGTAAATGGGGGATACTATGCTGGCCTACTGGATGGACTACGTGCTTCCATCAAAGGGAAAAGGCAAGGAAAGCTGAGTGGTGGTGTGCACCTTCTTCATGACAATGTGCCTGGTTGCAAAGGAAGCTTGGAAGAAATGTAACTTCAAGGAGATTGGTCATTCACTCTACAGCAGATATCTAGCTCACAGTGACTATTTCTTCTTCTCAAGATTCAAGAAGGCCCTTCAAGAAAGGAAATTTAAGTGTGGCAAAGTGATGGATGCCCATTTTGCAAACAAGACTTCTCACTATTTGGGGGGGGAGGGAATGAAATATTAATTCAAAGAGGTGAGAAGCATGTTGCAATAAAGGGTAACTATATTGAAATGTGAAATATAGATTTGGTCTTTAACATACCTAGAAAATGGTTAGGCCAAAAATTTATGGTGCTACCCTCTTACCTCTTTCTTTCCAATCTATTTTTCATTGAAACATAAAAAATAAGTGACCTCTTCTCAGATAGCTGGCTGAACAATTTTTGATCCTCTATATGCTCAAATCTTTTTCTCACCTCCTTCCAGAAACCTTTGTGGTTTGTTTCTCTTTTTCTCCATATATCCCCTAAACTATTACCTTCTAAATTATATCTCAGATTACTAACCTAACCTATGTTTTGTACACTTTATTCTTGATATTTTAAACAATGTTTTAATAAATTATGATCATGTAAGTTCAAAATGTTTTAATGCTCTCTCCATAACTATTCCATTTCTTGTTACTCTTCCCATTTCAATCTGATCGACTTCATTTACTGTTGCTATTGGTAGCCCTAGGACTTCCTTACAGAACATCCTATGAACATGGTCTATAACCTCCGAGCATTTTCAAGTCCCCAAATTTCAATATCATAAAGCATTCCAGCCGCAACCATCTAGTTGTACACCCTATCCAGCCATTTTATCCCCATCTCAGGCAATCTCTCACAGCCATCAATGCTGATTTTTCTTTTACCAATACTGATTTGATTTGTTTTTTTCATTTTCCCCCTGCATCCATTCTAATTCCCAGGTATGTACAATCATGCACAACTTTATATTCAATATTCCCCTTCTTCCATTTTTCATGTTTACTCAATTTAGTACCTTAAATACTAGAATTTGGGTTTTCTCTCTGTTTACCTTTAAGCCCCATTCTATACAATATTTATGTACCTGTTCTAATGACTGTTTTAGACCATTTATAGCAATGGAGCCTACTACTAAACTATCTGCAAAGAGAAGACCAGGGATTATGTACTATTTAGTAATAAATTTTCCCTGTGATATTTTCTGTTTTGTAAATGAGACCTGCTGAAGTGCAAATATTACCATCCCTAATAATGAATTAAATAAAAGTTGACAGTGAAGCAATATATAATTTGATAAAAGCAGTCAGCAGTAGTAACACTATTATACTTCACTTGTTTAAAATGTAGAACATATTTCAAGAGCATTCACTCCCATTATCTGCTGTAGATGTGCTAAATGTCATCTGGTAACCTTTCCCAAACACTGTTAGCGAAATCTTTTCCCATGTTGATAACTGCTGGATTCATGGTTCTCTTTAATAATTTAGATTCCTTTTTTGGTGCTGTGAATTTTTAACTATAAATATGCTATAATTATGATTTTTCAATCTGTTTATATTTAATATTCCTGAACTGTTCTTTCATTCGAATTTGTAATTTTTTTTAATAGTGTTTAATGCCTGTTTTAACTACTTAGACATCACAGGCTGTGGACACTGGTGATATATAAGGTTTTTTTTAAGGAAGGAAGTGTTCCAGGTCTAAGCTTAGGGCACGTCCCTAACATTTGTCATTTATGAGGACTGAGGAAAACCTGGAAAAAACCTGTCAGGGAGAGGAGAGTTCCGGTGGGAATCAAATCCCAGACCTCCGCATACATTGCCGACCTCAATCACCAGTGATACATTTCTCTTCGTTTATCTGTAGGAAAACTGGGAAATAAAACATTGACATCAAATGAAACACGTTTATCTCCTTTAGATAAGGTTATGTTTTTAATTTTATCAATTTGAAGGAGATTTTAGTTCCTGGATGAAAATAGAATATCTAATAATTGGAGGAGAAATATCATAATTCCTCTACAAAGGAAAGGAGTATGACTATGTTTTATGACTAAAACATTTATAGGACCATTTGTCTCTCTTCAGTTCTATAAAAATTATATACAAGGGTGTTAGAACAATACCATAGGAAAGCCATGAATAAAGAAAGGCAAACTCAGGACCATCTGTTTACTATAAGAACTGCAATGGTAATAATAATAATAATAATGAAACAAGGGTACTTTCCTAGCCATTTTAGATCTAAAGGCTGCATTTGACTCAGTCTCTCAACATATATATGGGAAGCCTTAGAAATAAAGAAGGTGAACATAAAATTGCTCAATATGATAAAAACTAGAATGTTCGAATAAACCATGAACTTTCTGGTGAATTTAACATGACAAAAGGCATAAAGCATGGGTATAGTCTCAGATCATTGTTGTTTAATATTTTTCTAGATGTGTTAACACTATTGTTGTAGGCTTGCATTCTTTTTAGATGGTTCAGTAGACAAAAATAATAATAATAACAACAATTTTGTTTTTCATTTTAGATTATTCTACAGAGTTTGAGGATTAAAGTGATATACAACACTTGCAAGTTTGGGAACTGGGAACGTATTCTATTATAGCTTTGATTTTTCATTTTTGATTATTCTACAGAGCTTGACGATTAAAATATGATATACAACACTTGTTGGTATGGGAACTGGAAATTTATTTTATTGTAGTTTTTAATAGTTAAGACATAATTTGTCTTAAATTTCCAACTTTTTGAACAGCATTAACTTTTCCTATAAGACTATTAACAAGAGTTTTTCACTGTTGTATGAGACTTTTCTTTCTAAAATTTCTTCTGTTGGCTATTCTGCTTCAAGATGGCTACTGTTTACTTTCTATTACAGTGTAGCATGTGCTTGTTGCTTTATTTTGAAAGTAGATTTGTTTTGGAACTGGGTTTATATTTGTGCATATTATTGGTGATAATGACGTAAAGCAAAAGGATTTCTACGAAAAGGAACAAGGTCTAAAAATGCCAGTAAGCCAAATAATAACCTAATATAAATCAAGTTGAGGACATTGTGCTAGTAGTTTATCAAAGAAGACCAAATCATCTTTAAAACTGTATGAAGAAATGAAAGAACAAGGCTGAGGTGATGTTGGTAATAAAATAATGAACATTCTTATATTTAAAATAATTCTAAACGAATCTGTTGTGTGTAAAAATGCCATGGGCCAATTCCGTTTTCCTCAAGTATGTGTTCAAGTTTATAAAAAAATTAAGAATTAGTGCATTTGTATAGTGATAAACAGCTAGCAATATGTGATATTAATGTATGATTGGTTTATGGTCTTTGAGCATTTGGGTAAGAATGAATGAATAGTGTTTAACGCCCGTTTTTGCTACAGAGGCACCACAGGCGATGGACACTGATGATACATGAGATGAAATATATTGGGAAAGGATTTTATGGAAGGAATCGTTCCAGGCCTAAGTTTAGGGTACCTCCCCGGCATTTGCCATTTATGAGGACTGAGGAAAACCTGGAAAAAACCTCAGTCAGGAAGGACGGTCCTGGCGGTATTCGAACCCAGACCTCCCGCTCACGAGTCCGAGACTTAACGACCTCGGCCACCCGTGGCGGTCATTTGGGTAAGGCCAGACAGCTGGAGATATATTGTATGGGATAATGAACTTGCCTTAACTTCCACCAGAATTCCAACAATATGTAGATGTAATAGATTCAGTACTTTAGGATGTTCATCAGCAAAGCATGCTAGAAACTACCAGGAAGCTATAGAATGCAATTTTGGCAAAAAAGTTTTAGCAGTTACTGTAAATGGCACATATAAAAACAGAGGTTATTCTTCACAAATTGGGTAGCTACAGCAATAAGTGTTGATACAGGGAAAGTGCTAGACATTTCTGTCAAGACACAAGTATGTACAAATAGAGCAAAGAATGTTCAAGATGACTCTTGTATTGCAAAATACATGGAATAAGTGGTGGAATGGAAGCAGAAGCAAAGGAAATTTTCAAACATTCTGTAGCATTTATATGATGTACAATACACATAGTATCTGGGAGGTGGAGATACTAAATCTTTTCCAAAAAAAGCTGCATGGGGACAGTATAATAATAGAAAAATTAAGATTGTTTGTCGTGTCCATAAAAGAATGGGCATGAAGCTGAAAAAATTAAAGTTACATTTGTAAGGGAAAACACTGAGTAATGGGGAAAAAATTGTTGGGGCAAACAGAGTTAACAAATATTTTGCATATGCAAAAGTATTGTAGCCTAGCCATTAGGTGAAATGATAAATGCAGTAAGGGTAATTTATTTTCATTTACTGTCATGTAATGCAAATTCCCAGCATGGTTTATGTTCAGCATCATGTGTAAATTCCTAAAGACTAAGGAAATTAATGAGAAATACAACCATAAAAACCAGTTTCATCTACCCTTAACTTGAATGGAGGAAATGGAGGCAGTATTCAGAGAACTGGCAGGCCCAGAACTACTAAAAAAATATCTTCATGGGAAAATGAATGAATGAATAGAACACCCGTTTTTGTTACAGAGACACCACAGGTGATGGACACTGATGATACATGAAATGAAATGATATGATATATTGGGAAAGGATTTATTTTTAAGGAAGGAATTGTACCAGACCTACGTTTATGGTACCTCCCTAGCATTTGCCATTTATAAGGACTGAGGAAAACCTGGAAAAGACTTCAATCCCGCCAAGACCACGGTCCTGGCGGGATTCGAACCCCAGACCTCCCGCTCACGAGTCCGCGCCTTAACGACCTCGGCCACCCGTGGCGGTTTAATGGGGAAAGCAAACAAATCTCTGCATAATGTAATTTGGACCAGGCTTTCAAAGAAATTGTTTATTGCAATCAACATATTGCATATGAGTATATTTGATGGTATGGCAACATTCAACTAAGGGAATGTAATGAAATGCTTACTTTTTCCTGCAATGTAAACGTTGGATACAATAAGAGTCGATTGAGCAGAACGACTGGTACAAGATATCCAGAAAAAGCAGGGCAGTTCCCAAACAAGGCTAAGAGGAAGCTGGAGGATAAGTATCAATAGGAGGATGACCCAGATAACCCAGCATGTCTCAGGTATGTTCAGAACTGTCAAAAAATTTAGATCAAGTTTTTTTCAAGACTGGATTTTTCACAACATATGACCCATTATCTCAGTTTATGAGCAAGCTATTAGACTGAACATTTTACTACATATTATCCATAGTTGTGCACTACTTTTAACATAGGGATATTTTTCTGCACTGTTTAGTTCTTCAAATATAAAATATGAACATTTTGTTACTCCTAAAATGCAATATTATGTTAAAAAAATTCTTGCTCCTTATACATATTTACAAACAGCCAAAAAACATGTTATCTGTATGCTTAGTGTACTATAAATAATCTATGGTAATAATTTCATTCTCCTAGCTTGTATAGACATAGAGAAAATGGGTTGTCAAGTTGCTTAGGCCATTCTGTACCCCCTTAAGTTCATTACTGGTAATAAATCAGAGGATTTGTCTTCTGTTGTTGCTTCTTTTATCTTAAGGGCCAATATCGACTATAAAACTCTATTTTTAAGGACACTCACTGAATTTGTGCTGTGTATTTCTGTTTCCACTGTTGATGTAGAAAGGCTGTTAATTACTATGAAGAGGAACATGATAAAATTAAGAAACAGGATCATCAATAAGCTTCAAGCTTGTATGAAGGTGAAAATGATTGAAAAAACTGTGCTTGGTGTTAGTACTTAAAAATGTTGAAGCTCTTTTTGCAGATGTGGATTGTTTTAAGTAATAAATCAGAAGATAAATAATGCTTGTAATAAATCAGAAGATAAATTTTTTGATGTTGCTTCTTTTATCTTAAGGACCAATATTGGCTATGAACTCTAAGGACACAGTGAATGTATATTATATATATTCCTCTTTCCACTATCAGTGTAGAAAGGTCATTCAGCACCATGCATAGGGTGATGACAAAATTAAGAAATAGGAGAGGTCAGGATAAGCTTCAAGCATGTGTAAAGGTGCCAACTGAAAGGGACGAGAAACCCACAGGTTTCATTGATGATGTCATTGCATGCTATAATATTATTTTATTGATGCTCTAATTTCATTCTTAAAAATATACCAAACTACACTTAAATTAGATGTACGGAAAAATTTAAAAACATATGTATCTTAATTATGAGGGTAGGTCCCTAAGTTTCTGACCTAACCATTTTCTAGGTATGATAA
The DNA here is from genome assembly GCA_030762175.1 of Metallyticus violacea. Classification (NCBI taxonomy): domain Eukaryota; kingdom Metazoa; phylum Arthropoda; class Insecta; order Mantodea; family Metallyticidae; genus Metallyticus; species Metallyticus violacea. The sequence continues at coordinate 39,867,865 of CM060836.1, forward strand.
AGACAAAAATTATATTTCGCTTTTCAATACAATTATCCTTTATTGCAATACACTTCTCACATCTTTGAATTAACATTTTAATCCCTCCATCCCAAAAAATAGTCATAAGTCTTGTCTGCAAAATGGGCATAAACAGCATCCATCACTTCTTCGTCGAAGGTCCTTCTTGAGTTCTGAGAAGAGGAAATAGTCACACTGGGAGCTAGATCTGGGCTATAGAGTGAATGATCAATCTCCTTGAAGTTACATTTCTTCAAAGCTTCCTTTGCAACCAGGCACATTGTCATGAAGAAGGTGCACACCACCACTCAGCTTTCCTTGCCTTTTCCCTTTGATGGAAGCACGTAGTCTATCCAGTAGGCCAGCATAGTATCCCACATTTACTGTGGTGACTTGAAGTCAATGAAGAGTATTCCTCCACAGTTGCAAATAACTTTGGCCAGGATATTCTTGGTTGACTGAGTGACCTTGGCCTTTAGAGGCAGTGCTTCTCCAGCTTTTCACCACTCCACTGATTCTCTTTTGGAAAAGGGATCATAGTACAGGACCATAGTTTCATCTACTGTAACAATGGTTTGCAGAACATCTCTCTTGTCACGGCAGAGCTCCAAAAATGCCTGACAACAGATGACTCGTTGCTGCTTTTGGACTGAGGAAAGAAGTCTAGGCTCTAACCTTATTCATGTTTAAATGTTCATGAATAATTCGAAGGACTTTTTCGTTTCTTTTTTTTTCTTTCTTTCTTTCTTTTCTTTTCTTTTTTTTCTTTTTTTTTTTTAAGAAAGGTTCGCTGCTATTTCTATAACTTTGAACCGCCGGTCTTTCATAATTTCTCCTTCCACAAGAGCGGTGTTTTCAGGAGTGACCACCTCCAAGGGCACGCTCTTCGTCTTCAATGCTTTCTCGACTCATTTGAAAAAGTTTGAGCCATTCTTTTACGGGAGAATGTGAGGGGGATGCTTCCCCATATATACCGTCCAATCGCTGTTTAATTGTTAATAAGTCGTTCTTTTGTGAAGAACTTAATAACAGCTCGATACTCCATTTTGAACATGTCACAATCTTCTACACAAAGCTTTCTTTATGCAACTATATCTGAACAACTGAACACAACGGAGCGGAAGTTACAGCTGTAATTATTTACTTAACAGATAAGGTTTTTGTGAAAGCGATAATCCTTATCGACGAGGCCGGAAACTTATGGACCTACTCTCGTACATGCGCGAGCACGCCAAGTAGGAATGTTTTGATTGGTTCAACCTCGGACGCCATATTTTTGCCGCAGTCATACTATTTTATATGCCGCGTGTTTCGTTTCACTTTTAACATTACCTTGGTATTGTAAGTTAAATAAGCTTCATTTACAACTTCATAATTGTAATAACAATTATAAAGTGGCTAATCATATATCTAAAAATGACTACAAACATGGAAAAAAGTGCGTTATGTGTATACATTTCATTACTTCATTACTGTCCGTATTACTCAGTTAGTCTTACTTTAGGAGAATGTCAATGTCCTGTAAGTTTTCCCACAGTTCTTTTATTAGGTATATACAAACTATTACTGCATTAATAATATAATATTTTATCTCTCCGCGCTTAAAGGTTTTTAATTTTTTCATGTTGTATAATATGTTTTCAAAATTAAAAAAATATTTACTGCATATTTATAGTAGAGGTTTCTGCCAGCCTGCAAGGCATTGGATTTGGAGCTTGGAAGTCACGTATAGCTTGCTTCTAATGCGCATGTTTCTCAGATTGTCATTCGAGAAGGAAAAAAGAAAGAAAAAACGAAAGATCTATATTTTCCTTTACTTCAAACCAATCGATGGATATGTAACTTGAAAATTGCTGCCACTTGCAAGCAGAAAAACGGGCAAAAGGCAGGGCAGTCTACCCAGACCGCAATCCCCTTTTGTTTGGAGTACTTAACTGTAAGCCTTTCACAAAACTACACATCCACCTAAAACTGCCGACATATCGTGCTCCTGAGGTCTGGGGAGTGGTGGCTAAGTCCGCCATCCGCAGCATCCAATGCGTCCAGAACAGGGCACTTAGGATGATCTACGATATAGGCCGTATGTTTTCCTCACACACTCTCCATCAACAAACCGGAGTGCCATACATCGTCGACCTCATTCGAGAGAGGGCAAAGACGATGTATGAAAAGATTCCCTATCACCCAAACCAGAGTCAATGCGATCACAGGGCCAACAGGCGGCGCCCTTATTACATCTTAGGCAGATAACAAATGTAAAAGACATCACACTGCCCTGAAAAGTGATGATCGAAACGACGGTTGATCATCGAAGTTAGGCAACATTGGTCTTGGTCATCACTTGGATGGTTAGCCCAAATGCAGCCTATGAAGCATCACCAGAATCCCCGCCTAATTAAATTTAGACGAAAAGACTTCATAGCACACAAGAAATTAAACCACACGAAGACCTAAAGATCACACAAATAAAGCCGCAGGTGCGGCTAAGTCCTTTTTTCCCTTTTAGATTTAACATTTGCAGTAGCTAGTTATCAGTGAACACAAATTGATGAAACGGTTTTGCGTTAACAAGTGTGTCTAAAATAGACAAAAATGAATGGGACTTGGATTTATTCAACCAAGGGTTCAAACATTCATCATTATGTTGTAGCGAATTTTTTACAGGTGCCATTTAGCACGCTAAGCTACGAGAAAAACTTAAAATGATACCGCAAGGACCACCTAGGTCGAATTTAAATTTAGAAACTAGGATTAAAATGTGCAATAAGCATTCTAACTCAGCTATTCCTTGAATGTGCGGCTACGATAGAGTTAATAAGCTATTTTGCTGGCCTTGTCTTTCGTTTTGTAGAGAAAAGCATATTTGTATCATCTCTGGCTATGACAACTTAAACAATATTTTTATAATTGACGAACAGCATAAATTTTCATTTCATTTCATGTCTGAAAGAACTCTCAGGTTTTGGTAAAAAGGTATGAGTTGGGTTTTATTTATGAGTCGATAGAGGCTTGCTGTAGAAACACAATGCAACTGCAAGAGGAAATTCTTGGTCATCTAATTAATACAAATTGTTTCTTAGGGTCGCAGGGTCTTGTATTCAGAGATCATAATGAAAGTTCTTCTACAAATCGAGGAAATTATGATTGCCCTCTCCACAAATTTCAGAATTGTCTCGCGTAATTTGCTACAAGGTCATTCGCCAGGACTATTCAAAACTATCCCTCGTAGTCTCTATTTCCTGGTATTCTTATGCCTCGTGGTAACCGTGCGTTCCTTCCACTAATGAAGGTTCTGCTATTTAAAGAACTTAAGTGAATGGGTTGAGGAGAAAGTTTTTGACTGCTTGAAAAGAAACGTGTAATAAGATTCTCAATAGATACTTTTTGACATAAACATGTCATTTAATTTTATTTATAATTTAATAATTATAATTTTTTTCACTACGATATAGGTTGAAATTCATTAACTTTTTAAAATACGTAAATAATCATAGAAAAAATTCGTAACCATCCGAAACAGGAGAGAGAAAGAAAGGTTTTAAACCTTAAAATAGGTAACAACAACAAAAGGCTAAATAAAAACGGCCCTACGACTCCAAATGTCGTAGGGAAACATGTTCAATTCTATCTGACTTTTAAATATATCCACTCAAACAGAAAAGGCAATTTGCCTAACTTCTGGACTCTGGTTATAATATATTTTTATGTGACACAAATTTTAAAATGTAAACTCAGGTGGCAACGTCCGAAATGCGTAACTTATTTAACATTTCCATAATAATGTAAATAAAGCATTTGTTTACATAAGTATCTGAGCCATAGTAATGTATAAACAAATTGTAATGGAATTTGTTGGCACTCACTGAATCGGTTATTGTCGTTGCCGAAGCTGCTGGCACGTCCATTTAAAGAGCGCCAGTGCGGTGCAGCGGTGGAATTAATGCGAGAGAAGAAGCAACACAATATTACATTATTTTTATATAAACAATTCAACGTCGAGTGAGATTTTTTATTTGCCTAAAGGAATCACTTTCTAGTTGCTCCGTTGATGGTTTAAATGCTTTTCCCTACATTCCTCTTCGCAAAGTACAGTATTGAACAGTATATTGCAGGTGCCGTTGATTGATAATTGCTGTTATAGGGGGGCAATGAAATAATCGCCTATATCATAGAGTTTGCATCCTGCCAAATGATCAGTGAGCATAAACTAAAAGCGGATCGTTGCATTAAGCAATCAATATTCGTACTTGAAACGTTTCTTGAAGCGCAGATGCCATTTAACTTTTCTCTTATTATGGACTTGGTGCCGCGATAACAAGCGGACAATGAAGGGGTTGATTCCGTTGCTATATTTATATCGCAGTCATATCCGTTTCGAAGGCGTTGGAAGTAATTTTATGGCGCAGTTATTGCCTTTCTGTTGATCCGTAACATAACAGCAGATAAGGGATTCTGAGCGCACGCCCAAACACGAGAACCATGCACTGCATGTGATTGCATGTACAAACAGAATTGGAAATTTCTTCCTGGGACGAATCTTTGAAGGTGCTGCGATCACAACATACGAGTATGTAGACTGGGTCAGTTACAAACCTAAATAATGATTTTCTCTCCCTTTCGTGGAAAAGAAAGGGGAACAATAAGCAAACGAGAAAAATATTCTTCCTCCCCTTTTTAGAGAATGAATGAAATGAAAATAAGTCGGTCCTGGTGGTGTATTGGTAACCATACTTGTCTCCTAAACCCAAGATCGCGGGTTCAAACCCGGCCAGGATCGATGGATTTTTCGGGCGTAAAAATCCTAAGTATGGCTTCCTTCGGAAGGGAAGTAAAGCCGTCCCGTGTCGTACATTTACGGAATAAGAACCTCAAGCCTGAAAGAAGAGGCCTCTGGGTAAAATTTATCGGCCGTTTCACGCCCTGAATTGAATGCGACGCTGATGACCTGAAATGTTAAAGAGCGTCCGTAAATAAACCAAAAAATAAATGAAAATAAAAATATGAATAAAGAAGAAGGGGGGGAGAGAGAAATAAAATAGAAAAAATGAAAATAATTAAGAGATTTTTTTTCCCTCCCTTTCTCTTTAATTTTACCCTCCTGCTTCAGACATGAGAAAGAAAACGAGTTCATAATTCTCGAGAGGGAGAAAGAATCTATTTCCTGTTGAATATGTTGATAAGAACAGCCTTGTTCTTAAATTTTGTTATTTTTAACTTATACGGTGTCATTAATATGATTTCATATAGGTACTATAGACATAGTTGTTTCTTTTCATATCATTCATATCATTCTTATATGCATCATTCTTGCATCCACAAAGTTGTGTGTACACTATACAAAGCGGGACAGAATTCGCTCTGCAGTGGAGCGCTAGCTAGAGAAAGCTCTAGGTGCAGCAGAAATATTGGTAGCACGAACTGCCGCTTGTAAGAAGATGAAACTTATATTATTTTTATATAGGAAAATTTTTGTCACTCCCCCCTCAAAAATGCCTTATTTGCTCTTCACTTAGAGATTCCCATCTCTTGTGTTAATTTGCTAATTTATTTTGTGGGAGTTCGAAACATTATATCCGATATTTGAATTTCTAGTTCATGTGTCATTCCTTGATGACCTAATTTTATGAAATATTAGCCAACTCATTTGGGAATCTGATATTAGGAAAATTTATAAGAATTTTCAGTTTTCTTATCGTTTTCATAAAAAAAACTTGTTCCATCAAAAACAATCTCTCTTCAATCGTTAACACTGTCTACAATATATACAAATTTCTGTACTCGTAATGCATCACACCCCAAACATGCATTAGCTACACGACCTCCATTGAAAGACCTGTCAATGACCCGGCTTGGGGCAGTTGCGAAATGAAATATTTCCGCTAAGAGCAGACCATCCTTCAGGTGAGTGCGGAGCGACTTCCCTTCCGCACTGTAGGACAGAATAGATTACTGTTGGCGTTTGTAATTTTGGAGTATTGTGCTGATGTTACTGCAATGATCTGCCCTGAACGTGGGGTAAGGATTTAAATAACAGTATAACGCTCTTTAAAACTCAATTAGTCATGTCAGACCATCTTTTATTCAGGTGACTCGCAAATCAGCTTCTAAACCCACTCAGGTAAACAAGGCGTCTTTTCTGATGAACTGGAGGACGTCTACAACGCCTACAGAGCTCTTGCCGCTTAATGCATGAGATGGTGGAATGCAGCCTATTTTATACTAGCAATAAAACTGAATTATTGATGAATAAAATTCATTCTTCAAAGCATTTTCCTTGAAAAGTGTATTAAGTAAAAATGATCTGACATGGAATGCTACAAATCAATCTCAAGTCAGAAAAACGTCACGCAAGTAAGTATTTCAGAACATGCTCTTTGTTCGCCATGCTCAAAGTTTTCAGCCTTGTGTTCACATCTCCGGCGTTTTAGCAGTGATTAATTTTATTTATAATAGTATGCTATAATAATGTGTTTTAACATGAGTATTGAAAATAGAAGACTTTGCCCACCTTCCCTTACGCTACTAATAGGTATTTAAGGAAAAGATTGGAGATGAATCAGATATTTGTGTCGCTGTTTTACATAAATTATTTTAGCGTGCTTTTTTTGTTTTACTTATAACTAGGATCCGCACTAAATACTCCCGAAACTATGTCTTTAAGAAGTTCATAACATGGCAGTAAATATCCATTAAAATTAACTTGCATTATTCCTTATATGTGAAGCAGAAATGACTTCTTTGTCTAAACTCACCAATGATTTTAACTGACGACAAGCACTTGATAGAAGTGTTGAACACAAAAGCTCTTTCTCCTCAAGATGCTTTTAGATGTTGAAATTGTTCTTTTCGGGTCACTCGAGGCTTTAAGGCATATCTAAAAGGCGTTAACTCATCCATAGAAAGGAATGAGTCTTTTGGTGTGATGGGAAATTTTCCTTTGAGAATGCCCATTTGTTGATATTACTCACCTTTTCCTTCATACTACCAGAATTCAAGATTAGATTTTAAATGTTAAAAGACGTAGTAGCTCGTTCAAGGAAGTAGCTGCATCCTCAGTGATTTACACATGGAAAATTCCTGTATAAATAAAAGTTTATCTTCCAACTTATGCTATGACAAAATATTTACACCTGTCTTGATCAATGGAGCATCACTTAAGTCCAAATTTAACCACTCTTTCAATTAATTGTGGTTCTGAGCATAACATAAGGTGGCATCAAGCCATAATTCTCATCGAGCTAACTTCATTACAAATGGAAATGGAGTATTGGGTGCTTTTGATCTGAACAAATAAACTTTCGATGGGGATTTAACAAAACAAATATAAATATATTGGTTACCAGCTTGTTTCGCTCCAAGTCATAACGTGTTGATAAAAATGAAGATTAAATAGGAAACAAATATGTGGTGTAGCATTTAATTATTAGATATAATTGCAATAATGGTAAAAATATGAAATTATACGCTTTTTGTGCCGCTGATCTATTATCTTAAATTTGCTAAAACTTGTTCATGTAATGTTATAAACCAAAAGTGTGTTCTCACCAAATTCTGATCTGTTGCGTATTTATTTTACTGCCACCTGGTACTGAAGGTAGGCTACACAGAATCGCCGCAAAACACTCAATGAAATAGGAAAACAACGCTGTCTCTAGTGTTTACTCGTGGAAAGATTGCGTCATCGATCTCTGGATCTCGTAGTGTGTAAAGTTCGTTCATCGATACCAGCTCTGCCCACTTGAGACGGCGTGCAGTACATTGTTCCATTCCAGCTCACGACAACTTGCCACTTTCTGCTGTCTTCCTGTTGTGAAAAAGCAAAATAGCTCCTTCACACACAGTTATGCTTTGAACAAGAAGTTCCTTTGGCAGACGTAAGGACTTAAACATTGCAGCACACAGACTCATGCTATTTGTTTAGCCAATAGCAACGATTTATATCATATAAAAGGTTCACATCCCAATAATATCAGAATATACGTGTGCTTTTCATAAAGGTTTAAAGAGACGTTAACATTCATTATTATGTTTACCTGCTACCAAAATGAGTGGTTTAGAAGGTTACGCTTTCGGGAGGTCCCGGATTCAAGTCCCTTGGAAACAGCCGGTTTCCCATTTTCAGCGAAGAGTCCTAAATTTTAGAAGCACAAAATGGATTCCGTAAAGGTCGTTCCTGCATAGCCTGCATCTTCTCATTGCAACACATTATGGAAAAGAAAAAAGGGACTAATGAATTCTTATGAGATAAAGTTTTGTGCTATAAAGAGAATGGAGAAAGTATAAGAATGTGCACTTATAGAGAAATTATTGAAAATATTTATTTACACAATATCTGAAAAAAGTACTAAAATATGTATTAAAGTCAAAATATTCACATTTTTTTAAATATGAATAAATAAACTTTTAATATACACTTGTCGGACCTCGATCGGATTATTAAAATTTGTTTTAGGGATGTACAAATTAGAGGGAAAAAACCATTTATTTACATACAAATCCGGTCCCTAATTATGACCAATAGATTGAGGAATATAAAGTTTTTACAGGATAAGTTAAAGGGAGGGGGGTAGTGTGAAGAATTTTGTTTTAGATGAAAGTATCATAGCAGTGAAGTGCAGAGATCTAAATGTTTTGTGAAGTTGTCCGCTTCCAGCGGGACTGAGCCACTTTCCTCTAAGAAACGCTAGCTTAAGAAAGAAAAGAGTACATTGATGTTCCAAACTCTCCATAGTTAAGCATTACAACACATCAATGGGGGGGGGGGGGGATAGATATTTGCAACCAGCTGATAGAATATACAACCTCGATTAAAACTAGGAAATGGACCCGTAGGGTTGAACTTCACTCCCTTCATTTGGCACTTGTGAATGGATGTATTATGGGGAAGATTGCAGGATGAGTCTAGTGCCTAAAAAACAAATTAAGAAGTTGCTGATTTTCCTGTTTGCGGTAACTAAAGCTGTAATAGCAACTCAGGAGCGGAGAAGTGATGAACTGAAATTTGAAGAGGAAGAAGTACTCCAGACAACAGATTAGCTACTGTCTGGAAGATGCATCAGCTGACAAGAGACTTGATGGTTTGACCACTTCCTAATGGTACACGATCTCACATCTGTTAAGTATTTCCGACATAAAGATTGTAAAAGTGAAATGCTTATTTATGTTAACAAAGATGTAAACTGTTTTAAATTTTTCATACTGATAAATGAAAAAATGAATCATAGTGTCTTAAGTTAAAATTAAAAGTATGAATTAAGTCCTGACCCCCCCCCCACATTTTTTTCCCCTCCATTAATTTAGGCCATACATTTCAATTTGTAGAAATAAATGAAGTTAGGTTTGTTTCAGGTCTGAAAGGAATAAGTGCAGAACAGAAGAATTTGTCTTAAGTTGCGGAGATATTCACCAAAGTATAATCGAAAATGGGAATTTTTGGGACTCTCCGGACTGGTGTCTCATATTCGAATCTTCTTTGTGCCTGCAAAAGTGCTTCAATTGCACTAAAAATTATACTAAGAAACTATAAGTGACGATCAACACTGAAATGTCCACAAGAATCCGAAGTTTGACTTCGTGATTTTTGGTCCCTAAAAAATGGCAAGTCTTTAGATCATCCATTTTGAAATTTCAAGCCCCAATAATATACTTTGTAAACCAAGGTGCACCCTAAAGACAGACCTCGATCCCAGCATTCCGCTTATATGCCAATGAGAAAAATCGTACTTACGGTTACGGAGATTTAAAACCAAGAATACTGGACTTTTGGGGGCTTTTGTTTTAACAGACTATATATCTTCTGTGGTTTCTGTGCTTATGCTGAATTGTTATTCCTCTTGCTGTCACATCTGGCTGTTGTCTGCCACAATAGATGTGGATATAACTCTTTGTTCATGGCTCTTGATCCGAATGATAGCTACTTCATTCACATCAGTACCAAAGTCCTACTTTACAGCTGCAGTAGCATTGTTCCTATTAAAATGTTTCTGAATTCAGGCAAGATATAAATGTTATTTTGAAACTTATTAGTACATCTTTTAAGTATTCCACTTCAGTCTATACATCCGGATATTTTTCAGAACCAAGACTGGAAGGACTAGTGCCACTCCTAAATGGTGCTAAGTCCTTGTATACTGCTACTGCATCTTCTGGACTTGAAAAATTTCCTGCTTGTTAGTTCTTCACCAAAGAAAGCTGGAAGAAGCCAAAAGGGTGCCAAGTCAGGACTATGAGGAGGATGTTGGCAATCGTCACTGTGATACTCCCCAGGAAATTAAGGTTGGCATTGGTGGTTTGGGCAGAGACATTGTCATAGTACAGTATGATGCCGCTAAGTTCAGATTTTACTTGCTTTCTCCACACTTTCGGGAGATGAATTGTTATGTACTACTCAGCAGAACTTGTACTTTCATTTTCAAGGGAAATTATTGCCACATGACCTTTAATAGAGAACAATGTCACCACCAATGTCTTTCCCACACTGCTTGTTCTTTTGACCTTTTTGGGTTTTTGGGGGATGTGTTGTCTGGAAAGGTCCATACTGATGACTGTTGATCCATATTTCATTACTTGTTATGAACAAGAATCCCCATTATTATATCTTTGTAGCATTTTGCAACCCATTCCACTCGAGTTACCTTATGCCTTTAAGTGAGGTTGTGGGGCACCCAGGGAGAAGAAATTTTTCTAACCTTAAACAATCATGAAATATTTTTGAAGCTCTTACTGATCATACATTCAGGGATACTTCAATCTATGGGTTCTGACTCATTGTGGATTCTAAGGGTGCATTTGGTAGGTTGCGAACTCTCCCAATGGAGTGATGGGCCCATAGAAATGTTAACATTTTAATAAAATTTCAGTATGCACTTAAATATAAATTTTAATTCCATGTTTATTTCTACTTTTTATTAGTGTGTACTAATTTAACTTATGACTTCCATGTAGTTTAATATCCTTCAAAATGGGTCTGGTACTTTAAAAGATTGAGAACTGCTGCTCTAAATCCATACAGGCCTCTTGTGGGTATTATTACATTTTCTCTACAGTGGCAATGTTTCATGCAATCACTGCCAAAAAAAAAAAAAAAAAAAAAGAGATCTTCCATCTTTTCTATGTTTTTAAATAAAACTTTTGACCCCCTCTTGAATGCCACAAACTAACTGAAGACTGTGGAACAAGGTCTATTAAAGCCAGTTTGTTTTTCAAGACATTGTTCCTGATTTAAGCTGGTATTAAAATCTTAATAAATCATTCCATAGTAATGTTCTCTTACCAGCTCTATTGTGCTGACACAATGCTTTTTTCCATCCACTTTTTGGGACTACGTGGAGTTATATATATTATGTTAGCCCATATTTTATCTGTAAATCAACATAGCTTTCATGCAATCTCAATAATGTGCATTGTGTAAGCACAATACAGCTGGTGAGAGAACATTACTATATACACATATACTATAAAATATAGAGAACATTTTGCAGCAAATTATGTGTTTGTGTATATATATATAGTAATGCATAATTTTAAACAGTTTACTGAGGCTCAGAAACTTTCTGAGTATCCATTGCATTAAATTTGCACTTTTTCCTAATGAATTACCATCCATTTCTCATAAATTAATTCTATGCCTCTGCCCCTAAAAGAATTTTAGTTACTTCTGAAAGAATCTGTTGTTACAGTTACCAGAAAATTTGCTAAGGAAAGAAACGCTGATAGAGAAAAGCTGATTGACTGTCCACCACATGGCAAGAACTGGTTGATTGTACTAGAAGAATTTGAATAAGCAATGAACAGTGCTGCTGGAGAAGAAGACTTCTAAATAGCAGGAGAAAATAAAGTCTGCCAGCAATTGACATGTATATGTTTTTGTCCTGATGGAAAATCAAATTGTATAAATGATGTAAAAGAAAAAAGCATATATGTTATTGCTGTATATTGATAATAAATAAAAATTTCATCAGAAATTTGAATAATCATTCATTTATATAAAGTCTTTTAGCATTACTTTGCATTTTTTTTTAAATTGCAAAATTTAGAGTATCTTTGCCTTTTTAATTCCCATGAAAATTTAGCTTATCTTTGCTTTTTTAATTCCCATAAAAATTTAGCCCATCTTTGCTTTTTTAAAAAAAATCTTCAAACTTTAGCCTATAGACTAAATTTTCCAGATATACTAAAAAAAAAAGGCTAATATAGGCTAAATTTGATGGGGAAAAAGCAAAAATAGGCTAAATTTGGGCGAAATAAGGCAAAAGTAGACTACAGTTAGCCTAAATAAGAAAAAGAAGGCCTAAATTTTGCAACAATAAGGATAAGGCAAAGATAGGCAAAATTTTGGGAGGAAATGCAAAGATAGGTTAAATTTCAGAGGAAAAGCCTACATTTGGCAAAAATAGACTAAATTACCCATCTTTGCCTATCCTAGCCTTTTTCTTACGATATTTAGCCTATCTTTGCCTTTTCTCCCAAAATTTAGCCTATCTCTGCCTTATTTTCCATAATTTTGCCTATCCCGGCCTTATTTCGCCATAATTTAGCCTATCCTTGCCTTAATTTGGCAAAGATAGGCTAAATTATGCCGAAAAAAGGCAAGGATAGGCTAAATTATGCCAAATTAAGGCCAGGATAGGCTAAATTTTGCCGAAATAAGGCAATAATTGGCTAAATTTTGTAGGAAAGTGTAAAGGTAGGCTTAATTTTGCCGAATTAAGGCTAAGATATGCTAAATTTCGGAGGACTGTACAAAGATAGGCTAAATTTCGGAGGGAAAATGCTAGGATAGGCAAAGATAAGCTAAATTTTCGAAGAAAAGGCAAAGATAGGCTAAATGTCGGAAGGAAAAGGCTAGGATAGGCAAAGATAGGCTAAATTTTCGGAGGAAATTTAGCCTATCTTTGCCTATCGTAGCCTTTTTCTTGCGATATTTAGCCTATCCTAGCATTTTTCTTACGATATTTAGCCTATCTTTGCCTTTTCTTTCAAAATTTAGCCTATCTTTGCCTTATTTCAGCAAAATTTAGCCTATCTTAGCATTTTCCTACAAAATTTGGCCTATACTTGCGTTACTTCCGCAAAATTTAAACTATCCTGGCCTTATTTCGGCATAATTTAGCCTATCTTTGTCGAATTAAGGCAAGAATAGGCTAAATTATGACGAAATAAAGCCTGGATAGGCTAATTTTTGCCGAAATAAGGCAAAGATAGGCAAAATTTCCTAGGAAATTTTGCAAGGAATTTTTCCCAGGAGATTTAGCCTATCCTAGCCTTTTTCTCTGAAATTTAGCCTATCGTTGCCTTTTCCTCGGAAATTTAGCCTATCTTTGCCTTAAATCGGAAAATTTAGCTGTTCCTAGCATTATTTCAGCGAAATTTAGCCTATCCTTTCCTTATTTCGGCAAAATTTATCCTATCATTGCCCAATTGTGCATAATCAGAGTATCCTTGCCTTCTTTCGACAAAATTTAGCCTACCCTTGCCTTATTTCGGCATAATTTAGCCTATCCTAGCATTTTTTCGGCAAAATTTTGCCTATCTTAGCATTTTCCTACAAAATTTAGCCTATCCTTGCATTACTTCTGCTAAATTTAGCCTATCCTGGCCTTATTTTGGCATAATTTAGCCTATCCTTGCCTTATTTCGAGCTAATTTAGGCTATCTTTGTCGAATTAAGGCAAGGATGGGCTAAATTTTGAAGGAAAGGACAAAGATAGGCTTAATTATGGAGGAAAAGGATAGGATAGGCAAAGATGAAAATTTTCCGAGGAAATTTAGCCTATCTTTACATATTCCTTTTCAGTCCCATAAAATTTAGCCTATCCTTTTTTTTTTTTTTTTTATTTATTTATTTTTTTTTTTTTACAAAAACTGCCAAATTTTGCATATCTTTGCCTTTTTAATTCCCATAACATTTAACCTTTCTCTGCCTTTTTCATTACCATAAAAATTTAGCCTATCTTTGTCCTTTTTAAAAAAAATGGCAAAAATTAGGCTATTTTTGCCATTATTAATTTGCACAGTAATTTAGCTTATCATATCCTTTATTGTTCCTATGAATCTTTGAATACACATGAGTACAGGAGAGGTGAAAGGTTTGTTAAAAAGATAAACACTGTTAGGTTTAATGAACATATATTCTTGTACCTTCATTCATACTGAACAGTAGTTCTGCATAAGAAATATACATATTTACAAATATTCCAAGGAAACCAGGTGTGTCGCTTAACCATAATCTTGGAAACAATACCTCTGGCTACCTCTAATGGATTGGGCAGTCTGTAACTGGCAGTATTGAGAAACATCAATGACTGGAAGTACCAAATATGTGTAGTGACTATGTATCACAATTAAATGCATTTCATCAATTAGATCCCATAACAAGATAAGTGTGCAGTTAACGTAGAAGACGGTGTGCTAAAATTCCTTGTGTCAAAACTGTAACACAAACACCGTGCATTCTACAACAAAATACTAACAAAACACTGCTGCAATAGAAATAATAACCAAAATATCTATTGATATGCTATTTTTGTTTATTCCCAAATTCACAAGGCAGAAGCAAACACAACTTTAAAAATCTAGTTATTTCTTTCTGTTCCTGAGTATAACAGCATTATAAAAAATCACAGAACTGCATAAAAATGCTCAAAATCTTTAACACTTATGTACAAATGGATAAACACTTCATCATTCATATAATTTACAATATATTCTTTCACTGGTCAGATTTATATCTACTATACTGTACCCAAATGTTAAAAACAAAACCTAAATGAATTATACTGAATATGATTATTGCCTTAACTTAAAAAAGTATTATCATATGTCTTGAATGTGCAAATGTATTTCTTTTCTTGTATCATGTAAGGTTTTTAACACAATATAATTTCTCTTTTCTATGGTCACTTAACATAGAGGGAAGTATATGAAAACTATTGATATCCTCCTGAAAGCTGTGAATTATAATGATCATAAATGGCAGATATGTGGGGACCTAAATGTAAC
Source organism: Metallyticus violacea (assembly GCA_030762175.1). Lineage (NCBI taxonomy): Eukaryota > Metazoa > Arthropoda > Insecta > Mantodea > Metallyticidae > Metallyticus > Metallyticus violacea. The sequence continues at coordinate 39,882,865 of CM060836.1, forward strand.
TGGATTTTACACTGGAATGCAATCAGGATTTACCAAGTTTATGGTTTTTTGTGTGAGTGGTGCTTTTGGGACAGAATTAAATTTTGTATTATTGGGGGGGATTGTGGAAGTGCTGCTATTTGTCCATTCCTATTGGTACATTCCCCACCACTCTGAGTTTCAGGAAACTATAAACATGACCATTTCAGAATGCCAGCAAATGGCAGAAATGCATTTTATGAGCTGTTGGCAAACAAAATAAAAAGTCATAGATTTTCATATGATTTAATCATCACCATTCCTATAAGAACAGGTTTGATGAAAAGCTTTGTTAAAGTAATGGACAAAAATGGGGCTGTATGAGAACTCTCTCAAGTTGAATGAAGAACCCTTTGTGTGAAAAAAAGCACATTGAAATAAAAAATGTGGCATAACATGAGCCCTCAACATTCCTAAGAAATGTTTGATCTGACAATACAGTGAAGTAATGATAAAGTGCATATGAGACAATGGGGTGAATAATGTCCCTTAAAATTAATGTTTTTGCACTCTCATTTTGATTTTTGTCCACCAAACATTTAGAAGTGAGCAACCTGCATGGAGAATGGTTTCATTAGTAAATATTGCATGCAGAAAGGCAATGTACAGGAAACTTCTCTTCTACCTGAATGCTGTTTGCAATTGTTCTGCATCCAGTTATAAAAGAAAGCTTCTTAGAAAAACATTTTAAAAAGTTGAATATTTTTATGTTTTTTTTTATTATTCACATGATATCAATCTTAGTTTACAAACTATGTAATATTATATGCATATTTTACACAATCTGTTTTCAATTAATGCCACACTTAGTGTAATTTTGTTTATGGAAGTAAAATGGTTTACGCAGTTCATCAGAACCCAGAATAGGCTTTAGCCTAATCCTCGCAAGTTGATAAATTCTCCATTTTTCGTTAGTATTCTGACCTAAATATTATCCTCAGGGATTTCTTTCCAACTGTAGCTCAATAAAAATATTAACCAGATTTAAATAATTCAGAAAGCATTACAAGCTATACTCAATCTCATTCTAAGTTTACTCAAATCATGTTTGGCATTATCATCACCATGGCTATAGCAATACTGTCTCAAATCTTTTTCTTCCTATACACAACATTCTTAATACATTTTTGGCTGCTCTTCTGAATTTATAAAGGCGTGGTAATAAAGTTTGCATTACGTATTTAACAATGAAAAATAATTTCATGCTTTACATTGTAAAGTGATCATATATCCTTCTATTGTGTGCCTCCTAAATTTTACCATGCTATTTTTATGCAGAATACCACTACAGTGCAAATTCCAAGATGGTACACTCTTGAGAAGGTGTAAGCTTGTGCAGTCATTTCCTGTTTCTAAAAGAGAAAAATGGCAAAGAAATTTATGCTGAGGTGGTTGCCATGCATGGAGATACTGCCGCAAAGTATGATACTGTGGTTAATGGTGCAGGCATTTCCAGTGTGGACAAAGATGAGCCAAGAAGTGGCCACCCATCTCTCAACAAGAAACCAGGAATTACAGTACAAGTGGAGGCCAATGCTTGAAGACCATTGCATTTCCGTCTAGGCAATAGTGAACATTAGTTATGGTTCAGTGATAAGCATCATTCACAATGATAAAAATTATCAATAAATCTAAAAGATAAAAGGGATAAGGGAAGTTTCCACACTGAAAAACACAAAAGAAGAATACAAATTCAAAAGTTTCACCTACATCCAATTTACCACAAGTTCAAGAACATTTTCAAAGAACGTGGGATAAAGTTAGCTCCAAAGAACAGATATAATAGCAAGAATTTATTGGTTGCATAGTAAAAGACTCTATATCAACAGAACAGAAATCAGGAATTTAGAAAATAAAATGTGCAGATTGTGAGCAGAGCTACATAAGCAAAACAAAAAGAAATTTGGAAATTCATAGGAAAGAATTTTAGGAATATTCAGTTTAAGCAGGTGGATAAATCAGCAGTAGCAGTTAACTTTTGGACTAAAAATCATGAAATAAAACCGGGAATTAAACTGCTGAAACATCTTCACAACCCATTGGGAAAAAATTTTCATATTAAAAAATAGAGAAAACCTAATGAACTTTGAGTTTCCTCCTATGGATGAACTCGGCAATTTTCTACTTCAACCAACGGAGGCCACCACAGAAACATCCAGGTGTCTAGCCATTGTTTTGAGTAACTGTGGTTCAGTGAGCAACTGAAGATGGAAGAGATTCTCCTGAAATGCATCTTATTTTTATGTAAGTGGAGGTTAGTGTAAAAAATGAATATCTAAGTTCAGAATATCATTCACAATGTTTTGCATATGACAAAGGTTGCAGCCCGATGGATACCATACTTGCTCATACCTAAGCAAAAACAGTGCAGAAAGGAAGCAAATCAAAATGTTGCAGCTTTCTCAGACTAATTCTGAAGAATTTTTTGAGTACCTGATCACCATAAGTGAATATTGGATGTATCACTATGACCCCAAGATAAAGCAGTAGAAGAAAGATGCAGATTCACAATCACCGAAAAGGTAGACACACAAACATCATCAGGGAAGGTCATGTTAAGTGTTTTTTGGGACTCCTATGTGTGCTGTTAACATTTTATGCCTGTAAGGGCCATACAATAAATGAAAAATATTACCAGGACTTCCTGATGAGATTCTAGGAATCCAACATTAAAAAAATGCTGTGGGAAGCTGTCCAGAGCTGTTTGCTGTAAGACAACTTCTTCACATCAGACGTGATACATGCGGCTGCTTTGGGGCAAGATATTTTAGCCTATCATCCATATTCACCCAACCTGGCACACGACTTCTTCCTCTTTCCTTGCAAGTAGACCCCTCTGAATGGCAGGTGTTTTCAGGATGACAAGGTGATACAGGAGGTAGTGCAGTTCTTCAGTAACCAAAGTTGGGAGTTCTACCACCAGCTCATCCATCGGTGGTAGAAATGTGTCAGATTGTGTGATGCATATTGTCACATATATTACCGAAGGGTGCACTAATTTACTATAATGTTGGAATTATTAAGAGAGAATTTAATTTTATTGGTATGAATATTTTATGCTTTTGTATAACTCAGCTGAATTTGTTAGTCCTAAGTTATTAAATAAGAAAAATGCACAATTCACTACTTCCAATGATGGCCTACAGGAATTCCGCCCAGCAACAGACAGAATCATTCTGAACTTAATACTATCATGCAGTGCTGGGGCAAAGACCCTAAACATACTTACTGTCTTTTTATTGGCTGCTATAATTTAAATCTCGTGTGTGGATTTACCATATGTCTTAGTCTGGAGCCTTCAATCCTCAGACCCCACCTAGGCAACCATGATACCATTTAAGGACAGCAGAGACATAGTTCTCTCTCTTGCTGCTCGACACTATGCACCCCTGGCATTTGAGACAATACCTCAAGGTAGTGGTCCTGAGGGAGGAGTTATTTTATTGTTTTGTTATCAGAGGAATCATTCCATTAATTGGTACTTTGGAATATTGGATGGCAATAAATTACATGGGCATGGCATAAAGTATTTTGGCAAACCTTCCCAAGCTACACCTGAACAAGTACATGACAATATGTGAAGAAGGACTTAATCTAGGATGACCCTGACTGCACACATTTTCATTCATTCACAGTGATAATGCAAATTTTATGTGCCCCTCATAGAGACAAAGATTTTACAACTCAGCTAGAGTTTTTCACAAGTGAATATTTTAATAAAGTACTTTGTAAATTATCCTTCAAAAACAATATTTCCAGATTTCATCATAACCACCCAAAGAGAAAGCCTACCAGCTTTGCTGTGATGTCACTCAGAGCAGGCTGCATCACAACCACAGCTTAGCAATGAATGGTACATGTAAAATGGGAATTTATTTAGTAATTAGTATCATGTTTAGTTTTAAATGCAAAGATGGTGTTAAAACATCTTCACTTACATAATAATACAGATTGGGAAACTTTATTCTTCTGGAGATTTAAGATTAATTTTGGTTTCCTTCTTAATGACTTACAGAGACGCAGTTTTCCTCTGCTTCTATATTTAAAAATACAGCTTAATTTACAATTCTATAACAGTCTGTTAATCATAGAAAAATATATTTCCAAAATCTTAATAAGTGCAGGTTCCAAAATAAAAGACAATGGCATCAATAGCAGCAAAAAACAATAGCTAATGCATGTTTTATATAGTGCAATAAAAATTTGGGTAATTTGATGAAAACAATAAAGTAGTCAACAGACCATTTTATGAGCAAAAGTATTAACTATTTATTATCTAATGTGATAAAAATTGCAAGTGCCATGACAATAGTACAAATGTGTATACAATGGTGAAATACATGTAGATTATAATACCTAATTCCAATGTTACTTTAAGCAAAATCATTTTAAAGGCAATGTACCATATTTCTTGAACCATATACTATTATATACTTTGGAATAGAATCATAATTCTGTTATTTTAGATGAAAAAATGTTAATGGCCATGTAAAAGATTCATTGGATTATATATCATTACACATTATACTCAATGATACAAATGATGGAACATAATATTTTATTGTTATTTAACTCAAAATATTTTAATGTCTGTGTAACAAATTCCTTATATTATATACAATTTTGCACTATGTTGCTTCAAATAAGTAATTAAACTATGCAAATAATTACCTGTAAAAATTGCCAGGATTTCTTGAACACTTTGATAATATTAAGATTATTGTAATTTACTTAAATGTATGAATTTGACAATCCTTAATAAAAAATGCACATAATTTTTTTTAAGTCTCATTAAAAGTACTTAGTTTTCTTTTGTTATTTTTGGAGGACTATATTGCATTATTCTTCATTTTACAGTAATTATTCTATATTATATTTAAAGATGTTCAAATTATCTTATTCCAGATTTCCATGACTCAATGTTGTGCACATGAACTATCAATTGCAAAGTCATCATGTAATTTTATCTGAAATTAACCTAAACGCTTTGATTTTTTTATCATATTCCAACAATTTTCTCAAAACTACAAATGTGAAAATTACAAGTTTTTTTTTTTTGAGTAGTGTTTAACGCCCGTTTTCACTACTGAGGCACCACAGGCGGTGGACACTGATGATACATGAGATGAAATGATAAATTGGGAAAGGATATATATTTTTTTTTTAAGGAAGGAAGCGTTCCAGGCCTAAGTTTAGGTACCTCCCCGGCATTTGCCAGTTATGAAGACTGAGGAAAACCTGGAAAAAACCCCAGTCAGGGAGGGCGGTCCTGGCGGGATTCGAACCGCAGACCTCCCGCTCACGAGTCCGTGCCTTAACGACCTCGGCCACCCGTGGCGGTTCGAAAATTACAAGTGATATTGCAGTTTTATGCAGATAACATAATTTACTTCCATCCAGCCCATAAGTTAACTTTTATTCTAAACCAAATGCCATTTCCTCATCTAAAGTTAGAAAAACTCTACAATCTTGATACTTGATTCTTTTTAAAAAACAATAATAGCCAGTATGTAATGTAAGTACAAACACACTGTATTGATGTGTATTATTACATGTAGTACATTAATCTATTAAAAAGTTATTCTTTGGAAGAATTTGGTACAGCCTCCCCCTTTGAAATCTTTTCAAGCATTATCTTTTGACCCAGTGAGCCAGAAGTGATAAAGTACTTTGTAACCTAAGTTGTTTTCAGCCTCAAATATCTGTCTCATGGAACTTGTATTGTGAGCCTAACTGTCGATACAAACTAAATCTTGCTTCTAAAGTGTTTGTATTAAATTTCCCAGGTAAAATGTAGGACATTCTGAGTGCATTGACTCAATAATCTGTCATTTCAAGAATGATATATGTTGTTAAACTAAGAACACTATGATTTTTCTAGTTTTCCATTTATATCAAGTGACTGCCATTTGTCAAGCTAAATATGAATTCATACCTAATATCACTTGTATCTTTAGTCAGGAGGTTTAAGCATTTCATTTATTAAGTTGATGGCATCTTCATATTTGTAATAGACTGCCAATTAATATAAATAAAGCTGGCAGTATCTAGGTCCCTGTTCCACAAAAGTATGGTCTAATACATACAAGTCCTTGTAAAGTAACTTTGCGTTCCACAAAAGAATTGCAACACTTGTAAAGTATTAGTAAAAAGTTTCAAGTACTGTCACATAAGAGCAAGATAGAGGAACAGCTGTTTGCCATATGTCACCATACCTTGAAGTTATGTACCCTCTTTAGGGATTTTTAATATACAGAATGGATTATTGTCATTCCTGCTAAATGGATCTTATATTTTTTTATCATATATAATGACAATTTAAATACTTTATTGTGCATTTATTGATATTCGTGTATTAATCCACTTTGAGACCAGGGTCCCATACAGCTACATTTAGGAGCATCAATTTCAGTTGTCGAGAGATGGCAGAAGAATCGAGCTTCCCGATTGTTCTTGACTGTTTATTTTATTAGCCATTTGATCAATTATATTTATTTATTTATATTGCTTGGCAATCATGTTCTCATTATTAGCAATAAACTAGGAAAAGTGTCAAAAGAAATTATTTTAACTAAGATGATGGTCTTAAATATGCATCTGAAACAGGAAATGCTAATATCAATCATAAGTGCACTCTAATTGCACTTAAACTAACTTTATCAAATAAAAACTTATTTATTCTTTCATTATACATATTCCTACTCGTCATCATCATCATCATCATCATCATCATCATCACTTTGCTAATACTTAGCACATTTTGGGTCAACAGACTCTCAAAATCATTAAAAATAATAAACTTTATGCAAATTACCAATATTCCTAAATTTGTAGAAAAGTTTATAAAATTTACCAGTGCCCAGCTAATACTAATACTTCCGTGGAACAGAATAATGAAGAATACTTCTACACTTGTAAATATGGAGTTTTAAAGTACAAGCGCAGCAGAAACCTTTATGGAACAGAATTTTACTAATAACTATAAATTACAAGTTCATACACATGTAATGTATTAGATCATGCTTTTGTGCAACAGGCTGCTGATAATTAATGATAGAGTGTACTTGGCCTAATTTTAGTAAACTCTTATATACTCATTAAAAATTTGCATGACTAGTTTGGCATGTTGCTTTTCAAATGAAGAAGACTACAGTGCTTCTACTAATAAATTATAATTAAACTTGCAAATTTTATCTCTCTAAATACCAAACAGTGTCCTAAGTACAGCAAAAGATGCCAGCCAAACAACAACAGATGTTAAATCCCATCTCCTCTAACCCCAATAATATTTTATGCATTACAGAAAATAATAAAACAGAACCAGTTTATTCACTGGCAGAATATGAGGAGACATTATGCTCCATATCATCAATATGTGCTGTGATTGCGGTATCAGTGCTTTCAAAAATCAAACTAACTATATTATCACTTTTACAGTTCAAATAAGGCTTAATATGTATTCATCAAGCATTAAATTTACAATTAGCTCACAACCTTTTTTCTAATCTTTTATAGAACTAAGAAAATTAGTATTTTCTGGATTTACATACATATTCTTTATAGTATTTGGATGAGACAAAATTAAATGGCTACTGTTCATTAAAAATTTGTATACTTGCCTAGAAATCAAATACAACATAGAGGAGAAAATGATTGTTTCAAAATCAAATCTATGATGTTCCTTTGCCTGGTTTATCAATAATATCTGTTGGTATTCATTTTTGTTTTGTTTCTCTTATATTCAATTTTATCCAACAAATCTATGATAATTTTGGCATAATCAATGTCATTACCATTAGGTCTAATTATCAGGATTTCTACATTTTTCATTATGCATTCAATGTCATGTGTTGAAGTTGCAGTTTCTGAGACTTTGTTCTTGGTAATTTCAACACCTCTTAAAAATACCTTAACATCAGATTTTTGAAACAATTAAGTATACAACATTATGCACAGCTTGTTTTGAATCTAGGTATAGATATAATTATTCTTAGATATAATTATTCTTAGGCACAATACACCACTTTTCTCCCAGACACATATTTCAATGATAAACTCACAGTAATTTTGAAAACAGTGTTTCTCATATACTCATCTGAAATTTTTTTCACTTTTAACACTCTGCACCTCCAATCTTTCTGTTGGAGCTTCTCTTTTTGTAGAGTGAACAGAAAGATATGATGGGCAATTGGGTAGTAGTTCTGGGACAGCATCTTCATATAAGTGACATCGTTTCAAAGACATAGTTTTCCAATCTATGCAAGAGGATGTTCTCACTGTACCAATTTCTTTTAAATGTATTTTGCAAACCTAGAAATAACAATAGCATTATTAGCCTATGTTTATGCTTTTATTAGAGGTTAGGTGCATTTCATTCAGTTAATAATATAAATGTTATATTATACAATAATCTTGAAATATAGGTTAGTTTATTGTTTATTTTTATAAATATAATATCAACATAACCTACAAACATAATATTATAGAATCATGTACCATTTATAATATAATAATTTATTAAAGAGAAACTTATTAGACATTGAGATACAAGTGCAGTAGTGCCAGACCATAGTGCCTATATTTTTATACTTATAGTACGGTAACATTTACTTCATTCAATTAATAAGATATATATCATAATTATACGGTAATCTTTGAATGTTAGCTAGCTTATTTTTATGCATATAACAGTCATCATAACCTAGAACCATAACTTTATAAAATCATAAAGCATTTGTATTATGTTTTAAAGAGAAGTCTAGAACACGTCGATATACAGATGCAGCATAGCCTATGTTTTTATACTTTCAGTAGAGGTTAGGTTTACTTTTTTCAGTTAATAAGATATCATAATCATATGGTAATGTAGATTACTTATTTTTATGGGTATAAAAGTCAACATAACCTACAAACATACGTTTATAAACTCACGTACCATCTGTATTACAATGTAATACTTCATTAAAGATAGACATGCAGATACAAATGCAGCATGAGTCGGTGTATGTGTGTGTGTGTGTGTGTGTGTATAATCACAATAAATTGTTGGATATAGGTATAGAACTTAACTGCTTATATCCGTGGCAATGTTGATAAGAAAAATGTTGAGCAGATAGGTGATTGCATCAGGCAATCGTTTTAATTGCATTAAATAATATTTTAATAATTTAGTATCTGAAAACAATAATATTCATAAAATTTGCGGTACAACTTAAATAAACCCAATTTCTTTACTATTTAAATATGGTCTTACCACCAAATTAAATGTAGGTGTGGTTATTTTGTGAATAGCAGATATCCACCCTTTGCGTTAACTTTCTTCTTTGAGCAATTTGAGCACTCGTGTATATTCGCTACAAGCATAATTACTAGTTAGTATATTCAGATATACCACACTTATTCGGCATTTTCAATCACATACTGCAGCGATTATAAACCTAATGGATCTTTCCGCAATACTCAAGCTCGCAGACAATCTTCTGTGACTCTGTGATGACATGATATGCTCTAAAGGTGATCTGTGGTCATCTGTGCTCGATGTTACACAAAAGTATGGTCTAATTACATACAGGTGTATTAGTGCAGGTTTTTGTAAAACCTTGTCTGTTGCACGAAAGAAATGCTACACTGGTAAAGTATTAGTAAAAAGTTACAAGTGACGTCATGTTGACGTCATATAAAAGCAAGATGGAGAAAGAAATGTTTGCCGTACGTCGCCATACTTTGAATTAGGTTATGTCTACTCTTTAGGAATTCTTAATTCACGGAGCGGATCATTGTCATTTCTGCAAAATGAGTCTTGTTTTTTTTATTGGACATAATGATCACGTAAATACTTTATTGTGTATTTTTTTGGTATTCAAGCATAATAATCCACTTTTAGAAGACGGTCCCATAAGGCTACATTTAGGAGCATCAATTTCAGACGTCGGGAGATGGCAGAAGAAGCGCGCATCCCGATTGCTCTCCAGTCATTTTATTAGTTCATTTGATCCTTTATATTTATTTATTTATACTGCTTGACAATCACGTTCTCATAAGCATTAAAAATGGGAAAAAATGCCAAAAGAAATTATTCTAAACGAGAATGAAAAGAAATTGTTTTCGCAGCAAGCAACAAGAACCTTAAAATACATTAACTAATATGCAGGTCTGAAATATACATTTCGAACAGAAAACATCAATATCAATCATTAGCCGTACTTTATTTGCCATTGACCTAACATTATTATACACAAATATTTATTTATTCTTTCTTTACACACATTCATACTCATCATTATCATCCCTTTCGCTAATACTTAGCACATTTGGGTCAATTGGCCCCCAAAATCATTAAAAAGATAATAAATTTTGTGCTAGTATTTGAAGTGATCAATGAAATTTATACAAACTTTGTAGGTGCCCAACTAATACTAATACTTTCGTGGAACAGAACTACGAAAATTCACTTGTAAATTTGTAAATAAGTTCTTTTATGAAACAGGGCCATTTTCAAAGATGCATGACAAATGTACGGAATGGTAACTTGTAGTTATTACTAAATTCTGTTCCACAAAGATTTCTGCTACATTTCTGCTTTACTACTCCATACTTATAAATGTGCAAATGAATTTTCATAGTTCTATCCCATGAAAGTATTAGTATTAGTCGGGCACTGGTAGTTTCTATAAATTTCTCTACAAGTATAGTAACATGAAGTATTTTCAGGTGTAAGAAAGTTTGGCGCTATAATCCTCAAAAATCTTTCAACTTCATTTGCAAAGCCGACATAAGAATCTTCTCAGATTGAAAGAGGATATTGAATGAATTGAAGGTAGGTAGAACATAATTTTTAAAATTTCAGATATGCTTCATTAAAGAGATTGTTTAATTTAGAACACATCAACTCTGGTACTGAATTTCCATCTTCAATTTTAATTTTTTCAAATAAGCTAAATAGAACAGATCACTTATTGAGTGCTCTAGACACACTGTTCCCCAAAGCCTACCACATGTTGTAGAGGGATTTATCATCTTTTGATGACTCGCTCCCATATAAGACTGTAACTCACCTATAATACATGTCGTTTCGGACTTCTGGAGGGGTAAAAATAAATTAAGTGCAGCAATGACACAATATTTTTTGGAAGACATTTTGATGCACCATAAGCAACCAAAAACAATAATTTCGTCATTTTCGTTCAGAAAACGAGATACAAAAGATTTGTATTCCCCATCATGACACTGTTGTTATCGCTACAGTAATCCAAAAATTCTTTTCAGCGATTGTTGTGTCATCGTCAATGGTGGTGCATTACATATACTACAGAAACTATTCACGAAGTAGTATTTTCATTTAATGCTGCAATGACCAATGAGGAAACATTCTTAATTAAAAGCAGGCGTGCATGGGAAAACGAATCTGAATTCTTTCAGAGCAGTCATAAAATATGTATCTAAATAGATGGAAATATTTTTAAAATTTTACTTGAAAAATCCCTACATTTCCAAAGAATTTCCTCGTTCCCTTTCGCGTTGAAAAATACCTACGCCGGGGAAAAAATCGCTCAACCTGGCAACACTGTACTCCTTCTCTATCAAAGCAAATTTTACATTTTAAGAACGCAGTGTGCAGTTTAAACATTAAAATATGTTCTATATAGAAAATATCAACGAGGTCTAGATGAATGTATAGATGAATGGATGGTTGGAGGAGAAGATGAGATCCCTGACATATTTCCAGATATAACAAAACCAACGGAATGACATTATATGAACATTACGCTACCACTTGAGCCACCCCGCTCGGCCAAAGGAAGTTTACAAACTATTCTTTCCAAAGGAGCATCATGCTCTATAATCTACGATAAATCATAACGTAAAATCTTATGTGTGACGATCAGCTGTTTGCAAATTTTGATACGTTCATCTAACACGAAACAGTTACATATTAAAAGGGAGGGTGCTTAGTCCCGCAATGTGATTTCCGCATTAGGATGCTAGAAGGTATGAAATAGAAAATAAAAAATCACTTAGTAAATCCTAAAGTTAAGAGTGTCTGCCCCACCCTATGGCCAAGCTTTTCCCCGGATATACTCAGACTTACCCCAAGGCTTTCTTTCACAAAAGTATGGTCTAATATATTACAAGTGCATGAACTTATGCCTTGTGGTTAATAGTTGAATTGTGTTCCTCAAAGGGTTCTTCTACGCTTTTACTTTAAAACTAAATCTGATACTTATAAGTGTACAAGTAAATTTTTTGTTGTTTTGTTTCACAGGAGTATTAGGTATCTATCATGCTCTTTTAAGTTGTATAGATTTCTCTACTAGTTTAGGAATATTAGTAATTTAAAATAACAGTGCAAATTTTAATATATTTTTTCATAAGTGGTGAGAATAGTAGTGTGTATAGAGAAACAATTATTCAGGATTTGAGTACAATGCATATTTTAGGTTAACAGAAACAAAAGTAAGACTTATGCTTGACATTGCCCTTTCCCGTTTCAACCTATGTATTTCAGTGCAGCATTTTGATGTCTTTTTTAAGGTCCTCGCTAAAAGTCAAAAAAAGTATTTCCTTCTCATTCTCTTTTACAATAATAAAAAGTCGGTCCTGGTGGTGTAGTGGTAATCATACTTGCCTTCTAAACCCAAGATCGCGGGTTCAAACGCGGCCAGGATCGATGGATTTTTTCGGGCATAAAAATCCTTAGTATGGCTTCCTTCGGAAGGGAAGTAAAGCCGTGGGTCCCGTGTCGTACATTTACGGCACGAAAAAGAACCTCAAGCCTGAAAGAAGAGGCCTCTGAGCAAAATTTATCAACCGTTTCACGTCCTGAATTGAACGGGACGTTGATGACCTGAAATGTTAAAGAGCGTCCATAAATAAATCTATTAAAAAATTCCTTTATAATGTGTGATTTAGTCTCTTGTGATTACGTTTTCACAACGTATGCTTATAATGAGAACGTGATTGAAAAGCAATTAAAACAAACGTATAAAAATAAAAATTATCAAATGAAATAATAACAAATGATCGATAATCGAGCGCAATCGGGAAGCTCGATTCTTGTGCTATCTCTCAACTAAAGTTGATGTTGCGACGTATCATGAAAATGTGGGACAGTCATCTCAAAGTAAAATATTACACTTGAATATTGACAAAAACGTAGTAAAATGTGAAAATGGCCATTATTTCCCAGAAAAAAATATCAGGCCAATTTAGCACAAATAATAATAATAATAATAATAATAATAATAATAATCCGTTTAGTGCATTACAAAAAATTACTAAGAAGTGGGCATAACCTAATTCAAAGTGGCAAACAGCTGTTCTTTCATCTTGCTCTTATATGACGTCACTGGTTACGTTTTACTAATACATCTATGCTTTTTAAGTCTTGTACTTTTTTGAACCAAAAGTTAACAATTCCACACTTGTAATGTGTTGGACCACACTTCTGTGGAATAGGGACCTGTTTACTCTGATTCTATGTAAATCATAAAGATTTGTGTGGATCTAACTGTAAGTGGCGCACAAAGCTAAACTGGGGCGTTTTTTTTCTTCCGCCCCTTTCATTTCCCTTTGGTTCTCCTTACAGAAAACGGTTCCTCCAAGAAAACATTAAATTGCATCAATAGTGTTTATGATGCCCTTGCTATTGTTAGTACAGAAGTCACTGGTTGCTCTGGGGTTATCTGAGAGAGTGTGAAAAATAGCTAAGCTTGACTTTTTGACATTTTGTTTTATGGTCCGTGACCACTTTATCGCCTAGTAGTAATGCCTGAGGTAAACAGTGCAATGTTTTCATTGCTCCAAACACTATATCGATGATTGTAAAAACTCTTTTGCAAAGTATAACTCATCTGCCGGTTGATTATCACCAAACTTTTCATCTCTTTCATCTTGAACAGCCGTTAAGACCATACGAAACTTTTCTGCATGTTTTGCTCTATAAAGATTTCTAACTGTTTAATAAATAAATATTTCCACATTTATTCTATTTGTGTTAAGGTCTTAGATTCCATGCATGCTTTCAAAATAAGTAATTTGCGCAATTTTAACAATCTGGTATAAAGGAAATTTTATGCAATATTCACACATTTTAGAATTTCAAACCACTCACTAAAACGTAAATACCAAATGCCAATATACAATTGTCTCCTAAAATCATCTGAAAAGCAAATTATATATAACTGACGGAATCACGATAAAAATTAGTCTTAACTCTCACTTCTAAAGGTTTCATGGACTTATTCACCATTTACACATACCAACCGACATTTTCTTTCTTCAGTTGTTCTTCTTCTCTTTGTTACTGTACTTGAATTATTTTAAAATATATATAACAGATATATTACCATATCGTTATATAACGTAAACAAATGCTTGATGACATAAATAAAGCGCAGCAGACACTATAAAATATAAACAGGCAAAACATTTCTATAAAATTATATGTAAGACAAGGTAGATTTATTGCATTTATGAAAATAAATCCTTAGTTTCAAGAAGTTTTTGAATTTCTTCCTCCTGTAAGCTCAAAGTAATGGGAAGATTTACATGAAATCATGTCAATATTACATCCAGCAGCAAAGTTGATCAGCATTCTGATATCGGCTTTACACTCAGCTCTCTCATTCAAAATAAGGCGGATATTTAAAGTATCTGGTGCATTTTCTCCCATCATTTATTAAACTCAAAATCAAATTTTCAGGGTAAACAAAATAGGAATTTCTCTGTATTACAGGTCAATTGCAGGGTCTTCAGATCTTCTGGTAGATAACAGGAAAATAGAACGAAGTACTTGAACCGTCTTTATGAAAAAAGTGTGTTTATATGGTATAATAGGTTCAGTATTTTTTGCAGTTTTATGAAGTGGAATAGGATGAAGAATTCATCTTAATGTATTGCAAACAATGAAATTGGCTAAAACACTGACAGATTCGTGGATATTTCTGCACTCACGTACAAATCCAATATTCGCTCGGAAGAGGTGAGTAAAGAAAAGTTTATTTCCATGAAGCAAACACACGAGTCACTGCAGAGACCATTATAGATTTTGTTCCACATACAATCATTCCTCCTTAGGGCCGGTATTCCATCACATACAGTGTCCAATATTATTCATACTAGTTCATTTAAAACTGTGTCATGCTTTCTTTTATACTGTGCGATCAGTTTTGTTTTTCCCCGGAGTGTTTTGCCTATGGACGATAGATAAAACAATAAAACATGCTAACCACACAACAATATACAAACCAATTTAAAAGGTTACTTACTTACCAAATTATCAAATGTGCTGTTGAGACTGCCCACCTTCATTCTTTACACATTTTTGACATCTCTTTAGGAAATTCATTCACTCGCTGTAATTCATTTTGAGAAATCCGGGCAATTCCCTGACGAATATTTAACAATTTATTTATTTATTTTCCGCAATGGACCTCCGTAGTCTTCCCATCTTTACTTTTGAACACAAAACAATTTCTCACATTTACTTCCTTTTCCATTGCCTAGGAAACCAAACAGGAAGTTCGCAGAGGTACCAACAGATAAAACAAAATTAATGAATGTGGGTTAGCTCATAAATCTATCTATAATCGATTAGGAAAGTACAGAAAAGCAGTAACTCCTGCAAAAATGGGGGTAGACGGAAGAAAACACGGATGGCAATTATATGCTAATTATTCATACTATTTTTCTGTAAATGGAGTTTAAAGATATTCGTATTCTTGAAATATTAAAAATAAATAAAAAAAGCACAAATCTGAAGATGTATATTTTCAATCCCAAACAAGTGCTTTCTTACCTTAAAGCATTAGCAAGTAACCTGTACGAAATTAACTAAGCTAAGCTTCTGAATACAACATTAATAATACTCTGTCTTTAGTGCATTATAAAAACCTGGTGTTTAAGATTACGTGCTGCATTCCTTTTTGTAGGATATACTATCAGGATAAAACTAAATTTATATTTTGTTAAAACAAGATATGTTTTGCTCGCTTCATTTTACTGTACTCTTTGCCATCATTTACTGAACTATAAAGCATGAAACGAGTTAAAAGTATATCAGAATTTTATATATAAAATTGGTACCGTAGCTTTGATTGTGATAGTTTACATCTATAAATATATACTTTTTCGAAGCACATTTCAGAAGAATCCAGCATAAAGTGTGAGGCTTTATTTATTTCAAAACTCAATGTTTTAATAAATAAAAACATGTTATAATAAATAACTGAATTTAAATTCTATCCAAAAATTTCCTTATAATGTCATAATCATAGATTACTAGTCATAATGCAATAACAAGTAATTGATGTTGTCAAGAACCAACTACTAGTTACCTTTAAATTTAGTGTAATTTGATAGTATTCTCCGCAACAGTAGAATACTGTATATTTAATACTAAAAATGTCAAAATCAACTGTACATGCAAGCCAAACATTGCGAGAATTTCCAATCGTAATTTTAATGGTAGAAAATGGTGATTCTGTTTAACAAAAAGAGGCCTCTGAGCAAACTTTATCGATCGTTTCACGCCCTGATTTGAATAGGAAGCTGATGACCTGAGATCTTAAAGAGCGTCCATAAATAAATAAATTTAAAAAAAAATTGTAAAAATACTATTCTAAGAAAAACTGCACCGAATGAACATGAAGCAATAGGAGCAATGTGGCTACGACTTTCTCAACTGATGCAATGGCCTATTACTGAGAGAGAATCGAGAGTATATTCACTTCTGGTGGTATCCCTTTCAGAAATGAGTTATTTATTAAGTGGATTCACTCATTTTATTTCGCTAATGCAGGCACGTACAGCATAAGTGCCATGTTTGGATATTTTACTTTTCTTGACATATAATTAATAAATAACAAAATAGCATAAATACCATATTCTTGAATATATGTATTTAAAATACTATTACATTATTTACAGATTAAAATATACTTGAATGATTTAGTTGCAAAGGGGAATGAATGGTATGAATAAGGATATTGGGTTCCATTATGAAATAACAGGTTGAACAACATTTTTTATGGTATCTTTTGCATGCTTCATGCCAGTTACTGTATTCTACAAACAAAGTTCTTGCAGAGGAAACAGTGCACAGTTGTTCTATTAGTTCTTATGTGTTCCACTGCCAAGGCTGGTTCTTCATCAAGTGCTGTTGATACTTCTGATTTATAAATGAAGAAAAAAACAAAAAACTAAGTCTTTTGAAAGGGGGTGTGCCCTCACATTCATTTGTAGATTAATTAGAGCATATACCTATGCCAAAACGTCCGAAATGTTCTGTTGTTGCTTCTACCCAGTAAATGTTTGGTAATGAAAATCACATGGAAATTTTTACGAGTAATATCATATTGTCTAAAAATAGAGAGCCATTTTCATTTTTTAGGTATGGAACTGAATGCACGCTTTTGATCTACTATATCTCTACTGCTCTTAGTTCTGTTGTAATCTAAAATCATTGTCGTTTTCCTTATATTACCAATATTATCTATACTTGACAGCAGTAACACAAATTTATTTTTTGGTACTACAGCACCAAAAGAAAACCAAAAAAGGCTAGAACCAACTTCTTGTGATTTACTTACATAGAATTCTGCTTGAATTTCTCTTAGTTATTTTGATAGTTCCTAAAAATGTGATATCATGTTTCACATGGTACTGTACCATTTTGCAATAGCTATCTGTAGTCAGGTTCCTTGGTGATTGTTTCATGGGTCCTACAAGTATCTTCACCTCATGAAGAGTTTAGCTTAAGGGAATTCTTTTGGCTGACCACAGTATATCTCAAAATTGGTGGTATAGATGGTGCAGCCATCATACATTACATGTGGTTTTAGCCCATAGTTCTGATTTTTTTTGGGCATATACTGAATAAAATTACAGCATCCTCAAAAAAGATTAAGCATTTAATTTATTATAATAAACTCTCTGAAACTATAATGGATTTTAACATTCTCAACAAAGTGTGTAAAATTTTCATTGTTACTTGCTTATCAGTTTTTATGATTGTTTCTTGTTTACACATCATCAAATCTGATGGAATGCAGTAAAAATATAATTTTTAATAGCTGATAGCAGCTCTCAAGATACCCATACCAGTGCGATTTTTGCTCCACAATTGCAAAACATTTGCATGTCTTCCTTTCTTGATGACTACGAGGAAAAGTATTCCAAAACCTTTCTCTTTACTAGTCGATATCTGTTCTTCTTTTCACAATGTACCATTAGATATTATGCAACTATATAATTATAAAAAGCATAATAATGATTAATTTTTTAAAACTAAAAAGCTTAAATTTAAAGCTAAAGAAGATTTAAATCTGGTTCCCCTGATCATCATTTTTAATTTACAAAAATTTCTTGCTATGAGGAAATGCATGAAAGAAGTTATGACATAAAGGATAATCCAGGATTTTCTGGTTATGGGCCCCAGCTGAATTTTTGGCTCAATCACTCCTGGTTTCTTGCTGGTTTAAAAACTCATCATTTTACACTACTTCCAAGCAAGCCCAGAACACTAGTATTGAAGAACATAAAATCTTAAGCTCTCAATATGGCATCAGTGGAAAAGTCACCCTAATCAAAAATATGGTATCACACATTGCCATATCTTTTAGAAACTATGGGAGGGAAGGTGGAAAATTGGTATGTGAGAATAAAACAACATTATGTAATATAATATTTAATGTTATATTTGTTACTGATGAGGCAACTCTATTGCTTTCTACACATCACAAAACATTTGTCCTTTCTTCTATAAATAAAAAAAAATGTATAAGATACAGCTATATTTACAAGATCAAACAAACAAACAAACAGATCACTTGGGTCTTATACATCACAACAAACAACACAATAACAACAGCAAATTCAACCTACACTCTCACTGTTCACAGTGCATATATTTCCACATTTTTTAAATAAGTTTTTTTTTTAACTCCAGTTAAGATTTTCTCCAATAGTACAAATTTGCAGAAGGTTAGAGTTGATGTCCCAGTAACCAGTAACTTCCCTTAGTTGTTTATATTTTTAACAGTCAAAATGAAAGCTTTTTCTGCATTTTGTATGGTACTAAAATTATGTACAAGTAAAATGCAATGATATATGCAGTATTTGTTAAATATAGGTAATCAATGAAATTTTAATAAACCATCACAGTTTTCAAACAATATTTCAACTGTTATGAAAAGCTCAATAAAAATTAAGTAAATTTTAATGATTTATGAAAATATTTGTATTTCTGTATTATTTAACCATCACATAAGCAGAGTATTTCAATAAATAGATACCACTTTAGTAAATAGCTTCAAACTGCAAATTATGATGCAGTGCATTCCATAATTAGGTTTACATTAATAACTGAGAATTACACATTTTGAACTAAATGATTTTCCATTGTTCTGATGCTTATGTAAGGTATATACCTGTTTTAATGTGAAATAAAATTGATCCTCTAATTTGCAACAAATTGTGTTAAAATGGCTCCTCACTATAGCCTTAAGCATGAAGTTCAGAAATTGTTCTGCATTTAAAATTGAAAATAACAAACTGTGTTCTTTCTCAGCAAATTTATCCACTGCTCAACATGCTTCTATCACTCCTCATTGCTTTTGTAAAAATGTTGTTTACTAAAAAGCCATCAATACTGCAAAATATTATTTTTTTGGTCTTCATAATATGAATTTCAAAATCACAAATATTTGTCATCTTATTAATTTGTTATTCATGAGTTATCTGAGGGAAATCCTTACGACAGTTTTTCTGAATAAGGATTTAGTTGCTTTCCCTCCTTGTTTAAAAGACTCCTATGCTATGCTAGACAACTAACCGAATAAATGAGTTCAGTGTATTACAATGTGTATATTTGCAATATGTAAAAGTTTCATCCATAAAAAAATATATACTGAAGTTTTGGATTTATGCCCAAATTTACTTACATAAATTGAAGGACTTTTGCGAAACAATGTTTTTTCTTTCCCCTTAAGGCACTGCCAATGCAGACAAAATTTTAAGAGGACACAAAGGGGGAGGGTGGAAGTAGTGTTTAACTTTCACCAACTGCTAATTAAGGTCTTTCGAGTCCATAAAATTAATGTCTGAAATCATCACAAAAATGGAGTCCTTTGAATCTTCAGTGCCCGTAATAAGGAAAAACTCTGGGGAGGGGAGAAAAAACGGGCAAATGCTCCGACCGGAGATCAAACCCGGACACGCCAGCGACAAGCATCTTTAACAGCTCCTGACGCTACTGTTCAACAGTTAAAGTACATGGCATATGAATTAAAACGCAATAAATAGTTTTACAGGTGAACAGAAGGGGAGAGAATCACAAACCACACAAGGATCTCACCAGAAGAAAGATTTCTATGAAAGGTGTTTGGAGTGGGGAGGCTAATTAAGGAAACAACTGCTGGAATTTCTCTTTGGAAGAAAAGCTGAACTCACCCTTGCCATGCCTCAACTGTTTTAGATTAGATTTATAATTGTGTTTGGAAATAGTTTTGGGAGCCCAGCTGCGGGCCGAGTCCATTATTTCATCCCTTAGCTTGCTGTCAGATCTCATTGCCGGCCTGTCACAGATGCGGCCTTATTTATTAGGGTCAGGCTCTGTGGGAGCCGAGGGGGATGAGCCTAACAACAAATCTGGACCCTATGGAGCTTCAGAGACTTTACACTCATAAAATCACCGTTTTTTTTTTTTTAAACCAAATTTGCTTCGACGGCAACATTTTGTTTTGTGCAGACAGCAGTTTTCACTGCTGTTACTAAACACTTG
Source organism: Metallyticus violacea (assembly GCA_030762175.1). NCBI lineage: Eukaryota > Metazoa > Arthropoda > Insecta > Mantodea > Metallyticidae > Metallyticus > Metallyticus violacea. The sequence goes on from CM060836.1 coordinate 39,903,662, forward strand.
ATCGCGACGTGGTTTCACTTTCCTTCAAAGAGAAAGAAGTTATATGTTCTTTTTTGTTACAAATTTGTGCTACATTAATATACGTAATTATCTTGATTTCCGAATTTTGAAATTGCTATGCTTGTTTGTATGCAACGTGGTTCTTTTAACATATTTTCCCTTTGTTATGCTATGTTCGTTTTCATTTTGACTGCAGGGATCCCTAGCGCCTTACAAATATGCATTAAGGTTTTACTTGATTTTATCTTAACTTGCCAACTTGCATTTTGCCTGTCCGAAGAGCAATAATATATGTATAAAACCCCTACCGGTTCGAAAATTATCAGGACTAACGGCATTCCTAGGCATGTTCAGTACAAAACATAAAATTGAAATAGCATTTACAAGGTGACTCAAAACTAAGCTCTCCTCTGTTAAGCTATTACGTATTATGCACATATTACAAACTTGATAATACGGTTTCATAACTTACAAGAGACACACAGAACATTATCATTTTTGTTTGATGTACAATTCTAATTCAACCCCTACTCTTGACAAATGAGACTTCTCTTTCTTGTTTGCATCATAATTCGTCTGGAGCGTAAACTGATGGCAACACTGACTACAAGAATGGAGGGGTGGCTGGCCACATGCAATACCTATCGATGTTTTTACCACCAACACATTTGGTGTCGACCAGGCAAATTTATGAGCAGTCTAACATAGACGCCCGCCTACAAGTAACTCAGTATATTACATTTTGGGCATTTGTTAGTCCATTCCGAGTCCGTCATTAATGGATAGCTATTACATATCACGTTAATAACTTTGTGAATATACTTCTGTTCTTCAAAACTGTCTTTTCATTACAAGACATTGTAATACTCCTGTAATATTACAACGTGGGTCATATCGGCGTGAGAGCCAACGAAAAAACTCTATCGTGAATACTAGCCCATTTGATATAGACCTATGCAGTTTGCAGATGCCAGTTAATCTGAAGTAAAATTACTGATTAGACAACCATCCTTCTTTTTTTTTTTGTACTTTTTTGCTATTGATAATCACAACACATATTATTTGTTAAAATTTTGAAACATAGAATGACTAGTAATATGAGGGGACTTTAATTTGAAAAACAAGTCAACCATACCCAAGTATTATTATCATCAGGAAAGATCTTTACTGAGAGTGTTGGTTGAAAACACTTCCTCTTCTAATTTGTTACTTCATAGTAAATTACACTTAGCAAATGAAAACAAGACTGCAAGTCTTACAATAATAATTATAATAATAAATTTGTATAATAATACACTTCAAATACTTTCTTTTTTCTTTTGATATCACTTCATTATGTACATGTTAGAATATATATGTATAGATATGTACAGAATTAAAACATATCTTAAGAATTTTCTGGTATTTTAGTAATACGAGTATGGCAGGTAGATGAGCTGGAAGTTATATTTGTTCCCTGAAAAGTATATATGCATAGAAATACAGAAAATATGTAAAAGTGAAGGAAATATATTTCTTAAAAAACTGTGCAAAATCAAGGAAGGAAAATAAAATAAAATGTGCATTGCCTCATTTTACTCCACGTTAGTACTCATTACACTCAATTGTTCAAAGCCAGAAATTACTTTGAATGTTGCAACCACTGAAACACATTACAATTACTGTCCTTAAACTACTGCTTTGAGATCACAGATGCTACTGAACAGTTTTGTGCAATCATACTTACATCTACAAAAACTAAACACCATTCATTGTCTCTGAGTTTGTAGTAAGGCATCTTTAAATTTTTTTTAAAGTGTTTTAAGCATAGAACAGTTCATAGAGTCAATGTGAAACTTTAGGTTTAAAATATCCCCAACCTGATTGGCATCTGCACAGGTGCAAACTTTATGGAATGTTAACTGCATGATGCTCTCACACTTACATTAGTACATCCAGTCATTACCTCTTATATTTTATGTATACAATGTCATATTACCTTAAACCCCTAGATACCAACTTGCTGTAGCTGGTAACAGTATGTTATATGCCAAATAATAAAAATATTTTTGGTATAAAACAAGATGCTATACCTTATTCCTTCATACAAGTATCGGGAGCTCTTTCAATAACAGCAAATTAACTGTAAATATACAAAATAAATATTGTTACAATCAACTTTTGATGCAGAAAATGTGCTTTTCAAGAAATCCATTTGTTGTATCTGAAAGTTCCATTATTTAACCAGGAATGTGAGATTTGAACTCTCAGTCCCAGTTTTACACAGTGAAACTGAATACCTGTAAACGACTTTCAAGATGTTGGCAAAGAGAAATGTTTCTGAGACATTCATAATGAAGTCCACAGGTCTGTATCAACCTTTATTTTATTTTGAAAAATAATTAAGTTTAATTATGTTAAACCATTCTGTTTACTCAAAATATTGCATGTTCTATGGGGTTCATCAGCTACTGTTTTCATCAACAGAACTCAAAATTTTTGTAATTAAATATATTTATTTTATATTTCCCTTTATTAAATATCCAAAATTTCGAACTTCAATTCTCTAAAAACTGATGGATTATATTTTTCAAAAATGTTTTCTTATTTTTGCATATACATAGGTGTACATGTATATATGACTATATTTTATGACTGATATTGCAAAACAATCTTATTAGCTTCTTTAGTCATGAATATGCACAATGTTTAGCTTTCACCTGAGGAACTTTCATGCATTTTTTTTTGGCAGCTCCAAAATTTTTAGCATTCACTTCAATTGGGAGAGATGCTATTGAGGATGCTTATGACTAGAATGCTAAAGTAAGTGTGATACGTCGAAGTATAAAACTACATTTATTATCTATTGAGTACAATCATCAAGAAAATGTGCGCTGTGTCCATGAACTGCATTTAAGTTTACAAAAAACGTGATGTAACAGAGCTTTAAGTACTGAACATATTTTGTAAAAAGATTTTAGTCTTCTATCCATTTTAAATGTATTATTTTTTCTTATTTCAGAACTGTTTTCTGCTAAATGTTCAAAAACTCTTTGTCAATATTATTCTGGAGTGCTAAATCTGAAAAATTACCATGTTTGACCAGTTTTAATTTATTTCTTCTCCACTTTAAGCTCTGTATCCATGCAAGATAGTTTTGGATAGATCATAATACATCTGCATAATATATTTCTTGGCATATTAATTTTTTTACTGAACCTATAGTTTGTACATTTGCAGATCCCTGACCAGTGATGATAAAGAATATGATAAAATTACATTATTTTCAGAATTATCCAAATTAATTCTATGTAGATAATGATTGACATGACTTCATTTTGTGTTACCATCCCTCTAGCTAAAGCAAGGCAGACTATTTTTAAGCTGCATTTATTTAACAATAATTACTCTGATATAACCAGTTATCAGTCAACTTCTGTGATTATGGCTGGTTATACTTAATTATACAAAGTTTTTCTCTCTTTTTTGTTTATTTGCTCAAAGCTTTGTTTATTGTAATTTACCACTATAGCACTCTGCTTGCTCAAAATATTCATTGTGACCACCGACTTGTTTGCAGCTGGTCTTAGGTCCAATCAAATGACTTCAATACTGATTGAGGAAGGAAGTTTATGCAAATGTCACACAGCATTGGCACTCCCGTATCCCACACCTCAACTTTTACATTTAGGCACAAAGCCGACGCAGCACAAGGAAGAGCACTGTGAACAGGAGCAGCCTGCTGCAAGAGGCACACGCTCCTGCCGAGCCTATAGGATAATGCCTGGTGGTTCTGTTGCCGGCCGTAGGGTCCAACCTCAGAACATCGGCCTGAGCTGAATGAGCTGCCGCGGTGAAATATGCCGCATGGTCTTCGCCCGTCGTCATCACGTCGAACACACACCAGTCCAGATAATGGTTAGTAAGATTGCCGTCCGCTGATCTGGTGCAGCGCTCTAGGGCCTTCTCCCTGGACAGTTTGTGACCGGTCGCTACCCTTGGGTCCAACCTCTCCGTGGCCGGGCAGCCCCTGGTGCATAGCTGCAGGTTGGAGGACGTGTCCTGGGGATGTTCCAGCAGTTCCTCGGGCATCCCCACGGCGAAGGCAAGATATGGACCGGCCTGTCGCACTACCAGGGTGGTTTCAATGTATCGCACAAAGATCTGGACCGTCCTCGATTCCTCCAGAACTGTCAGGACCACGTTGTCGTCGGGACCCGATCGCTGGGTGCCGTCAATAAACGTGGCCGGCAAAGGTGCGTCCGAGGAAGCCTCGTAAGTCTTCTCCGGGGCGCATGGCGTGTTGCGACCTCTGATAACGATAGTTACCTGCAACAACAACAACACAGGGTAATCACTGTAACGCAATAGAGGGTTGCTACGGCTGCTGAAAAACCATGTAGGGTCACTTTATTGTGCACTTTGCAGAGCCTGCGACCTAACGAAATATAACGGCAGAAGCAAATACAGTGACAAGAAAAATTGTTTACTATTTCTCCTGCCACACAAATATACCCGTGGTACCGGAATGAACTGCATTTGTTTTTCTTTCCCTTTTGTATGAGGAGCATAAACTATTATCTATGTTTTGTATATATGCTTGGGTTGGGGTTTAGATGTAATAAAATGGTTCTGCATGAACATACATATCAAAATAAGTAAAACATTTAATTAAAATGTTGCAAAATAATGCAAGGAACATCGAAATTTCGAGTATACTTTCAAGGGTTTTTTAATTGCTTAACAAAATAAAAATGTCATCTTTTTGATATCGATATTAAATTAGGTCATTTTGTACTATTATAAATTTATTCATCCTCATGTTCCTATGATAATTGTCTATTTATGAAGGAGAGGGTTATAAAATTGCCTTGATATTGCACAGTTCACTTTAGACTGGATTCTTGTCTAGCTTGTGTTCAGCTTTTAAGTTCACTACTTTGGGACTGCAATAGTTAAAGCATTGTATCGCTTTTCTCAAGATGTTAAGCGTTTAGACAGAAAGGTATGTTGCTTTTGGACAGCGTTCGACTGAAGCAGCGCTATGAGGGCCTAAAACACTACAAACCATCTCGATGATTTCTGAATACTGCATAGTATTCACTGCCTCTAACCATGTTCCCCATATAGTTATTGGTTTTCTGCTTTTTACATTTAATGGGAAAACTGAAATTGTAAGAGTTCCTCTGATCCACCCCCATTGAAATATAATTATAATGTATATTTATGTAGGCCCAATCATATTTTGACATTGTAATTGGTAATATAAATATTATGTATGTATTTGCGTCATAAGCTTTAACTTCAACGAAAGAATTGCACAAGAGAGAAAGCCCCTCATGTTTTTTTCGTTGCGGTAGCTTGAAGAGAGTCATAAATCCGACATAAAGGAAATGGGACAAGTATGAAGCTCTTTCTTTTTTTATTAAAAAGACTCATTGCAAGGTTAATAAACCTGAAGGACTTTTAAACTTGTTAAGGTCTATGAACCCGACAGGCGTTGTACTAACTTTAAACTAACCAATGGCAACAAAGTATTTAAAACTTTAAAAAATAGAAAATGGCACGCGTGGCTGGTGAACTTAAACCAGACTATGGAAAATGTATGTTTGAACTTTTAAAGATAGGGGCGAAGATTGCGCGTGTCTGTGTGACCCCGTGGCAATTGTTAAATCCAATGAGTACTTGATTTGAATTTAATATATAAGGGAGCAAGCAGTTATAAGATCTACACGCGGCAAGAAACAGGCAGTTCTGATACGTCAGTTAGGGAGTTTTTAAGTTATTACTCAGCTGAGAAGCAGTTATCAGTTACGCAGTTCCCATACATCAGTAAAGCAGTTTTCAGTTTCACGCACCGCGGCGCTCATCTATAAGTTGCGGCAACTGCGTTTGTATCGGCGTAGCTAAGTCTATCATATACAAAACACCAGAGGAAGCGAAGATGTTAGTTATGTCGCATCACGTGATTATCAACACTATTGAAAATTTCCAAGTCCTCTTGAACATTAATCAACAAAATGGCATAATTCACCCTGGGAATTGTTATTGAAGCTTGGGCAACAACACCGAAGCGACCAATAATAAATCTATAAAACCACTTAAAATTGGCATCACAACATGAGGCCACTCGACGTCGGCAACAAATCGCTTCTTAATTTGGCTTCCAACGTGGCTGGCTTTAAATCCAGCTTTTAAATTCTGATGTTAGTAAAATAAATTTAAAACTATTATCTGACAAAATTGTTTTGAAATCATAAAATATGGGAAATATTTCAAATAAAATGTTGAATGTGCGAGTTTTCCTCAAATCTGTATGTAAAATATGCACTAGACCCGGAAATACGGACAAATATGGAGAAACAGTTTTTTTTTTATTTATTTATGTCATATAAGGTGTTAGAAAATAATTGCAAAGCTCACTAACACAAGAATATATTGCGCAGCTCTTATGAATGTCTCCAATATCGCTCCCTTATGGACCTTCCTATCCTTATAGCAATTATTAATAATCGCAGCTCCTAAGGATGGAAAGTGGCAAAGGAGTCAGGAAAACTCTGATTACTTGGCATGCCGCAGGACATCAGACTTTCTCATCGACTTTATTCCAACACAATGCACTTCAGTTCCTTTATGCACATCTGAAAGGAAAAGTATAAAGCATTCTTTGTGCACCACGGAGCAAGATGGACGAAGGGGAGTTAATTTAAACAAAACACCACCACAAAACCCGTAACAAATCCAATACCCTGTGGCGATTAAACTTGTAAACATTTTTATATATTTCTTAAATAGCCATCCGATAAGACCTTTGCCTACGCAATTTTTGGGCAAAAATTAAAGAGTATTCACTCCATTTCAGACATAAGGTTTATTTCTACAATAACCAACTTATATACATGGATTTGCCAAAGAATCGAGACGTTGTAAAAATACTTTTTAGCTCTCTTTACCCTACAGTATATTGATAGAAAAACATTCAAATTCATGTTCTACCTCTGGATCTACATCTCTCTCTTTGCTCTCCTGACAAATCCTTGAAATTTTTGCCTTCACTTACAATACCAGGTTGTGTGCTTGTTATTCAATTTTAAATGTTCTTTGTAAGAAACTGAATACCCATAAATAGAGAAAAGTTACAACATTGTTTTCTTTCTCTCTGTTTTAAAGAAATATTAACACATTTACGATTGAATTCTTTCATTGAACGTTTAAAAAATAATAAAACCAAAACAAAATTACTCATTGACATCTGGACACAGTCCATGTATACATTTCGTAAGCACAAGTATTCATTAAAGAAAAATGCCAAAAGGTAATCTTAATTTTCTATAATCTTCATGTATTGTGCGTTTCATTCATCTATCAGTGAAACGCCAAAGTTGGAATCTGTTCGGTTGGCAGCCGGCCGTTGAATAAGTACCTGCAGATAGTTTTGAAATGCATAATTATTCCAACAAAAAAGGATAGATTGTAATGTTTACTGCGTTTTAGTTACACATGCAAGGAAGAGACTAGCTTCAATATTTTATAATTGTAAAACAACATTTTACTAAGAAAAACATTCTTTTCACCATAAACTCGTTTGAGACAGTGACCATTTTTAACTTCAAAACCATATTAAGTGAAGTTCATTTAACATAAATATAGATATCGGCAGTGCCAAAACATCGGATGTTTCAAATGGAAAAGAACATACAAAAACAAACTGTTGAAGTAAACGATAACGTTTTTTTACACTTTTCACAAACAAGAATATTGCAGTCAGTAAGCCGTTTCTGAAAGTTATTGATTCAGTCTAACTTGCATATCTCCTTAGGCCGAGGTCTTTTTAAATGAACAGAACAGCCAAGGTAGTTAGAAGAGGATTTCCTGTATTTTGTTCAATCGTTTCTCTTTTTCTGTGTACACTCCAATAAACTAAAAGTTCTGACATTTGAAAACAACGTATATTTTCTCCTATAGATTTCAAATGTTAATGTCGGAGAGTTAATTACACGTATATTTTAGGCATTTTAGTCCCTATAAAGCACATTGGGGATACAGTGAAAAATTGGGCTTCAATGCAAGAGATCTCTACGTCTAATGGCGTCCGAGAAAAACAACAACAAAGAGCCGACAAAGCGATCAATAGACGTAGCCTAGGGGCAGGGCAACATATAAAATGAACAGTAGTTGAACGGCAGCCCATCAGAGACCCTGCATTATGCTAATAGATTAATTGGACAAGTTTACATGGTGGAACGCCTTCCTCTCTAATTCGACCAGTTAGTCCAGAATCGACATTATGTCCGTGAGGGACAGAGCATATTGGTTAATGGCAGGTCCCACTTATTTACTTACTGTCCGAACCCCTTAAGCCTACTTTCTTCTTGTGCTTTTGCTGGCTTTCAACAATACGGCAATGAGCAAGATTTTTAATATATCCCGTCCTCCAAAATCAGGTGGAGCTGTTTTTCAGGCAAATTTCTCAATCGATGACGAAAGAAGAAATAAACCAAACTTTTTGGCTACTATACAGTGAAAAATACATTCACTTCCCTTAGAGCTGACGTTCTTGGTCAGTTATATTCGCTAGTACGCTTCTTCTAAGAGAGGTTACTACGCCATTTAGTACTTTAGTTCTGCTTATTTACCAACAGAGAGCAGTGGCCAGTCAACGCTTCCTTCATCGCATTGCTACATTACCGCCTCTGCTCATTTATTGAATAAATAATATTATTTTAAATTGTCATTCTATGAAAAAATGATGTTTTTGAGTTAGAGAAATAATAAACTATAGAAACCCGACACTATATGTTTCTCTGGCTGGGTCAAATGTACATATTTGCCTACGCAACTTAAATACCAGTGCTGTTCCCTTTACTACTATCAACCACATAGTGTGCATCAAGGTCAGACTGATATATAAATCTACTGTATGCAGTTCAGTTTATTGCTGGTGCTTAAGTGAAGTTAGAAGGCCTATCTTACCAATGTTAAATTAGCTAAGTTTGTGTTCCTACTGTGGCAGAACCATTATAACGGCAACATTGAAATTTGAACAGCTTATTTTGACACATTTTATCTCTATACTGAAGCACAATATAAGCAATGAAACAACAAATACTTTTTTTATTTGAGGCTTATTTTTTGTCAAAATGTTTATACAAAAACTTCCATAATTCCTAGGTTATGACTTTTGTCTCAATAATTTGCTTCAGTAGTTTCACTGTTATGTCTAGAAAAGTCACTGAAAATTTCAAGGCAATCGATAGAGTAGTTTTTTTCCCTCTGGAGTTACAAACATGCAGGGAAAATGTAGTTTTGAGAAAATTAAAATCAAAGAACAAATTGTTAAAAACTCACTCTTAGCTACAACCCGGAGCCTCATGCATGTCTATATCATAATCAGAGTCTGTTCAGACTGTTTAAGTCAGATTAGCAAGGAGCAAAAGCGTAATTTCCTCTAGCGAATGGTAAAAACAAGAACCTTCTCCCTCAATTGGTCCGAAATCTATATACTTTTGAAATGAATAGTGTCAAAATCAGGATTTTTTTTAATCTGTGCAGATGCATTTTCAAATATAAAAACACTTTTCTACATATCACAATAACAATTATATCACATAATTCAGAAAAGCTGGACATTAATTGTAATTTATTTTTTGAAAAAGTATCAACAATTCAGAATGTTGCTTTCCAACTCCCCTTAATTACATGGTTGCCATGGTTCCAAAGATGGAGGTGATCATGACAAAAAGTGCTGCGATTATACTAATGAGGAAGATGGTAGATTTGCTAAGAATGTGACTTGGGAGAGTAAAATAAACCCTTGCTCGCCATACGAATACTGGTACCAAACAAAATTTACCGGGATCAGCAAAGACTCGCTAAACTATAAAACGTGATACATTCACTAAAATTATTGTAAAAAGAATTATTTCCGTAAAACTATACCACAAATATATGCAGAACTACCAGCAATGAACAAAAAGACTGTAACAACAATAAAGAGACTTTGAGAAACTGATCTGAGGTAGGTGTCAGTAAGAAAACTATTACTAAAGTGTATATGATAACAAAGAGACTTAAATGGGTTAGACAACATACCATTGGTTTACAATACTTTTCGTAGATGGTTACGAATATGAGTGCTTTGGTACTGGAGGAGAATAAAATTATGCCGGCCAATGTAATGAGGTTTCCCATCCGTGTTCCGCTAACTGTTAAACATGTTATTATTTTCTGGGCTATTGTAAAAACTGAAGGAAGGACGGATCGGCAACAAAATTATTCAGTGCCATGCAATACCATCTGGATTGCACGAATAGAGAAAGGTTTCACCTTATAGCAATATAACATTTTAAACATCGATATGGATATTGCATTCCAAAGAAAGGTCGATAGTACCGTTCCAAAACAACACGTTTGGAAGAGTATAAAATTAGAATAATTCCAAGAAGTTATATATCAAATACCTATAGTTTGCTAGATAGTTTAAATAATGAATACAAATGCAATTGTTTAGCAAAACCAAGAAACAATATGCCATCACAGAATATCATTTTCATCAAAAGCCATTCTTTAGTTATTGGACAATAAATTTTAAAAACAGCTAATATTATATGTTGAAAGTTCACTGTTTAATGTTTGAAATAGTCACTGCTGCACAATGTAATAAACTCATCCAGTTATGACGAAACTTTTCAACCAATAATATAATGTGCTACATTAACTTAAAATATAATAGTCCGGAATCTTTCAAGATTCCGGTCCGATTACGTTAATAAAATAGTACCTTCTTTGTAGAGACCATACAATATTTGCTTTAGGCATTCGGAATGAAGCAACACCTTGTTTCATTTTCAAATTAAAGTTACCTTCAGAAAACCGCCATACAAAAGCCTCCCGAGCCCATTCTCTTCGAAATGTATCGCATCTACAATTTCGTTCTGGACTTCATTGAGAATGCGGGTAGACTGCCGGACAACCAGCAGGTCGTCATTTGAGTTGATGAGGAAGTCATTTGTCGCCTGGGTGCATCCTAGCAAGCGAGCGAGTGATAAAACACTGCTCCGACGGTCATGCCTACATTCCTACAATAAGGGAAAACAAATGGAGGCTGACATCGGATATTTCAGAACAATTATAGAAGTTCTATCAATTTCTCTTAGCTGAAGAAATGTAGTTTATTCATGTTATTTTAGTACCGTTAATTTCTCTTTTTCGTTAATGGGGAGGTGGACCCATTGCTGCAACTTTGCTTTAATATCAAAGGATCTGAGTTTTTGAGTTTCTCATTTAGCTGCATGAGCAATGCGAAAGATTACGTCGATAGCACAGCAGGCATTATCACAATGACTTCGGCTTTACACAAGGCAATTGCTGCCAACCTTGTCCTAATAAACAGGTCGTTACTCCATTCAAATCAAGCTGATTAAAAGCAAATTTGCTAATTAACAGATGACATTAACATGATCAACGGGAGCGGAGAGATACGTTAATACAGTGACAAATCTAGACGTTTCCTTCGAATGGGAACTTTCTGGGTATTTACATATATGTTTTTTCGAAATTACGTGTCATCGAATTAATTACCTATTTAGGCTTTCTTCACATGCGAACCAGGAACCTCGGAAATGCCGATTCCCTCGCAGAATGACCAGAAGTGCTTTTCTTGTTCCATTTAATCCAAATATTTCAACTATCTATAGCGGCAATATTTATTTCTTTATTCTATTCAAATTTCTCTCTTTCTTTGGTCCGGTTTATGACATTCCTACCCTCGGTTGCATGCAGACCTAAGGAGCCTTTTATCTCTATTCGTCCAAGTTCACCACTGCTATTCCACAAAGCAGAACTGAAGACCCTACTACAATTTAAGTTGCATTTCTTTCGCAGTTTCGAGCTGCTTTAATGAACCTCTCTATGAAGCCCCGCTACATTAAAACTACAAGGGAACCTGATGGTCATGCAATTGGCATTTTTGGATGGGTAACTATCTTAAACAGTCATTTGACGTATCGAGGCATTGTTTCATACACTGGTAATTATATATAAAGACTGGTCCATTTGAAAAGTGTTGAAATGTGTGTTTTGCAGTCTATTTCTGTATGCAATAGAATACCATTTGAGAGTGAAAGTTTTCGGATACAAACTACACTGTTAACTAATCACTTACATGCGGTGTACTGGCATCTTAGTACCCGGGACAGCATTTTCAATAAAGTTTGTCTCGAGATGTATACATATTTAAAAACAAGCCCGGTGTTAGACGGACGTGCAATAAAAATGCATTTTTACACACTAATATTCAAAAACCGTTTCTTCTTATACTTATCTTGAGAAATGTTTGTGGCACCGGAATAGTTTGCATTCAAAATGCTTTCACGTTTTTCACATATGCATTGGTTTGATAAAACTATTTCTCAAGCCGGTTTCGTGTCAGAGATATGGTCAGCATGAGTAGTATTTACTACACATTCTCCACAGATGATACATTTAGATGCATGCCATAATAACCTCTACATTTGAGTACCGCAAACAATGTTTATAGAAGTTGAACAACACGGGCGCTATTAATGAAAAAGCCTTATAAAATACACCATTTTTATTGAATTTTCATTGTAATTCTGTAATTTTGTAAAGAAATCATCGAGGTAATGCAATGAACCATAAAAATACACTCTGAATGTATCAAAATGCAATCCCATTTATAAAAGACATCTCAGTAGCGTAGATCGTTAAAGCATTGCTACTTATGTATGCTACGAAGCATGCATTGAATTCCGCCCAAACCCAAAGTATGTACAAGTTACATTTATAAATCAAGGTAGTGTAGTAATAGGTGGTAGAATCGAAGTAGAAACAAAATAAAGCATAAGGAGAGGAAGTAGAGAGATGCCTAATTGACTAATGCTGAGAAGAAAAGTAACATGTGTAGGGACAGTCTTTATATATAATTACCCATATGTATATTTAATACAGCTTTCTGAAGAAAACGTGCTGTGGCGATGGCTTAAATTGCGCATCGTACAGCGGTAAAGCTCTACCACTGCGTGAAATTGCATAGGCCAAAGCTTCACGCACTCTTGTTAACACAGATCAAAAACTAAATTGTATGATCATCATCATACATCAGAATCGAAAGCGTTCAGCGCCAAAGACGACATTAGTCGGTTTCATCCGCAGGAAAAGTTATGGCATCAGTCTATAAGGACGCTAAAAGGTTTCTTCAGAAGGATAAAAACATTACCCAAGAGCACTATTATAATCGTTTAAACCAATTAGAACAAAAATTCGCTACAGAGACGCAGTTTGAAGAAGAATAAATCATTTTTCATGAAGACAATGTACATCTCACAAAAGTAGCATGCAACCTACTCCCCAAATTTGACTTTCTCTTGGTTATTTATTAAACCAAGGGGCGATTGCAGCTGTATATTTTTTGAACCTTCGGAATGCTAATTCAGAGACGGAATAAGACAATGGAACATTGATGGAATAAATGTACTGACCTTGAGGGAAACTATGTTGAAAAATAAAACAAAATAAAATAATAATCAAGATAAAACGTTAGGCCCAGAACAGCATTCCCCTCTCTTTCTGCGAGGAATATAATTCTAAACGTGAAATTAAAGGCCAAAGTTATTAAAAGCAACTGAACTACTTTTTCTCCGCGAACATGGCGGACTGCACTACGCCCATTCATACACATCATGAATGGTGCTAGTGACGCCCTTGACAGGTTAGCGCGTCTCCAAATTATAATGTGGAGGTTTTCGAGCTGGCGTCTGGTTTGGTAATCAGCAGACAATGGTTCATTTATTCCGTCGGCCCACTACGCCATTGTGTTGAGTTGCCTCGCGGGCGTGCTGCAGAATCGGGTCATCGTGATGCTAGGCTTTTGTCACCTGCGAAAACTTCGATCATGGCGGCCTTGTTTCTGACGCGGTTATCGTCTTAATATGTTATAACTAAATGTGGAACAGCATTATCAGTGGACAGCGGGTCTTCAGGCAAAGGTTTTTGTTCATTAACATTTGTTTTGCGGCATTTAATTGAATAAAATTTGAAGTTTTTTGTAGTACATATAAATGTCTATTGGTTTCATGCTTACAATATGCACATTTACGTATGTAACTGCAAACACACCAAGTCATTCTTATGGATGAACTAAATCATTCTCTAATTAAGAACAGTCCCATTGGTTCGAAAGAGATGTGTCGGTTTTTACTTATCTACACCACAACGCCCTGCTTCACTCTACGAGGTAATTTAATTTTCTTGATCACAAGTATATGTACATAAAGACATGTATTTTCATTATTGTTATGTTGAGTGAATTAATTTCGTTTGGCTAAAAATGAGAACTCAGGCATGACAAAAGAATTTTTGTATATGTAAGCAGTGGCAAATATTTTGATAGAAAACAATACTATTTGACAGTGCCCAAGATGACATCTACTCCACTGACATCCGAGATGTAGAAATATCTTTCCTCGCCTTCAAACTTATCCTTAAGGACAAAAGATACCATTTTTGGTGGAACATTTGGAAAAGGCATTTCAATTAGATAGTGCTTTTTTACGATGAAAACAATATTTCCACATGAAAATGTTCCGACTTTTTAAGCACCGAATTTAAGTAATTTTTCAGATTGTATATTCGTTATATTAATTTAATTAATGTTTTTTTTTAAAAACTGCTACATATATTTTTAACTTAAAGGCATTGTGACAATAAAACAGAAATTAAATGTATACCACACACACATGTATGTATGTATGTATGTATGTATGTATATATAAACCAAGTTCATAGTAAAAGTAAAAGAGTATTTCAAAAAATATTTGCAATGCCTATTTTGATTTTATATTTCTTATTATCATAGTTTATTTTAGGCGGCAAAAACTATTGTTTTTAATGTCTAAAAGTCCGCTGTTTACTTATTAGCACTGCTGCTTGGAGCATTACGGAATAAATATACATGACAATGCTATAAATAACTCAAATTCTTATCAGCTTGACATCAGATTGAAAGAGGAGACAGAATTTCAATTATGAACACAAGCCACGAATTTGAGGCTTCTGTATCCCAAACATAATATACAAAAGCAGTTTGGGGTCCTTCAAATACTGAACAAGCGGTACAAGATGTAACGTTTCATAGCCTTCAACCACTAACAAATACGAAAGGAGGCGGGGCCACATGCTACATGGTACAGTTTCACAATTCAATACGCGGCCTTATCGCTTCAGTGGTCCAACAAATGCGAAATAGACAGAGGCGAAGCTTTGGAGATGAGATTCATGCGATTACTGGCAGGAATGAACAGAAAGAAGTGACCTACAAATAGATGGGATAAAAGCACGGGCTAAAAGTTCAAGGCGTTGGTACATAACGAACAATTCTAAATACATTAATTGGAAATAACTATCTTCTTGGTCTTCCCCCAATTACACATTTGTTTGAAGCAGCTACTTAAATAAGCAACGATATTTGTTAGTTGGAACTTTGCAGTATTTGCAGTAATTTCTTTTAATCTTTATATCTAATTAAATAGAAGATAACCGTCGAACTGTATCAACTAGAAGATCTGTAAGAAATAACTTCTAAATTTCTCACATTCGGTAATAAAGTGTCTTGTTTTAAAGCGCGAAGGAAAATTGTTGTATATTTACAGGCTTACGTAAAATGCAGTAAACGGTACATTTAGCTATTGCATGGGGTAAAGAAAAAGAACACGCACAATACAAAAAGCATCTGAAAATTTACAAGATGGCAGAATTCTCGGAAAAACTGACTGACATTAGCTACATCTCGGACTATGAGCCAGATAAAAATCCTTCATTTGCATTAATACAAACCATTTATCTGTTCTCGTGCGGGAAAAAAGTGACTGTCTGAAATGAGGCCTCGATTTCATTCCTTTGCACTAGTCCTAATAGCCCGTTACACAACCACATGTAGTTGCTATATGCAGACTTGTTTCCCGGGTAAAACGGTAGTAGCTTCTGTCATTTTTAAATGAAAACCCTGTGCAGTATTTTGAGCTGAATGGCTTCAACCCAATCTCTTGCACTGGGTTTTACGCAGGTGTGAAGTTTGTATTTAGTAATAAAAAATGACACGCATTTCTCAATTTGTTCGAATGCATTCAGTTATCAATTTTTGCACAAAACTTGAATAACTTGCTGACGATTGTAAAGTACAGCGATATCCCAGGGTATTGAAAATGCGCAAAAGAATTCGGGCAAAACCCCCAAGTCATTCTCAAGTTAAATGCCATAGCTCTAGCGAGATGATGTAAAGAAACATTTCAAGTAGAAGCAGAAATATTCGACAAAACAAATTAATGATGATGTACAAGAACATTTCAACTAGGAGTAGAAATATTTGACAAAGTATTGGAGAATTACAGTTCGCAATAGAAGCATTGGGCGTAATAAACTAACGATGCTGTTAAGGAATATTTCGGGTAGCGGGTGGAGTATGCGGCGTAATAAATTGATGATGGTGTACAGGAATATTTCAAGTTGCACTAGCAGTATTTAGCGTAATATATTAATATGAAGACATACAGGAATGGTTCAGGTCGCAGCTGTAGTACTGGAAGTAATAATCTAATAATGATGTACTAAACGTTTCAGGTGTAGGATAGTTATGAGAGGAAGAGAGTCCCATTCAACAGAAGCCGATAACACCTGATGTGCACGCGAACGAAGGTAAAAATAGGAAATGAGTAACAAGACACCAAAGGACAAGACGAATGAAAAACACAGAATGGACAAGGCGCCAAACCTACAGCGAGTGCAGGATTTAGATATTCTTAGAATTGTAAAGGAATGATGTTCATTCGGAAGAAATTAACGTCATTCCTTTTTATTATAGCGATGACATAAGGCACATTACAACAACTTATTCATTATCATCTAACTGCAATGCAAAAAGAACAGTATTTTTAATGATATTAATTAGTTATCATCTTAACCTATTTTACACCTAAAAATAACAACACTTAAAGGTACTTTTTAATAGTTTTTTGTGTAGTTGTACATTCTATAACCTGTACACTATACAGGTTTTATTGAGTCTCAAAATGTTAAATTTCTTTAAAAATACAGATCAAGTTTTTAGCGTTAGGCACTAATCGTCCTCTATTAATAAGTCAAGTCTTGGAGCACATTTTCAAATTACGTAATTTTAGAGATCGATGTTATCCAAGGAATTTACAACAGATAAGCACGCATTGGAACATTTCTCTTTGGTACAGTCGTTACGACACTGGCACCAACTAAAAGCTTATCATTGTTGTGCAGTTCGAGTTCCGTTGATTACCTCTTTATTTCTTTCTTTTGTTTCTTTTCATGTCCTATGATGAGGGAACTTTATTATAACAACATAAAACATAGTTAATATCCTATTCCGCAGGATCCAAACATGCAATGTAAGTCCTGGTGGTGTAGTGGTAACCATACCTGCCTTCTAAACCCAAGATCGCGGATTCAAACCCGGCCAGGACCGATGGATTTTTTCGGGCGTAAAAATCGTAAAATCCTTCGGAAGGAAAGTAAAGCCGCGGGTCCCGTGTCGTACATTTACGGCACGATAAAGAACTTCAAGCCTGAAAGAAGAGGCTCTGAGCAAAATTTGTCGGCCGTTTCACGCCTTGAATATAATGGGACGCTGATGACCTCAGATATTAAAGAGCGTCCGTAAATAAGACAAATGATGATGATAACAACAACAACAACAACAATAATAATAATAATAATAATAATAATAATAATAATAATAATAATTACGACGAACCTGCAATCTTCGAAACTACTTTCCATTAAGTCACACGATAAATCATTAACCGGAATATTCATATGATTTGCTGGACATTTTAGTTTTTATAGCACTAACATTTTAAAAGGCAACGCTGATGATGAGCTATTGAAAAGCGGGCTTTCTTCGCTCGCGAGGCAGATTTGAAGACATTCTAAAGCAAAATATTATGCTACTTTGCTTTTAACTTATTAGTGTCCAATTTCTTCTCCTTAATCACCCTGTAACTTCGTTATTGCTTCCTAAGACCTCTCTACAAACTCTGAAATTATTGCGATGTAGTATATTAACACCCGGTATAGTAAAAATTTATAAGAGTTAAACAATGTGGGTACTAACAATTAGTGCTGCTGGCCATAGCATTACACGCATTGTTACGAGGGTTTATCGTAAATGAGTCAAAAATGATGGGAGACCTAGGGAATTCCCTTTAAAAGCGAAGAAAACGACGAGAAAATGAATTACCGGTTTCCCAGTGGGAACACAATAGCTGTAAAGTACCTGTACTTCTCAAATTGACAAAAAGAAAAGGAGAGAAAGAGAGGATTAATTGCATATCACATGACTATGTCTCTTTCCTTAGAAAGGCAATGTCCAAGTTACAAACAAGTGATCCTAATGCAGTGATGTAAAATGCCACACTGCTTGTCTGAAAATGAAAACTTTTTATTGAAAAAAAAAAAAAAAGACTGAAGCACGCTTTATTGAGGAAAAAACGGCACTGACTTGATAGATATATTTGTTTGTTATACTTTAAGTTTAGTACGGAAACTACATTCTACATGCTTGCAAGACAGGATTTGAAGTGCGTGCAATGGGACTTAAGGTTAGTGCAAATTAAGAGATTTTTAAGGCAAATCTATTATTCTGAACAATTCGTGTTAATCCACATTTTTGTGAAATTAAAAACTTAAGTAGAATGGATTAAGTTTGTGAGCTAATGCGCATCTGCATTTTGTCGTCTAATCTGCATTCATGTGCCCATTCCACAAGTTCTGGATCAATTATTTTTGGTTAGTTGTATTTATTGAAGATCAACTGGATTATAAATACAGAGCGGTTTTTATGCTTTGCATGCAAGATAGGGCGGCTCTTGAACAAACTTATCAACAGCGTCAGCCGGCACAGGATGGAAGTGTTGCTGCGAAATGCCCTTACAAAACTGACATAGGGAGTTGTTCAATAAAAAATTATTGTTTTATTGACAACACACCTTTACTCATTCTCATAATTTGGATCTTTTGCGCCTGTCCCAGCGTTTCTGCCTCTCTTCAAACGCAAGTTGGAAACCATTTTTGACAGATCCTTTAGAATCGTCTACACAGCCTTACTGCTACTTCTGATGATGGAAAATGCCTCCGAGAGGAGTTTCTTCAATTTGGGAAAAAGGAAAAGTCAAACGGGGCTGAATCTGAACTATAGGGAGGGTGTGGGTTACATTCCAATTTCATTTAGCAACAACATTTGCAACGTGCGGCCGCGCATTATCGTGCAGCAGCATTCAGCTTGTTGCATGGAAACATGGCCTTGCAGATTTTTAGGATATATCTGTAGTTACAGTGATGTGTGCAGATATGACATGCTGGAAAACCATCCCTTGAATATAAAGAAAGAAGATCGTAATTTTTTCACAGTTTTTTGTTACCACACAAAAATTCGCAGTTTGCTCTCAGAATCGAAATGATGCAACCAAGCAGCGATTATCTTTGAAAGAAGCTCCGCATTGTCCTATAACACGCACACTTGAACGCGAACCATCTTTTGCTCGGTAATCAGTATTTTTTCAAGACCTAATGTGCAAATTTTCAGAATTTCTGAAAATGTTCTAAATGATATTCGACGATCCTCTCTCATAATGACAGCAGCTTTCCTCCGTTTGAGCACAAACTGGAGCCTAGGGTCCACCTTCATTTGAAATTGATCTTTAAACATTTTAACCATTTTCATGCTGTGCTATAGGGAAGAACAAACTCTCTGTAGACTTCCTGTAACATTGCATAGGCTTCAAATGAAGAAATCTTTGAGACGAAAGCAAAATTTCAGAGCAGCATATTTTCGTCGCATGTCACCTCCATTTTGCTGTAGGCGGAACTAAACATGTTCATCTTGCACACCTCTCAAAGGTGGGTATCGGAAGTGACAACAATGAAACTAGTACCACGTGCATATTACGCATTGAGCAAAGGTTAAACTTTAGCGCAAGAAATTATGCCTATAAAACTGATTATTCTTTATTCAACAGCTCTTGTGTATCATTTTGCAGGTGTTATTTGCCCATGAACATAAAATCAATCTTCGTCCGTGAAACCAACATTAATTTCGGATCAATTTATCGCTAAAAACACTAATGAAAATCCAGCTACAAAAATTAAGTGTGCTGGCACGATCAAGTTGTTACAATCGAGATTCAGTATGGTTTTAATTTAAGAAGTTTTGTACCTGTTCTTGCTGAGCTCTTTGGCATTATTGTCTCTTGTGACAAATGCCTCAGAGACTTCTGTGGTGTTCTAATCTCGCGCAGCATCTTAACTAATTTTTCTTCTGGTAAACATAACGTTTATTAGTTTTTGTCATGAAAAAAAAAAACTTGTGTGTACTTTATTAACAGTCCTTTTATGGTGCTGCTATTTGGGACTGGACATGTTCGCCGAAATTTAATTTTACGTTTCGTTAGAGGAACTGCGTTTTATAATGTACGTGTCGTGTAAAAGAATACGTTCCTGTACACTATATTTCTCAATCGGCATTATTCAACACACGAGACAACTGAACTACTGACACATTAGGCTATGCATGCGAAGTTACGTGGGAGACAGGGCAACTGCACTGATCTATTGATTCGTGTTCTTAACCGCACTCTATGCGCATATCAGACGACGCGTAAGTGAGAGCTCGGATAAGCGAAACATGAAAACGTATTTTATTATGTCTAAGGACTGGAATTCACAACTCCAGCGGCTTCTGTGCTATCACAACTATCAGTATCATACACAAATTCGTCCTGTACTTCGAAATATTGGTAATTAGAATTTGCTACAAGTGTAACAACACAGCTACAATGGACATACTCCAGGATCTAACTCTTTTGAACTACTACGTTGGTAAAGTGTTTTGTACACAATGTAACACAACCTCTCGCCACGCTGTGTGTGGGTGGGGGAGTGCCAATTGGCGTGCACATCTATTTCAATAGAACAGAGTAGTAAACTTTGGATTTGTGAGGGGCAATTCTCTGAAGGGAGGGAATGTTGTTTCTGTGTGTGCGTACATTGGCCGTCAGCCACGAGTAGCGTCTGGATACCAAAATTATTCGGCGCGCCGCATTTCACAGCCTGCCATATGTCCTAAGATCACGGACCGTTGCTATTTATACATGGGCAATAACGGATACATAGTAAATCATACACATCTCCGGGAATATCGAAAACTTAATACCTTCTTCTAACCGAAATTCATGCTTTGCGATTTCTTAATAATTATATTAATGTGTAATTTAAAATATAGAAGTTTCGTGCGATAATTGTTTTCTAAAATTACTTTCTCAGTGAATTATATTTATAATAGTGCTTTTAAATCTAGCATACAGTATACCTATATATACGTGTGACATGGAATTCTATTTTAAAACATTTTTTGAGTTGTCTTAATAATATAAATAAAAAGAATAAATAAATAAAAGAATAAAAAATACGAAAATCTTAGACGACACAATAATTCTGTTATCTTGTTTACTATTACACACTTACGTGAGGAATTTAAAACTAAGTACTTTATTAACACAGAATATCCATTCTGATGACTGGGATGGTAAAGCAGTAACTGCTGCTCAAAACAACGAGAATATATTTGGATAAACTTGGTAAGAAACAAAGATGTTTTCTTTTGGGGATCTGAAATAATTTTTGTAATTTATTCAAATTTTGTGATGCAAAAAGCATGAAGCTATTTGTGTCCAGTTACTGCTCCGATGTTCAGGACGATGTCCTCATGCCAAACGTTGTAGATCAGTTTGTAATTTGTTGGTAAAATTAGTAGCACCAGGAGAAAAATGGACTTATGTGCACGTTTAGGATAGGCGGGAGGAACCGAATATTTTCTCCCATAATTTCAGCTGTACTTAAGTACAAAACCAGTTGAATGTTTGATATTGTATTTCCACATTGTGTATGTTAATAGTATATGTTTTCAACATGACTTGTTTCTCGAGTTGATGATATGAAACGTCCATAAAGCGATCAATGCATGGGATCGCCTGATGTACATGCAACAAGCTTAACGTCCAGAATTTTCCTCTAGGGAAAAATACCACATTCCTACACTCAAATTTTGCATTTTACTGTATACGTAACTCATTTTTATTAGGTTCCTTCCTTTTATAAATTGATTATTTATTTTATTGATTTATTTACAGACTCTTTTGAACATTTCAGATCATCAGCGTTCTATACAATTCAGGGCATGAAACGGCCGATAAATTTTGCTCAGATGCCCCTGCTTTCAAGTATGAGTTTCTTACGTGCCGCAAATCTATGACATGGCACTCACCTTTACTTCCCTTCCAAAGGAAGTCATATTTATGTTTTTTTACACCTGAAAAAATCCATCGGCATTGGCCGGGATTAAACTCGCGATCTTGAGACTGCAAATATGGTTACCATTAGATCATTAGAACTAACACAAAAATTGGCCACAATATGCATGGAATGTCAAATGTTAATCTCCCAAAGATTGCTTGTTCTCGTAAAATATATCAACTAATGTTCCTTTTTTTTTTTTTTTTTTTTTTTTTCCTTCCCCATTTTATGGACATTATATACGAAAAAGAAAATTTGCAGCGGTTTAATTGGGCTGTTTCGGGATTTTGTCTGAAATATGCATAATAATTACAATGTACTTTACAATTTATATCAAACTGTCTTCGGAAACAATAGAATAACGGCATTAAACAAAATGTAAGCGCATAACAAATCCTTTAAAATCGTTCCTAGTGTATAGGTGGCTGTGATGGTTCTATTAAGATTAGCATCAATAGGTGCTCTGTTTTACACTTTACAATTAAATTTTCATTTTGAAAGCAAACTGTATGGTGGGCGTAGGTAAATAAGCCTTTAAAGCCGGATCGCTGGTAATATGAATTTAGATTATGAAGAAGGAAGTTTGGTGAGGGACGGGAATTGGGTTGTACAGGTGTTGCGGGAGATTTGCGCCCGCTGATCGCAGGTCTCGCCATGGCTGCTGATCACCACCACTTTTCTTCGATGTGACTCTCTCGAGGGCGTTTCGCTGTATTTTGGCGGCTATGTGCCAGCCGGGCCTGAGTGGAATGTTATTCCGAAGGTACGACAAATTGACGCTTCGTTATTTACCTTGTTAATAAAGTTTATTCGTCTAGCGTGAACATCCGGGCGAACTCAAGTCTCTCGTCGAACCACAGTGAGGTAATCTTGGCAGACGTGTATATTTATTTGCTCCGACAAAAGATGCCAGAGCAAAGAAATTGTTAATTTAAGAGTTCCTGATGAAACTCCATGTTATATCGGCAGTTAACGTAGTGATTGGCGCTCAAGCTTCGTTGTCGTACTCGGTACTTAGGCCGCTCTTCCGCTAATTTCCGCGCGCCGGCAGCCACAGCCTGGAGAATTCTGAGAGACTGCCCCGCTTTGGAAAAATCTATCCTTTCATACACAATATCAAACGACGTCATTCGAAAGCAACGCGCGAAGTACTCCCGCCAATTTTGTATTAATATTTTTCATAGGTGAGAGCTTACCTCACCGAATTTCATTTCTATTCGCTGGAAAATTTTGTTCAAGTCAACTGCTTCGCTATTCGTCAGTAATAAGAATTTAAACAGATTTCGTACGTTACTGTCAACGACTCTTTTGCTCGGACACCTGCAACTTTGCCGCGTGTTTGTCCTGAGGTAGGAACATTTTCAAACCCCAGCCGCATACTAGAAGGGATTACCTTCCAACTGTCTGACTTTCTGCGTTCGGAGAGAGACGAGGGCTTTCCTTTACCTGGTTACATTTTTACACGTTATTTCTTACCCTTCTTACCCTTCTTACCCTTTATGAATGCAGTTAAAATTACAAAATTTTTCTAAAATTACAAATTTTAATTATTTCTCTGTAATTGACGGGGAGCCAGGAACAGCTTCAATTTCTTACATGATTATTAAAGATTAATTTTCTAGATGTTTATAAAGACTAAAACCTAAAACAATTTTGTTATTTACGGAGGGGAAAAATCACAACCGTTTATTTTAAAACAACAGACCGTTATGGGTATGGATTTTCTTTTTCTTAATGTGGCAAACTAAAATACAACCTGTGATTAACAATAATGAAGCATTTCGTTTGTCCTTTTTCAAGATCGAGGACTTGTCTCTATTTTTGTGTTTCGATACAGCCCACACTAAGCGAACGGATACCGTTGAAATCGCGACGTCAACATTTCCTTTGGAATCCAAAAGAAAAATATGCGACTCATGGTATTAATAATTAACCTCTGGTGGTGCCGAAGTGGCTTCGCATCGCGACGAACTACTAAATAGAAATAAATAAGGAGGACGTTACAGCTGCTGTATGCGCGTGGGTAGAGGAAGCCAAGACTTTTGGGTTGAACCCAAACCCCTCCTCCCTCCTCTGCACCTGCGGCAGCTGGGGTACACATGTTTCATGGGAGGGAGGGACAGTGACTTTGGCCGGAGACCAAGAGGTACCTTCGCAAACGTCATGGGCTTCAGGTTCGTTTCCTGCTCGTTACCAGCACTGGAAATTATTCAACTAAAACTATCAGAGGTCGAACCCTGGACCGTCAGATAGGAATCAGATACCTGAGTCGCATCAGTGAAATGTTTAGGCACAGAAAAATTTCGCGCGTCTTTTTTTTCCCCTCCGAACTTACACTTTATTCCTACGTGCTTCTGGCACACTGGCTTTTTTTTACTTCATGGTTTAATTCGCTCAATACAGGTATATAATATACCTCAAGAATACTAGCAGGCTAGTTCTGCAGCTGTTGCAAAGAATATATCAAAAATATGATTAACTATAAACTTTACTACAAAAGTTGGAAAGCACTAGATTACGATAACAAACAGAAGAACACAACATGCTCTGCTGCGGCTGATTTTTTACTTGATTTCAGTTGTAATTTAATGAAAATTGTTTACATTATTCATGCGAAAAATTACAGATCCAAAATTTACTTCTGGCATATAGTAACTAAAATTAAAATTGTTAAATAGCATTTCATAAAGCGAATACACGTTTAAAGACACCTTATATAAGGAGGAAAGAGATGCCAGTTCAGATCCCAATTGCATATATTGTAATTTTGTTTGCATTGTGAGACTTTTCACTCCATAAGTTTTCATACTCCAAAATGTGGAACAATTAAGAGGCGCTGAAATTTGATCAATATTAGACGGAAAAACAATCTGCAGGCGTAGTATAAAGAAATCCAGTATTGCTTGCAAATTAATATTTAAAGCACACACGATGGAGAAACAATGAGTCAGAGGTATCTAAAAATTCAGTAATTCTTGGAAATTAATAAATAAAGCAGACCTGATAAAAGCAACGATCATCGAGCGATACTGAAAAACGTAGTAACGACACTGAATTATGGAATTTCAACCCATTTTAAAAATTTGCATGCAGTGTACGTGAAAATATAACGCAGAATTTTATTATATAGACGGGTTATATCTTAGATAAAAGAAGTCAAACCCACCTATATAATAAAATTCAGCTATACATAATAACGATCTTCCTCTGTTATAGTATGGAAATTGTACGTGCAAACTAACAGTGCAGCTAACAAGTTTTGTGGTCCTTGTGGACGGAGAAATAATTGTAACAGAGGATTATGAAATCAGGGATTATTTGTGTTGAGTTGCAGTGATTGATTCTGAACATTTTAGTCATAAACTGAAGAGATGATAATATTCAAAACGATTATCTACACCAGCAAGGAAAGAAGATTGAAAATAGTATCAGCCTTTTGTCAGTTACTTTGAAGTATGGGCAGCTAATAACGAATGTGAACGCATATAAACTTATCACATGGTGTTGCTCTGGTGAGGATCTTGCAATGTTTCCAGTTTTATTCCTCTCTAGTAAATATATTTTACACCAGATAGGGATATTTTAGTTTTTCTTGATAATTCGACTTTAATCGAAATCGTTTTCATTACATTGGATCACAGCTTGACATTCCAAGTAAAATCTTTATCTTGGTATACAAATTAAGTGTGTATTGGTACACAATGATTTTCCGCATTTTTACTCCACCAAAACTCAAGATAATATCCTTAGACAGCACAAAAGAAAAACTTGGCTCACATCTGAAACGAACATTCACTAAGAAAATCACGAGCGAAAGTTTCAACAACCAAGGACTTAGGAATGAATGCAATGAATTCAATTATCTGAATTAAACGTGTCTTCCCAAATGCAATGCCTGAGGAAGGACAAGAATTTCTGCATATTCTCTAAGGTGAGAAAGATTGGATGTTACAAAGCTGAAAAATGGACTTGCAGGACTCTTACGATTTTTGGTTTACATTTCTAACATCCTAAATATGTCAAAAGCTGAAGTAGCTGTATATTCTGTTTAGCTCACAATATAACTGGCATTTATCATTAATTCTCTTAAAAATGGAAAATAAATCATCATTGGAGGCAGGAAAAAATCGAGAAAAATTTTAATGCAGTGTGACAAACATAAGAAGACGGGTTTAACTTGCTTTATCTAACATTTCAATCTTCTTTCCTTGCTGGTGTAGATAATCGTCTTGAAAATTATCATCTCTTCAGTTTATGACTAAAATGTTCAAAATCAATCACTGCAACTCAACACAAATAACCCTTACTTCATAATCCTCTGTTACAACTATTTCTCCCTCCACAAGGACCACGAAACTTGTTAGCTGTACTTTTAGTTTGCACGTACAATTTTCACACTATAACAAAGGAAGATCGTTATTGTGTGTAGCAGAATTTGAATATATAGACGGGTTTAACTTGCTTTATCTAACATTTCTGCGTTGTATTTTCATATACACTGCACGTAAATTTTTGCATTGCGTTAAAACCTCCATAATTCAGTGTCATTACTAAGTTTTTCAGTATCGCTCGATGAGAACATAACATTGATGTTCTTTTAGCGTAATAAGAAGCACTGAAGAGTCGCTGTAGTTCAACGCCAAACGTAAAACCACTCAATGTACATTTGACCAAGGCAAGGCTGCGGCACCTTAAAGTCGAGATGTACAACACACATAAGTAAACAAAAGGTGTGTGGGATGATCTAATTAGAAACATTTGGCTAAATTGTCTCATTTGCTGCTGCTTCTGCAAGCAAGTTCACAATTAAAAAGTCGGCACTGGTGGTGTAGCGGTAACCATACTTGCCTCGTAGACCCAAGTTCAGTTCCGGCCAGGATCGATGGATTTTTTGGGGCATAGAAATCCTAAGTATGGCTTCCTTTGGAAGGGAAGTAAAGCCGTGGGTCCCGTGTCGTACACGGCACGAAAAAGAACCTCAAGCCTGAAAAAAGAGGCCTCTGAGCAAAATTTGTCACCTGTTTCACGCCCTAAATAGGATGGGACGCTGATGACCTCAAATGTTAAAGAGGGTCCTTAAATAAACCAAATCAACAACACATTTAAAAGTTATACAGGAACCGGAAACATTTAATTACAATATTCGCCATCTGGAATGACAAAATCGCAGGTTGACTCGTGCCATTCGCTGTAGACCTCGAACCAACTTCGTCACAAACCCTACGCAAATTTCGAGGGATGCAATCTAGTTAGTTTATTTAAGTTCAATGCATCATAATTGCTTCAACAGTTTTTCTTATTTTGAAGAAACTAAATTAATGCCAAGTTGTATCAGCTGTACGGTGCACACAAATACATGCGACCAAGAAAACGAAAACTATACATACATTTGTTCATTATATAAGTAATCACCTTCCACTTTGAGTGTTCATTGCTTTTTACAAATTTCATAACTGCAGAAAAGTGTAACGTTATAAAATGCCGTGTTGTTTATCTATAGGAACACAACTTATTAAAAAGCCTTGACGGTGAAGCTAACCTTAGCCGGGTGTCCTTGCTCCCCACCCTTTACTCAGTCCTCTGTTATACTGTCCTCATTCCACAAGAATTTGACTAACCGCGCAGGAAATTACTGTATAAATCGACCAATTTGATCATCGATCGCATTGCCAGTCATTACGTAATATTAACTTCTTTTTTGCAAAATTCCTTCCAGTGCTCCACACTAAATACGAATAATAAATGAAAATAAAATACGAGGGAGCTCTGAGAAGTGTTTCGCTGGTCTAAGTCCTTAGGAAGGAAAGTAAAGCTGTTGGTCTCCATGGCGTAGATTTTCCGATTTGAATGGGACGCTAATGATAGAGTCTTGATTTTCATTTAACTACCTATTGTTCTCCTTGGAGTGTATATCTGATAAAACTTTAAATGTTGACGAATTAGTCTGCTGAGACGATTATGTTTAATTTTAATATTACATATGTTAAAGACTATTTCACTTATTACGTCATCTTAAAATTGACCAATGAAACGAAACAAAATTTTGAATTCTGACCTATCACAGCCGGATATCGCAGTGAAATTATCAAATCCGTGTTATCACGCCACGTGCATTTGTCTTGTGGTCAGTGTAGCCAACTCTACACCTACAATATATAATTTCTTCGCACGCATCACTGACCACTTTTCTGTGTTTTCAGTAATTGTAAATTTAACCGACTTAATATGTATTCACTCTATCAATTGTTTCTGCGCATTCAGTCAAACAGTCGAAAATCATTTTATAAATTATATGACAATACTTGCCTAAGCAACCATAAATCTTAATAAACATGTTCAGGGCGGTAAAATGCTTTTTCTGTTGCTATTGGTAAATCTAAAGGTAGCCACTGTAACGGTCGACTTTCATCTGCTTCATTCCCACGTTTTTTTTTTTTTTTTGGAGTAGTGTTTAACGCCCGTTTTTACTACTGAGGCAACACAGGCGGTGGGCACTGATGATGCATGAGATGAAATGATAAATTGGGGAAGTATTTCTTTTTTTAAGGAAGGAAGCGTTCCAGGCCTAAGTTTAGGTACCTCCCCGGCATTTGCCAGTTATGAAGACTGAGGAAAACCTGGAAAAAACCCAAATCAGGGAGGACGGTACTGGCGGGATTCGAACCGCAGACCTCCCGCTCACGAGTCCGTGCCTTAACGACCTCGGCCACCCGTGGCGGTCCCACGGTTTTTGAATAGGTAGGTATTCATAAGTATAATATTTTATACAATTGTTAATAATCCGTGCCCGAATTTCAAATATACATTACTTTTATTCTTATTCCATTAATGAAATAGTCCCAAACCCGTATTTGGCTCTTCTCTTTTGGCATTACTGACATTCGTCTGTTGATATATGGCTTGAAAAGGTTAAGTATCCACAATACAAATATATAATTATTACAATGTTGTAAGTCAAGTTTACAGGAATTATGTTTAAATTCCTGTTTTATTCGTGAAATAGTCCTAATAAATATCGCTCGAGAGTCTGAGCTTTCCAGATAAATTCACTCACTATTCAGGTTTGTGAATTTCTCGACATTCTCATATCGGTTGTGATATTACTTGTGATAGCTGCATATTTTAACATAAAATTAACATTCGTGCCTAACATTGATTTATAGGAAATGATTGGGTATTATTTTAAGTAACACAATTTTAAACTGAAAATTGGTTCTTAACTGACACTGGTGTGAATTCCTATCAGGATGACTCCTAGTTGCAAGTTATTTGGTCCAGAAACTATGAATCTCCTTTTACCAACGATGGAAAAGTGGTGTTGTGTCATTGACACAGTTGGAACAGCCATAAGAATACAAATAAGCAGTTGCGTTCAGTAAAAAATAAGACTTTGTTAATGATGCATTAAGATTCCTCTTGGAAGTTATTGAGCCATGATCTCAGCAAACATACCATGGAACAAAGTCCAGATGTTAAAATACCTTGCTTTTCTTGAGAAGTACATGGTCATCAAGTTTTTGAACGAATCTAAAGCAAGAGATATGTTTTGTGTTACGAGTGCATTAGTATAGAATAGGCAAGTTTGGTCATGAGAACCTTGAGTTCGGATAGAGCACAGAAACCGCATATCACTGGCAGCAGAGTTCTAAAAAGCGCCGATCACGCAACAATATGTTAATGACGGCTAAACTGTTGTAGTCTGGGGCTGCATGAAGGAAAAAAGTTTTTGTAGTGTACATTGACGCAGCAACGTATCTTCACATGTTTTCTATTGTTAGCCAGATCCTCAACTGAGAAACGAGCGGCCCTCCAGAATACATCTGCTTTGCAACCATCAGAAAATATGCAGAAAGGTCTTGTGACATATTGTGCTTCAAATTTTAATTATATCAAATGCTTTTAAATGTGCAATGCGTGTCAAGTTAACATTTTATATTTATTTTAAACCTAACCTATCTTAAACAAGTCATTATTTCAAATAGTTTTTTATGCAGCTTTCTAAAACAGCTGGGTTGTGTTTCATAAAATGGATAATATTCAGTATTGTTCAGTGACGAGTATAAGGAAATTCATACCAACTTTATAAAGTTTTAATGGGGGCTCTTCGTTTTCGACAGCTTCTGAATATCTAAACATAGCCGTACCAGCCTTGAAGATTGAACGATGAACGATGCGATTTTAAATTAAGAATTGCATATGAAAAATTTTGCGCAAGATGGGTGTCACGCTTGCTAACAGCAGATCAAAATGGTATTCATTTGAAAATGTTTTAACAGCAAGAGAATTGATTTTGTGTGTCCACTTGGATCTACCATCACACACAGCAGAAAACAGTGAACAGAAGCAGGTTACTCAACGACAAGTCGGTTTGATATGCTGGATATGGTCTTTGAGACTCAAAACATTCATTAAGCATTACCTTCAGAGGGTAAAGCCATAGCCGGAGGGTACTAATACAATCCTTTAGAGTCAGATGAAAAAATTCGCGAAAAAAAAAAATCCCGGTTTGCGGAAAGAAAAAGAGAATTTTTCACCAAAATAATGAATCTGCTCACAAGTGTTTCAACAATGGGTAAATTGCTTTCAATTATTGGAGCATTCACCCTACTCTCAATATTTGGTTCCCTCTGACCTCCATTTGTTCCCAAAGCTAAAAATTCTTCTTTCTAGTCAGCATTCTTCATTAAAATAAGAGGGGATTGCAGCTGTGGATGAGCATTTTGCAAATCTTCCGCAAATCATTTCAAAGACGGAATAATGGAGCCAAAGCATTGCTAGAATAAATGCATTGACCTCAAGGGAGATTATGTTTAAAAATAAAATTAATGTTTATTTTAAAAACGCGTTTATTCATTATTAGTCCGAGAACCGCCCTCGTAAAATAAATATGCCAAATAGCATTATAGTAACTGCATAAACTTAACGAAATGTAATATACAATGTGCCATCTATATGCTGTTTGCTTCAGTTGAACATACAAAGGCTGGGATTAAAATAAAGAATGGTCATAAATATTATCTACAAATATGATTAGCCAATTTTTCACTGTCGTTACTTATGATTTGCTTAATGCTATAATCGCTTGGATTAAAAACACGAGAATTAAAAAGGACTTTATTTTAAACCTATAAACTACGAAACATCTCATAACACTGATTAATTCACTAGAAATTATTTTTAAAATCTGTACGCTTGACATTTCAATTATAATGCAGCGAATACTTTGAAAAGTTAACTTGTACATTTCTTAAACGACAGAAAGAAAACATTCCTGAGGTTGGTCGCTTACATGAGATCACGCAGTATGATTTTGGGAGTGTTTCACGTTAATGCGTGTCGACATCTGCGAAAGGTGATTAAAAAAATGGACGTAAAGAGATCGTAACAGAAACCTCTGCAGCTGAACCCATTACATAGATGGAGCAAGTTTATGACCCATGCTGGGCACTGCTTCCCAGAATTTGTGATTTACGACCAATGGGAGAGGGTGAACTGAATATGCCTCTGGCTCTACCGTCCTGCGTCCGCATCTTCTGAGTTATAGATCAATAACATATGTAGACCTCATTTAAATTAAAAAAAGTGCTCTGCTGGTGCAATAATAAAATGGGAATTTATTTAGACTAACACTCGAGTGTTTCTTTGACATATTTAAATTATAAGAATGGGTGACGTCGAAGTTCCTGATGATTTTTGGGGTACTATTGAATGAATAGTGTTTAACGCCCGTTTTTACATGAGATGAAATGAGGTGAAATGATATATTGGGAAAGGATTTTTATTTTTAAGGAAGGAATCATTCCAGGCCTAAGTTTAGGGTACCTTCCCGGCATTTACCATTTATGAGGACTGAGGAAAACCTGGGGGAAAAAAACCTGTCAGAGGGATGGTCCTGGTGGGATTTGAACCCCATACCTTCCGCTCACGAGTTTGCGCTTTAACGATCTCGGCCACCCGAGGCGGTTTTTTTTTTTTTTTTTTTGAGGTACTCAAAAGAATATCCAATACAACTAACGCTTAAATTTTATTTTTGAGTCGGAGTCCACATTCGCTTTATTACCTGGCATTTGACTTGTCAGGGCGAATGAAAACCCTCAACCCTACCGGAATCGAGCATAGGGCCAATAGTTAACATGCTACTAGTGTCTGAATTGGATTCGTACAGGCAGAGCAGAAATTTTTGGTACTTCAGTTTGTTCAAGGGCTGGCAATTTGTGTCTATCGGACAGAATTCAGAGGCGGTGAGACACCTACGCAATAGTTTCCGGATAAAGCACCCCAACGTCGGCGGAGACTCTAGAACGGTCACTTTAACACCATCGAGGCAGAAACATTTCCAAAGCGCAAGTCATCGCACACAGCACTAGCCCGCTGCACCTGACACTTTCGACCCTGCAGCAGAACCACAGAATAAAATAAGGAGAAACGTGAAAGCGGAAAATCCGTGGAAAGGAAAGATCTGTCCTGATTTCGTCTAAGCGACCAGGAGAAACTACGAAAAAATCAGGATGACTAGCCACAAGGGATTTGAACCTGGTACCTCCTCAATGCGTGTCCCGAGCGATCCCGCTTATTAGATGGACAATGTGTGGTAAATTCATTGTTTGTGAAAAGAAAAAAAAAAAACATTCTCTTTCTACGTATTAATAGTTATTTATGTAACTAGTGTATAATCTTTGTAATTGTGATACGAGTGAACGAATAGTTCCGCTCACGTGCTAATTTTCACCAGTGCTCAGAATGAACACTATACACGTATTGCATACAACGTTTTATGCAAATTTAGCATTGAAATAATTTAAAAAGTAATAAAAATGTTCAAAACATGATGTTATGATATAGTACAACACTTATACTGCATGGTTTCTTAGTACTGGCTTCTATGACGATGTTATTTTGTGTTTGTTTTAAAGAATTCAAATGGAAATGGATGTTAATTCCGCAATGTTTAATATTGAAAATATGGATATAATTCCCAAAGAAATTAATTCCTCAAAAATCAAAAAGTGCATAAGAAATATAACAAGCTCTGTACATGAAGAAAAGAGAATTATGTTAGTTCAACTAATGAACAAATCGTGTTGGCATATTTTTAAGAGCTGCTGAATATGTAACATAACATAGATTACTAATGGTTCAAGATTAACGTTTTGAAATGAAAGAAATTGTAATGTGATTGATTAATTAATTGCATTTTCAATGTTTCCAAAATAATGGACGTTCATTTATATTTATTAATAACTTACATTGTTGTAGTTTCAAAACATTTGTTTACTTAAATGATTCTCGTGTTTGAATGTTGGTATGCTTGTTAGGGCGACGATTTGAGCTTTTTCTTACAAGTACGTTGTTTGAAATTGTGTTGCGAAGACGGTGATGACTTTATGGAGAAACCCAGAAAAGGACTTAGTCCTGAGCTGGGAAAAGCATAAGGGAATTTTCCCTCGTGGTCTATTTCATGCTGTGAACTTCATGGAGTTCCTTTTCTGGCACCAGGGTCAGAATTAGGCTAATTGTGCACGGTTTATAGCGTGTTTTAATGCACAAAAGTTTTTAAAATGCACTTTTAACTTCCTTTCTCTCACTATTCTTACAATGACAAAAGAAGCACAGTGAAATGTTCCACAGGATGAACAAATTGGAAACTTCTACCGTAGCACTTCATGTTTTACAGCAAACAACACATTTTCCAGTATTTGTCAATGGCCTTCCCGGAAATAAAAAAGAACCATTTACATGAGGTAATCAATAATACCCTGGGAACATTTTGTCTAAGCATTATTCTGCTTCTCTGAATCGATTCTGGTTTGTAAATTGAAAGACGATAAATAATGTATATATCTCTACGCATTATCATACTTCAAAACGCTTTCCTGTTTAGAAATTAAAATCTACTCGAGGAAGGAAGGATTCAGCCTTGAGCTTGGCGCTATGAATTTAAAGTACCTGTTTATAAGAACCAACCCGCTCGATGGCTTCGGTCGAGAGTAATTCGGGAGCACACAGCGATCGAGTCCTGTTTTCTCATTCATCATTAAAATTAATGAAACCGTCACATATCTTTACATCCGCCCACAGAACTTACTGCTAGCATTGCTCATGTTTTTATTGGCTAAAAGTCACCTCTTGACATCTTATTTTCTTGTGATGTTTACTTCAAGAATAATTCGTATGATCTAGATCATGCAGGGTCCGTTATCGTAATAGTAATGCACTAAAAATCTAAAGACTTGACTAACAACTGTTATACTTCATCACGGTCAAATTGATGCAATGTCGGTCCTGGTAGTCTAGTCGTAACCACTGCCTCCTTAACCCAAGATCGCGGGTTCGATCCCGGCCAAGATCGATGGATATTTTCGCGGGTAAAAATCCTCAGTATGGATTTCCCGTGTTGTAGATTTACGGCATGTAAAAGAACCTCAAGCCTGAAAGAAGAGGCCTCTGAGCAAAATTTGTCGACCGTTTCACTTCCTGAATTGAATGGGACGCTGATGACCTGAGCTATTAAAGAGCGTCCGTAAAATAAACCAAATAAAAACTGGCGTCAGACGGTAATGCACTGACTGAACATTTACGCACAATGGCAAGTGATTCGCTGGAGTAATGCTGTGTATTTGACATAAATTATTTAAGGTAAGCTATTGCTTTTCAGTCCTATTGACCGCCCATGGTATTTGTAGCAGGCTTACAGCACCACAACTAATTTCCTCGATCTGTTTCAACCTTTAGGAGCGTGCCATCATAAGCAATCTTTACTAAATACGGAGCAAGCTGTTTTCATTTTCTGCCCTTTCTTGTTACTAGCGCCCTGCAAAACCAACAAAGGTTTACCATGAGATATTTTTGTACCGGCTTTGTTTTTCTACATTGTAATCTAAAATTTCAGTCGCATACAACAGCGAATATCCAGAAGATTACTGTATCTTTTGGTTGACGAAGGACTTGCACGGCGTTATGAGCTACAGGATGGCCCATTAAAAACCGGCCCTTTGTCTCGTAAATAAAATTGTATATTGTGCCGGTTGCATTAATTTACATGTGAACTTATTAGAGCTTCTGAACACATATACTTAAATGTTTGCAACCACAGAAGATGTAAGAACAGTCGGAGCTCGGTTTCTTTTGCACTCGCAACTGGTTCCTACCTTTATATGCCACTTTTTCCAAAACCAGGAAATTTTGGCTGTAAAAATGTGTCCACTATTAAAATAATTCTTTGGTATGGCTTTGTATACTTCCTCAAAGCACACACTGCTTTCTTGTACTGACACAAAAGTCGCCATCACCTATTGTTTGCACTAACTCAACTCCCTTTTTCATTCTAATTTCCGCCAGATTCTTTGTCTGGCCGGGCCGGAGTTTCGTGAACCTACCACCACAATGGTTGCGGCAGTAACGAACCAACTTGTTTGCTGTATATGTAAAAAAAAACTTGCCGCCTAACGAAAGAAACGGATATTTATAAGTTTATTTACTAAAACTTTTAATGAATTTTCTAAGAGTCCGAGTAAACTTATACTCGAGTATGAACTCTGTTCATGTAACAGAAATGTTGTGCATTTAAGGCCCGCAGATGCTTCAATGTTGATACAACCGGCGTTTTAATTAACGCTCTCAAACAGGTCATTAAATTACTTACTTTTTCATGTGAATGCTGCCTGAAACAGTTGTAAAATCTTGATGTTAAATTATTTGTTCTGTAAGAAAATGTATCCATCATAGTATTTTAATAGTAAAATGCTCGTGGGAGAAAGAGAAAACATTTTAGCACACCATGACAAACTTGAGAACAATACAGTTCGTAAGAACATATAAGTTATTTCTGGTTCCTTTGTCGAATTGTGCACGAGTATGCTAGTTGAGCTGTTGCCCAATAGTTTCCACTCTTCTCGCACGCCACTGATTGCAACACTTGTGGCCTGTGCTTTCTGTCTTCTGAAACATCTGAATGGGTGTTCGTGCACCTAATGACTAAAGGACTCAGCAGGAACGCCCAAAGGACATTGAGTAATTCAGTTGATGAAGGATCGCGCCGGCTGAACAGCCTAAACCGGATCTTGCCGACAAGGGCGGAACATTTCGGCTGAGTGTGGAGAAATATGCACGTCAGAAAACTTGCTCCTGCCATTTCAGGAGCGTTTTGCCTTCCATTCATAGCATAGACTGCCATCGCCCACTACGTACACTCTGCTTTGTGGCTAGGCAATATTATATTATCTTTCACCCCACTGCTTCTATTCACTCGTTTCACTTAGCATGGGAGTTCTGTTCACTTCCTACTCTACATTGTTAACGTTCAAAATTAAGACATTTGACTACCAATAATTACATTAAATTACATGCAATTCACTCACTATAACTAACCCTTAAATGTGTTTCCTCCAGTTCTTTTTCTGCGCATAAACATCCATCACCCTTGAAAAGGATTTGTGATGTTTCACTAAGCTTTTTACCGCCCCCTTCTCTACAACCGTTGCAAGATATCTGCAAATGTCAGTTGTGTAGAAATAGAGGGTAATGAGATTATATATGAAGAGTTATCAACCTATCATATGAACCCTGTCCCGCGTAAACTACAATACATTTAAGTGTGCTTAAGAGTGAATTTTAAAAACAATTAGTCATAATAAATGTATTTATTGTTAAAATAAAAAAAAAATGATTCCATATTGTCACAACATAACTAACACCAGAAAAATACTATATTTTAAATTGATACCTGCATCCTGGTTATTGTTATGCTTCGGGTTCTATAAAATCCCGAAAGAGGGCAGAATAACTGCATGGGCTGCAACCTAGGTTAACCAAACCTCTCCCTAACAGTGACTTAGAAAATCAAAATTGTGATTGCGCAAAATAGGCCGTGCCTTTGTCAATATTACTGGTGATAAGCACTATTTACGACTAGAAAGCATTTCAATTCACCAATCAAATTAACAAGTACACTAGAGCACTAATGTTGGGTAGGTTGATTAGTCTTAATGGACACCTCTTCATGTGCATTTTGCAAGAAATATGAACCAAACCAGGTGTTAGAGAGGTCAAAACTTTTATGGCCTTCTTCGTCACTATGAAATATCCTGTAAAAGATTTAAACGCAAAATTCCTGTTATAGCTGAAACCGTTCTGGCTTCCCACCTTGTCTTTGCTATGTAGCAGCAACGCTTCCATAACAGCGTAAGGGTGGATTTGCTTCTTTCTTTGACTGAGAATTAATTGCGATCTCCACTACGTTTGAAATTTATTCGCATGTTCTAGACCTGGTAAATAGAATATAAGATGTATAAAATACATTTAAAATCAGGTATCACTTTAGGAGTGTTAGATTATT
Organism: Metallyticus violacea; assembly: GCA_030762175.1. Taxonomy (NCBI): domain Eukaryota; kingdom Metazoa; phylum Arthropoda; class Insecta; order Mantodea; family Metallyticidae; genus Metallyticus; species Metallyticus violacea. The sequence continues at coordinate 39,941,367 of CM060836.1, forward strand.
CGAGTGTTGTTTCTATGCTACCGTGTAAGTGTATGGTTCGTAAGGTCCTGACAACCGTCTCTTGGGACCCGGCGGGATGAGCACAGGTTTAAGTAAGGAGAAGAGTGAGTCATCCAGCCGCCAATCTGTCTGCACCGCTGCCTCAGCACTAAGAATATCCATCCCGTGCGTTTCCTGTGAAACACCTGGCTGGGTGTCGTCGCATGAATAACACATACAGCGCATGCGTAACTCAGAAGATTAATTCACTTCCCGGGACTGCATACTAATATAGATACATCATCCGCTTTACCAAATTTATACGTTTCATTTAAATGTCGCCCACTCAGGAGTGCATCGTGAACTGCTTTCTACCTCTTAGAACTTCCGATTTGACCATTAACGGTAAATAATTGAAACCGTTATGCTATTTTTAACATAGAACTGAGAATTTTGTCTAAACACATAAATCTGTCGAAGGGACGGAAATGAGCGCAGCATAAAACAGCTGGCGATAAGGAACTGCAGCTTAAATAACCATGGTATTAGTTAATAGAACAGAAGACCACATGGTGTAAGAACATCTAAAAAGGCAATGCAAGGAGAAAAAGGATAAGAAGATTTAGTTAGCATTTGATCTGAAAGCCACTGTCTCTGGCTTCCGCTGCCGATATGGCGTTAGCACAGTAAGCAGCGAGAAATTGGCGGGCTACATTGTGTTAGATGATGCTGAAGATGATTAGATGAAGAAGGAGCAATGCCGAAATGAATGGCTGGAGAAATAGGATACCCCGGAGTAAACCTGCCCGAAATTGCACTTAAGCCGCTAGGTTTGAAACCTCACTGCCTCGGTGGAAGGCGTCTGCATATGAAAGATTATTCTACATTCCATTTCTACAACGGCCTTATACATTACTTCCTATATCCGTTCTCTTTTTTGTTTGGTATATTAAGCACAATAATTAAGACATGTTATCATAATTTGTAAATATTAAGACCGCCTATTTCTAGCGTTTTAATGCATACATATATTCAAAATACTTCCTTACCTATGATATTTAATAGGGGCCTGAGGAAAGTGCACTGTAAAGCGGAACACGAAAAACCATTAAGTGCAGATTTATTGGGAGTGAGGTAAATATATAAATACATATATTAAATACCATAAAAATAATATTTGTTAACTATAATGGTGATGTTTTTGCGCGCATCCCGTTTTCAACGATCGATACATGAAACTTTCTCCTTCCTTTCCTTCTGTTTTGCTGCTGCGTATGCATGATTTAATTGGCAGGTTGCTTGCCCATTGGTTGCAACGTGTCGTATGTTAAAATAATTAAGAGTTGCTGGCTGCGCAGTATGGTGATCTCACTAAACACTGCTTGCTTTCTTCTCCAAGATGCAGCAAGCAGTCCCCATATTAGGGGATAGGGTGTACATTTTTAGCTCTGTAATTCAAACTTTTACGGCTGCAGCCTTCTTCACTGTGCCTACCCAGTGACCCAGGTATAATTATTTAAAAAAACTATTTTATTTGTAAAGGTTTACCTAATTATTAGTCTTACTCAAGGTACATTTTGGTAATATTTTGCCAAGGAATGCACACTGCCAGGCCCCAAGTCATGATACTTTTGATAAGGCTTTAAAAACTGTACTTCTCTTAAAAAGGAACATTTTTATTGTAATACTAATAATTGAGATGTAATGCTTTGCAGCATCAGTTAAATGCATTAATAATGTTATAAAGGTTTAGTACACTGTTGCTGTTATACGTTTTCTCAAATGCTGTTTTCCATAGTTCTTTATTCTTCAAAATTCAAACTAGTTTCAAGTATGTTATGGACATACTTTTATTGTTCCGTAAATATAGTGAAATATTTACTTCCATCACATTCGTGATTGCAATCATTAATGGGAAAATGTTGTTCTCAAAACACTTGAGATAAGGTGTAGTATAGTTCTATTCGAATACATTGTTGCCACTTGATAGTTTTATGCAGCACTTTATCATACTTTATTATTGTTATTTGCCGTTCCCTGAATTTCTTTGCGCTTTTAATTATTGTAGCGCTCCTCCAGAATCCAATAATTACAGAATATTTTTATAAAAAGAACAGCATTCTCTCTTCTTATGACTTATCATACCTATATCTTAAAACAATGCAGGAGATCTTAGGGGTATTTCAATTTGCGGACATTATTTTATTTCCAGGGTCCATTTTCAAACCTTTATAGAAGTTTCATCTCAAAAGTTATATGAAAAGTCTTTACATGCCAGAAATTGCTTTCGTCTGTTTATTTGATAAAGCAGGGGAACTGATGTAATTGCATGTGCTGTTAATGTAAGAAACTAAAGAGGATAGACTTATCAAAAGAAACATTTGCAAGTAGTACACCACTTACCTTTGTGGTGGCTGTGGCCGGGGACTCTTCTACGACCCTTTCGTTGGTCACCTGCACCGCGAGGTAAGGATTGTCGATGAGAGGCCATGCCCCGCGGATACGGCAGGTCTGGTATTCGCTGTTGAACGTCTTCAGGTGAGGATCGCCAAACAGACCGCAGTGCCTAAAGTCACGCCGTCCATGGTACGAACAAGGCCGCGGATGCGATGGCGGCGGCGATGTAGGAGGCGGTGCCGTGTGGTGGGGGTGGTAAGGAGGGGCAGCGCTGGAGGACGGGGGCGGTACGAAGCCCCCAGCTACCACGACTGTTGCGTTGTTCCTGTGGGCCTGCTGGAGCAACTGTTTGCATTTGTACTCGCTCTTGACGTGGCTGAGGAGACTCAGCGTGGAGTGATAGTTGAGATTGCCCCGGCAGCTTCTCCCGGTCTCCTTCAGGCACTGCACGTACTTCTCCACCACCCGGCAGTACGTCACCGATGACTCCGGAGGCGATACTCCAGATTCCTCCACGTCCCTCTCGTATTCTCTCGTGCATTTGTCCACCCTGCACCCCTCGCCGCTTGCTGCAACAAAAACCACACTTACACGTGCTGCCCATATCGAAAACAAAGGAAAAGTTACTGCACAGCAATGGAGCTTAAAATATGTCAGCTCTTGCAACAAATACGTTTGTTCTGTGAGGTTAAACGTCTTTATATACTTCTCCAATTACCGTGCTTATTCTTGCCTATGTCTATCTAAAATCTCATTCCTGTCCACGGTGGAACGCCTTGCTAACTGTCTTTTGTTTCTATTGTTTAAGACTATTTCTCACTTTTGAGAAATAATGTGAGGTGATCGTTTCTACTTCTTCTTTTCACCTCTGTTACGGAGCGCTTTGGAATCAATGGGGTAACAACGTTTTGGCTTTTTATTCCAAGTTGAAGGTCCCGAACTATCTCCGTTAGCGCGACCCAGTGACCACAGTATTGTGAAGGTTTTTAATCACATTACTGTAAAAGTTGAATATTGTTTTAGTTTCTGGTTTGTTTCATTGCAATAGGAACTTATATGCTATAACATTTTGAAGTAGGTATCAGATTAGGCCAATACTGATGCTCTCTTTAAAAGAAGAGTTTGTAAAATATTTGGAAAGATTATTAATCTTAAAAGAGAAGTTTCAAGCTTTAAATTATTGTTGAGTGCTTTAATGTGAGTGAACCAATTTTATGTCCATTTTTGCACATTAACCAAGTTTTGTTCATTGTTTAATAACTAACAATGTTTAATCCTGTTCTCCCATAATTGAAAGTTACCTTTCTCCGCCCACATTTTGGGGGTTTCCGTTACAGCATACTTCCTAATTTAACTCTTGTCCAGGCTTCAGCAGGAGGATGCTGAATTTAATATTTTAAAAAATTGGTAGCAGAAATGGAGGAGTTGCATTACTTGAGAAGGAATGTACTTACTAAGAACAGTTCAGAAGAAAATGTGAGAAGAAAGTTCTATAGAAGTCAAACCTCATTGTAAAACCAAAGAAAGCTAGAAACATAAAAGTGTTCTGGCCTATTCATTCTCCCGGGGTAAGCTTTCTGCACCGCGTTCAATTTACAGAGGAAAAAGTTCTGCTTCATCTTCATTCCCAGGGGAAAGCGTTTTGCTACAACTTTATGCTTCAGGAGATAAATTTCTGCTCTATCTTCACTCTCCAGGTGGAATACAGAGCTTGGCTTCTTCAGACGAGTTCGTGTGACTCTAAGTAACTTGAACATTTGCGCTTCTTACGCCATTACAGACAAATCGGCAGGACATGGATAATTGGCTTCTAAATCAACATGTTCCCTAACTGAAGAGTTCATCGAGTGGGTCGTGAGCGTCTTCGATAGGTTCCGGTCCCTCAAGGATGGGTTTACATAGAAAACTTTTGTCTGTATATGACATTTTGTATCATATAGATTTATTCCATACAAAACATATGCTACATTATTGCAAGTCAGTTTCAACATGGTGGAAACTTTCTTGTTCTGTACACCTGTTGCTACTTGCGCTGTCATTGTGGAGGAAATGAGAGGAAGAAAGAAAACGCAAGTGGTGGCAACGTTTTTTGCTGAAAAGGAATTCATATGTCTCTTCTGCCTGATCCTGAAGTTTTTGGTTTATATATTTTCATACCCCTGTGTACTTGAAATATAAGTTATTTGTCTTTTTCTGCACTTTTGCAACCTCAACTTTGAGCACAGAAGCAATTTCACGCAAAGAATCTTTGTGTGAAACTCTTATTTTGAGAACCCCCAAATACATTTTCTCACTTTCATTTCTTCTGTTAAACATAATATTTTTGTGGTTGCCCACTCCATGTTTGTTGTTTATGGAAAAAAAAATGCCGTTAATTGAGTCAATGTGCACATATCAGAATGCAAAACAAGAACTATTTTCCCTGTAAAAGCTGGTGCAGTAAGACGTTCACAGGATAATCAGGATCTCCCTTTTTGTGAGTAGTTCTCTCATCATGCGACCCACTGTGTAGGGCCTTTTAATGAATATGCCTGAAGGTTACTGAAACCGAAATGACTGTCCATACATTTCAAGTTGTTCTAAACCCATCCTTTATCCTAAATTCCGTTTTCTTTTGAACATTCTATGTATACCCTTTAGCCACCATCCTGTCGAGAATCATTTGCACATATTGAGAAGACTCGAGTGACTTTGTTTGTGTTATTTTTTTCTTGACGTCCCAAAAAATAAACACGTATCATATGATTTATTTGTAAAAATAAAGTAGACATAGAAGAATAATTAAAATAGCACTGCAAGAAAATAAATGGAAGCTCTACAATTTCCTAATTTTTCAGACTCCTACTGCTATCGCATGTTCATAGGACGTGATAAAATATCTTACACAAATGTCGTTCTTTTGCCCCTTCACAATGGAACTTAAACACAAAAGCTAAATTGAAAATTTGCAAACTCCAAACTTTAAGTATTATTTTGTACCAAAAACATTGCTGTTTTATGACAAACGTGACAAATATTGTAAAAATTATACATGGAAGACAATTGCAAAGGACATTACACGTGAAAGCGTCTGTGTGTGTGTATGTGTATGTGTGTGTGTGTGAGAGAGAGAGAGAGAGGGAGAGAGAGAGAGAGAGAGAGATAACACATTTATAAATGTACATAAGTTATTATTTCCTTTGACGTGAGAAAGATATTTTTTGCAGTAGTGCATTCTGAAAATGCTCATTTCCTTGGAGGGGGAAAGAAAGAAAAAGAAATAAAAAATAAAGAAAGTTCTAATAATCATATCATTAAATACGAAGTTTAGGTTATGTAAACTTGTTGGAAGTTAAATGGCTATTTACTTGTTATAAATAAAAGTATAAATTAGAATTTGCGCCCAATATGCGAAATTGTCTATTTATACAAATTGATATAATCATAATTGTGTAATAAGGCACTGCCACATACTGCTGGACGTTTCAATTAACTATCCAGTAGGCTGTGTGAACTTCAAGTAGGTCTAGGAGGCAGTAGCTATTTTAGATGTTTTCAATGTAAACTGTATCTTTACACGTTATGCGTTCACCCTCGCTTTTAAATGGTGAACGAGGCCATTACTGTGGGTAGGTATATTGTTGGCAGGACTTCCCACCCCGCCCTTACATAGCAGAATTGTATGCGTATTTTTGACTGGCACTTAAGAAAGTCGTGTCTTTCTCGATGTCATTCATAATGCACTCTGTCCAGGACAACTTAAGCTCTGGTTTAGTCTAGGGTTGGGTTACTGGTCCTAAATGTCTAATTCCTTGTGTTAAAGCTAGGTGAGCAGTAGAATTTGTAAAATTTAAAGCAAAACATAAGTACTAACGATTAGAATCACCTCTTATGGAATAAATCTCACATAGTACCTTAGGAAGGTCTCCGGGGTGTATACAGAGTGATTGATATAGAACGAACACATTTCTTTCTATATCAATTTCAAAACGAATGATGCAAGCAACAGTTTTTTTATACCTCAAAACTAGAGGTATCTTGGGAGATTAACGTCTATAGAAAATGTTGAAAATGCCTCTCTCCTGCATTAAGGCAGAACACATCTTGGCGTTAACTGTGCAAAATCCTGGCATATTGTCTCTCACATAGTTCACGGATGTAAACAGAAAAACGGAGAGATAAGTTACATTGATAACAAGTATTCCAATGCCCTAATGCCCTCTTAAATATACTGACAATGATAAATGCAGAGTGAAAAATCATATAAATTCACTTCTAAGGGATGAGCCATTACTCGAGGGCCAGATTACAAGTCCAGACTTGAATATCTATGGACTGTCAGTTGAATGTAGTGAAAAGTTTCCAGATATTAAGGGGGGATACATTTTCTATAAGAAAGATTCCATGAAATATTCTGAAATGGAATTTCGTCACCCAAGGGTAGGTAGATATACGTAAAACCTGCGACCAAATACAATGCAAAATTCGCGGGCCAAGTCCTCTGAGTGCAACTGCAAAACATTACCTAGAATTGCACCATGTAAAGCGGAAAATGTTAAAAATAAAACGAAAGCGTGTTTTGCTTTTGCCCAAATGTCAGGAAATGGATTTGCAGCAAATACCGTATGTCCCTAATCTTACTCGTTCTGAAAAGTTTTACTGGCATCAGTTCAGCTTCTCACTGTTATCTCAGACTTCCTACATGTGCTTAAGCCATGAAGGCATTCTATCTTGGTACTACAGAAAAGAAAAAACTGCATATGTTTAGTGATAACTGTGTAGGACAAAATATTAACATATAAGAAAAAAAGAGTTTAAAAATGTACAAATAGAAGCAAACAATCGTTGCGAATTCCTTAATTCAACGTAAGCCTTACGAAACCCCTTCTTTTCGTGTAGATGTAAGGTAGCCTGGAAACGTTTTAATGAAGCAAACTTTCAGTGACATCCAAGAATAGGAAGTATTTCATGTTCTAAAAAATGAAAATAGATCATACATGTATCGAATGCTCAAATTGCTGTCCTGCAAGGCCAAAAAAATATAACTGCCGAAAAGAAGAAATACGAGGGTATATCCATAACTTTCCGGCCTCAAAGATAAGGATTATCGCCTTCACAAAATCCTTATCTGGGTCATACCTTATATGTTAAGTAAATAAATGCAGATGTGACTCCCATTCCGCTGAGTTCAATTGTTCAGATATAGCTGCATAAAGAAGGCTAAGTGTAGAAGGTTGTGGCATTTTCAAAATGGAGTTTCGAGCTGTTATTAAGTTCTGACAAAAGAAAGACTCCAAATGAAGTTAAACAGCGATTGAACGGTGTGTATGGGGAAGCATCCCCTCATAATCTACCGTAAAAGAATGGGCCAAACTTTTCGTATGGGTCGAGAAAGCATTGAAGAATTGAAGACAAAGAGTGTGCAGGTCAGCCCTTGGAAGTGCTCACTCCTGAAAACATCGCTCTTATAGAAGGAGAAATTATGGAAGACCGGCAACTCAAAGTTACAGAAATAGCTGTAAGGTTGGGCCTTTCTAAACAACAGTCCTTCGAATTATTCATGAACATTTAAACATGAATAAGGTTTGTGCAAGATGTGTGCCTAGACTTCTTTCCTCAGTCCAAAAGCAGCAAAGAGTCATCTGTTGTCAGGCATTTTTGCAACGAGAGAGAAGTTCTTAAACCATTGTTACACGGGATGAAATTATGGTCCTGTATTATGACCCTTGTCCAAAAGAGAATCAATGGAGTGGCCTAAAACTGGCGAAGCACTGCCTCTAAAGGTCAAAGTCACTCAGTCAATCAAGATAATCATGACCGCAAACTTTCGGGACTGTGAAGGAGTACTCTTCATTGACTTCAAGGAGGAGAACACCACAGTAAATGGAGAGTACTGTGCTGGCCTACTGCACAGACTACGTGCTTTCATCAAAGAGAAAAGGCGTGGAAAGCTGAGTGGTGGTGTGCGCCTTCTTCACGACAAAGCGCCTGTGCACACAGCTCTTGTTGCAAAGGAAGCTGTGAAGAAATGTGGCTTCAAGGAGATCGACCATTCCAGATCTAGCTCCCAGTGACTATTTCCTCTTCTCAAAACTCAAGAAGGACCTTCGAGGAAGGAAATTTAAGTGTGACGAAGTAATGGATGCCCATTTTGCAGACAAAACTTCTGATTTTTGGGAGGGGGGAGAGGGATTGAAATGTTAATTCAAAGATGTTAGAAGCGTATTGAAATAAATGGTAACTATATTGAAAAGTGAAATATAGTTTTTGTGTTTATCAATCCAGAAAATGGTTAGGCCGGAAACTTATGAACCTATCCTCGTATCTGTTGAATTTTCTTCTATAATGATCCCTGTCAGTAACAACAGCGAAAGTGGGTTATTGTATGATACTTTTTAATGAAAGTTCTGCTTTTAGTGTTTTTAAGTTGGAAAAGTATGTTCTTCTGTCTTAACAACACCTTTTGGAGGAAATCCATATGTATGTGTTTAACAAGTTCCTAATTTTAGATTTATATAATCATTTATTATATGTTTCATTCAATATTATTTATAAATCTTAACACAGTAAATAGCCCGGTAATAATGCTTTAGTTTAACAAAGTTACTTTTTCAATAATTCCTGAAAACATTAAATTAAAACATGTTTTGTTAATAGATAAAGAGTAGTAATATTTTGGCACGTAGCACCTTTGAGAATTATTTATGTACTCTTTCTTCTTACAGAATATGTGGAAGAGCTGCCTATTTTGTACGACACAAACCATTTACATCTTCTTTAGAAACCACATTTACGCATCAATGGATCTAATTAGGTTCATTACTCTTCCGATTTATTCTGTAAGAAGGGCGAGTACGGTACAGCAAGGAACAACCGTTCAGCACTCGAACATTCTCAGCATACATGCGATAGCACGACAAAGGAAGGCCATCGAGGTATAACGACAGAAACTTACAAAGTAGATCGCATTGCTAATATATTTCACATTGAAAGTCTTCAGACAACTAGTGGACGTTTCTCTGTCGTTGTTCGGAGGTAGTTTTTAGGTTTGGAGGACCTACGTGGAAAACTAAAGGACGTTTCACTTCCAAGTAATATATCTACATACTGCAAAATATCATGCTAACTTGCGATGCTACAGACATTCTTTATTACTATTTTTCCGTTCGTTTAACATTATATATACCTGTGACTGCTTAATTAAAGTTTTATTCTACTTGTTAGAATATTAAGTCTGATATTATTATGGTATGTCATGTTTTATTTAAACGAATATTATGACAACAGCCAAAAGAAAGAATATTATTTGTCGTCCAGCTCAGTTGAACCTTTCCAATGTGGGCAGAATTGGTTTGCTGCGTTTCTATAAGGGGAAGGGGATGACTGCAACACTCCTCGGAAGGTAATTGGTTTCTGGGGGGGGGGGATTAGAAGCGAGACAAAATCCAAATTTTCTGGAATCCGAATCCTACGATTCTGGACTGTACCGATTTCTTAACATACAGAGAACAACGAAAAAGGAGAAACTACTTAAATGAAAACTTTTTACTAGAAGGAAAATTTGAAATGTGTTTAATGAAAAATAAATTTAAGAATACAGTTTTTAAAAAAGAAAGCGCTTATTTATTAAGAAAATTCAAATGAAATGTCATGAATGAATGAATGAATGAAGTATATCATTAAAATTGAAGAGTCTTGACATAAGGTTAATTTCTATCGCTTTAGTTTAACTTTACCCAAAAATATTAATTATTGAATTAAGTATTAATACATTTAACAGTTCATATTTTGAACATTTTTTCTTTAATAACAAAAAGTTGTAAAATAACTTTAAATTTCAAGCAAGTACAGAGGAAAGTATTATTTACAGATGCAATGATAAACACCAAACATGGAACTTTAAATGCTTTCCAGAAAATTAAGAGTAAATGGTGAGACTCTACAGATTGATAGGCCTATTTAGAGATATACCAAAGTCATTTCCAAAACTTGAAATGAGACCTAAAGTTGGTTCAAAGTTACGAAGAACAGTAATGAGCTATTCATTATTCTCTAACGAAAATTGAGGTCAACAAATGTTCGTGGTTATTGCATAGCACAAATGCTTCCTGATAATTATTTGTGTGTTAATATTTTTATATAAATAATATTGGCATATCGGTATACTGTGCGCCGGTGTTAAATAGTAGCGTGTATGCTCTCTGGACTCATGGGATGGACATAATGTAAAAGTTAATGTACATATACATTTTGTAAAATAAACACTGTTCTATCTATCCATTGTAAATAGTTCACAAAATATCCACTTGGTTCTGCCAATTTAGTTATTGATCAATAAATTATCCATAAATACTAGTAGTACTTTCCAAGTAAAAAAATTTATATGAAACTATTGTAATGCACTGTGGTCATTATGGAAACAACAGAGGTGTTTGTTTCATGTACATGACTTACTCTCTTCACCTCTGTCCATGTCCAATCTTAGTGCCATTGCCCTAGCGTAAGCGCGGAAGGATACATTGTTGACAGTGTATATCACCTCATGGTAGACAACGTATATGGAAGTGATTTCTCAGGTTGTTGCTTGGCTGGAACTGGCCATAAATGTACCTCTATTAAACTCTTCTAGGAATCGTACCGTCGGTTCAATCCCCGTTCATTCGCGTACTCTTAGCGAACGCTTCTATTGGACATTGACAGTATTAAAACTAATCTATTCAAAATGTTTTAACATTGTTAGTTAAATTTTGACAGAAATGGAGCGAATATTAGTAATGAAATATTGAATCTTTCTGAACATTTATGGAACTCGTAGATTCGAGTGTTTCTTTTAAAAAAAATCATATTTATAGCTAAAATATGAAATCATGATTTAATTCGTTTGGAAAAATAAAAGCGCCAAGCTGGATAATGCTGCCGTTTCTGCAAAATTTCTCTGACTACTGAGAAGGAAACAGATAGAACTTCGTCATCGACCTACTCTCGTTTCGTAAAAGGTGGAGCAGAAATTAGAGGTTTTCCCTCCCCGTGAAACCTGATTAGCTACAAAGTATCATAACCGAGAAATTACAGTAAGAGAAGCGGAAGCGCTGTCACTCGCTATTGAGGGCCCTGGGGGCTAACTCACTAAAATTACAGTGTTGTCTGCAATCATCACATTGGGTCCTGGAACTTCTCCGCTACTGTCTTACGGCGATGTATTTCTTTAGAAGAGATTGGCGTAGGATGCCAACTTCGAAAGAACAACGAACTACGGTAATCAATATCATTTTGCGATATAAAAGTCAAAAATTATTTCATATCACGGAATCAACCTCAAAAATTTCTGTTGGATATACTGCCTAAACGGTTGTATTGCTTTATTGCTCTGTTAAGGTCGTTTATAACTCTCAAATTGAGCGAGGTAACACATTTTCTGTGCAAAAGCGACACAACGCGCTAATTTAATGAACAGCTTACAAAGTACAATCAACATGCTGTTCAACAACTAGTTGTAACACGTCGGGCAAATGTTTTTTATTAGAATAATGGCGAATTTACTACATTTAAACAAGTTACTAATACCATTGGCCCTCCTCGCAGTTTGTACCCAAAGCACCACAAACTTTCGATTCACCAAAGTCATTAGTCAAAATTATTCGGAAAATTTGGAATGCGAAAACAGTGATCCGAAAGTGTTTCAAGGATAACGCAAGGAGAACCGAATTTTTAATGCGAGATAAGTGGCACTTAGTAAACCTACAGTTACATTAGTTGTTTTTTCCTGGTGTTCTCAAAACACCTCCATCTAATGGCGTTTCCTTTTGTTTACTTTAAAGTTCTGCTTACACTACAAGAGCCGCCTGTATCTGCAGTCGTTCTCTCGATAACACTCGACAGTACTATTGCTGGCTTTCCAGATTTTAATGCCTCATATTCTCAGCATAGAACTTTACACATTGGCCACCTCGGTCCCCCATTTCAATAGCCCGCGATTATCTCTACGTTAAATTTAAAATTTCCTTGTATAAGACGAACCGCACAACATACAAGAACTCAAATATAATATTCATCAGGAAAATGTTTGCATTTCTCAAAAGGAACTCAGCAAGTGATGAATAATTTCCGAAAGAGATGCCAAAATGTGTGGAGAATGGACAGTTTCAAAACCTCCTTTGATAATTTGGTAAGTTGTTGATGATTTAGTAATTTAAGGATGCTCAGGTCATCAGCGTCCCATTCAATTAATGGCGTGAAACAGCTCATTAATTTTGCTCAGAAGCCTCTTCTTTTTGGCTTGCCTCTTTTACATGCCGTAAATTTACGACATGGTATCCATAGCTTTACTTCCCTTCCGAAGGAAGTCATACTTAGGATTTTTACGCCCGAAAAAATCCATCGATCCTGGCCGAGATCTTGGGGGTACGAGGCAAGTATGGTTACCACTAGACTACTAGGACCGACACTTCGGTAAGTAATGAGCCTCTTAAACTGTTTTATGTTTTGTTGTGCAGTTAGTTTGCTTTACGTTTTACCCTCCTGCTAATATTCACATAATATTAACGCTTGTATAAAATGTTACATTTACTTATGAATACCTGCCTATTCAGAAACCGTGAGAATGAAATAGACGAAAGTCGACTATTACAATCGCTACCGTCAGATTTATTAATACCAACTGAGAAAAACAAAATAGAAAAAACATTTTACAACTCTCAACGTGTTTATTAAGATTTTTTGGTTACTTAGGCAGGCATTGTTACATACTTTATAAAATGATTTCAGACTGTTTGGATGAATATGCAAAAACAATTGCTCGAGTGAGTACACATTAACTCAGTTAAATTTAAAATTACTGAAAACACAGAAAAGTGTCAGTGATGCGTACTCAGGAATTATATAGTTAAGGTGTAGAGTCACATAAGTGAAATGGTCAGTGTAATTTGATTATCATTGGTCAATCGGAGTATCAACCAACTCCCTCATCGGCTGAATGGAATCTGAAACATTTTCTGTTAGGCATTAATATATTAATTTCGGAAAATGTATACCGGCTGTTAATGAACTACATTGCAATAATTTCACGGGTTGTATACAGTTTATATTAGTAATTTGAGGTAGTAAATTTTGGTTAAAATGCAGTGTTATATGGTTAAAAAGTTAACAGTGTTTAACTTTTAACCGAAATGCGATAGAATGTTTTCAAACCAGATTCCCGTGCGGGCGAGAAAGTCGTAATTTTCAAAACCTTATCGGTGTTTTCAAGATTTGGTACTATCATATTTGCAATATTTCTGACTAATCATATGACAGTACGGCAATGAGCAAAGGTTAACTGAACTGAATTATTTCGTTATGCAGCTTGAAGTCTAGAGGGAACTATCCACTTAATGAATAAGGTGACATGCTGAAAAGAATTCATTATTTTCGGTTAAAACCTCTTTTAAATGATGGAATAATTGTGCTAATATGAACTTTCTCGAATTTGTATTCTGAAAAGACAGTGCATGAGAATCATTTTCACAAAAGGTAGTAACAGTTTAACAAAACTGCATTTTGATGCGAATTGTCTTATTATATATATGAAACACGTGCCGATTATATATTGTTCATCAAAAGTTCCTATAAAAGGCTAGAACTATTTTTGGTTAAAAAAATTACTAAAGGTTTCAATTTTCATAAAACACAATAATAGTTTAATATGACCATATTGTGATGCGAATTATGATTTTGTGCCTATGTATAAGTCATTAAAATCTATAAAATTCTAAGATATATTCTTAAACATTCAAAGTAAGCGAAGCTATAATAAAGGTATAATATTTTCATAAAAAATACAACAACAGTTTAACATAACTATGCCGTAATGCAAATCATCTAATTTTTTTATTTATATAAATATGTCATTAAAATCCTATGAATGGCTAAGATATTTTTAAAAGCCTAAAGAAGGTTACTCTATAATAATAAAAAGCTAAAACTGCTTTTACAGGAAACCTAAAAATCCATTCCTTACTCATGTATATAGTTTTTGAAGAAATAGCAGCAATATCTGAGTTATTGTAAGAGATTGAGCTAGTGGTGAGCAATGCAGCTGGTGCTGTTCCACTTTGCATTTTTACCCGGGACACTGGCGACCTTGGTCGTGTATCATGCGAGGGCATGTTAAAATAAAAACAAACGCAATCGACTCACGTATATCTTATTTCTACTTTCTTGCGGGGAATTGAGATGGTTACACCTGCATTCTCTTGTTTCAATGGAGGTCGCAACGGAGCCGCACGAATATGAAATCAGTAACACAGAAGAACGAAAATGCGATCCGGGGCGTGAGTCTCGGTGATCCAACGTCATTCAGCACGTCAAGAGGCTGAACGGGTATTTCAGGTTCTGTCCATCATGGCAAGCACCTTATAATCATCGTACACTCCATGCCCTGCGGCAACAAACCCGTGTTTCCTACTACCGTTCATAAGCCCATTCTCGAAGTGGCAGTTTAATCATCCTTCCGAGAGACGCAGAGTCCGAGTAATTAAAATTTACTTTATTTACGGACGCTCTTTAACATCTCCGGTCATCAGCTTTCCATTCAAATTCAGGGCGTGAAATGGCCGATAAATTTTGCTCAGAGGCCTCTTCTTCAGGCTTGAGGTTCTTTACGTTCCGACGCGGGACCCACGGCTTAATTTCCCTTGTGTCATACTTTGGATTTTTTACGATCAACAAGTCTGAATAAGTAGCGTTTGCCAGTTTTTGCCAATGAGGCAGGCAATGGACACTAATAACATATGAGATGAAATAATGAATTGGGAAAGGATTTTTTTTAAAAGAAGCATTCATTTATGAGGACTAGGAAAACCTGGAAAAAACCAAGTCAGGAAGGACGGTCCTGGTAGGAATGGAACCCAGACCTCCCTCTCGCGAGTCCCTCCTTAACGATTTCGGCCAACCGCGGCGACTAACCATTCAATTCGCCGCTAACAATATAATATTTCACCATATAATATTAAAAAAAACTCAAAACAACGCGCTTACATCCAATATATTCTGTACTAAAATTAAGAATTCCTTACCCCTTATTCCGATGCCAAATGCGTGAAAAATTATAAATTCTCAACCAGACAATTGACTTGTTAATGCGGCTTATTCGCTCTAAATGACTACTAATGAAGTTCTAAGTGCCATTTTCGTTTCGATGATTTGTTTAATCGGTAGTAAAGTATAGCCCTTTAACTGCCACAAGCAATCATATCATGTTTCTGATAAAATAAGATAAATAATATTGATCACACAGGCATTCCACAATGGTCAAAAAGTAACGACTCTTCCAAGAATATCTAATTAAAGTGGTCTCAATTCTGAATCCTTTTCAACTGTCATACAAATGCATTTAGAAAATATTGTGGTGCACAATTTTGCATATAAGGTTAGATAGTTTATTTTGCGGTCTCTATTATCTGTTCACTCTTAAGAGTGATCGTTACGTCAACAAACAAACAATGTATCCTTCCGCAATTCGCACCAAGAATACTGCCAATTGTCAGAAACATGCGGCAAGTATAAACTACGTAATGGCAAGAGACCGGTAAATTCTGAGGTTAGGTTTACTACCTCCTTTATTGCGAGTGCCGAGTACTTTTCGCAGAACTTTGAAACACGTTTAAAATAATTGTTTTATCGCCACTAGTTGAAGGTTTGTCCGGTTTATGCTTTACATAATATGTCTCCATGGAAACAGCAGCACTGATTCATTAGCGTCAGCCATCATAACAAGAGAAAAATGCTTACGCCTTGTCTTGTTCAAACAACCGTTACATTAGGGAACTGCATCTTGGGACTTGGGAGCGCATAAATTTGCAACTTCGAAATTTATCTTCATTAAGTCAGCTGTAATTAAATTAAGTATTGGTCTTTTTATAGTAGCTGCTATTTATTACCGAGCCCATTCTCAGATTTAGATTGCTAACCTGGAACTACTTTCTTTGCGTGCATTGCTACTGTGTTGAACTGGGCTGCACATAGTTGCTTTTAGCGGGATTACTCAAAGGGATAGGGAATAGCATACAGTAACTCAAACCTAACCGAATGAAACATGTGCAAGCGTCACGAGAAGTTGTAACATTTAGTAACCGGCCTTTTTGCCTTAGTCACATATGCAATATATACGATCACACACCGAGTGTTAATGGACCCTATCGCAATTATTTCTGAGACTGTAGGGCGGTCTTAAGACAAGCAATTTGCGATAGGGAATCTACAGTCCAGGAAGGCGGTTGCTTCAGATTTCCAAATCACATTATCAACTTGTCGAGAGTAATGAAGATCAGATGTTCGGCAACAAAACTCCAAACAGATCAAGATAAAGCAACATTCTTCTTACATTATGAGTATGAGAATACAAGGTTTTTACCAAGAAATAATTTGAAAGTATTTACTATATACAAAATATTCAAAAACCAATAAAGTTAGTATCTAAGATGAAAAAATTAATACATCCTATGTCTCCATGTGCTTTAGAGATGGCCATCGATAACTTAGGACCCATGGAGCCAGAAACGAGCGACTGATGATCTCCATACAAGAATCCCTTGCATGAAGAATCAGCAATCATTAAGGAGTCGGACCCACCTCGAGAATTTTTAAGTGTTTTACGCCCATTTTTATAACTGAGGCACCACAGGCGGTAAACGCTGATGATACACGAGATGAAATGATTTATTGGGAAAGGATGTTTTAAGGAAGGAAACGTTCCAGGCCTAAGTTTAGGGTACCTCCCAGGCATTTGCCGTTTATGACACGAAAACCTCAGTCAGGGAGGTCCTGGCCGGATTCGAACTCAGACCTCCCGCTCACGAGTCCGCGACCTCGAGTGAAAACAATAACTTATTCTGCCCCTCCTCTGGCCGATTGAATAGATATTAGTTACTTAGCTTCTTTTCACAAGAGCATCCAACATCCTGACGTTCCTCTGATGTTCAAACTCGCAGCTACAGTCTGATTTTTCGTCTAAAGTAACCTCAGCCAACGGAGTTCACTTGCAGCTGTGCTAGGGCGATGTGTGCTGCTATTTTTATGAAGTGCAATAATTTTAGACGTCGGAAACGGAAAGATAAATTTATTCGCGAAGCGGAGACGGTATCAGCAAATCGTTCCAAATAGGGACCGTTTCCTGTTGTACATCTTTTCAAAGATGACAGTAGATAATATTAGCCAGTAAGCAATACATATCTTACAAAGATCAATACTATTTAGGGTTGCCACTAGAAGCAAGTACGTACTTTTCTTCGCGGAATCATAAACTAAAGAAACTAAATCATCAATGCAGATTACGAGAATTTGAGAAATATCATTTTATTGATAAATGTAATATATAACAACATTAGGCCTACACTGCACATTGTTATGTTTAACATAACGCATTACTTTGATATACTAAACCTGGCTCATTATGCCAGACATACAGGAAGACAGTACCTCTCTCAAAATGTTATTTTCTTTAATTGAATCAAAGAATTCCTACATAACATTACTTTACTTTAATTACTAGCAAAATTTTATTTTACTGACTTTCAGTCTATTTCCTCTCTACTGATGCTAGTGTACTCGGAAGACATAAGTGATCCTTGGCTCTTTAAATATTTCCACTTTGAATTTCAGAAGAATATTACTTAATTTTCTTAGTGTCTTATTAACAATTGCCACTTCATCAAAAATGTGTAGTGTAACAAATTGGTTGAAACCAGCAAATGGCCCTTTACCCCCTTTTCCGAGCATAATCTTAAAAATAAGTCCTCTGTTTATTACACCTATCTATAGATTAAAGTATTTGCATGTTGCATTACTGAAGCAAAATCATGGCTGAAAAGATCAAATTGATCTTTGGAGGACAGTATTCTTGCAGGTTATACTTGGCCAACGGAAAGCTTTTAGAGATAGATCTGTTTCTGTGCTACTTTGTGATAACGCAAAAGTCTTCCATTTTCCAGTCATACAATGTGTTCTAAAATAAGTGGTTTATGAAACAAGATTTATGAAATGTGATCCCTGCACACAATGCATGTATTACGCTAACGGTTTGAATCACAATCAAATAGGAAAAATTCAAGTCACGGCCGACGGGGGGGGGGGGGGGGGAGAGCAGATGGTAAGAGTGGTGGCACGGAAGTCGAAGCTCCGTGGTTTGAGTCCCGGCATGACCTCGCATTTTTACTATCTACCTCTGATTCCACACCGTAACCTAGCACACGGATTGTGTGAAGGATAAAAAAATAACAGTACTTTCAAATAAAAAAAACCCTAAAAGTGTGGCTAACTACGATGGGCATAAGCACTGGAAGGTTTCAAATTGCCTTCAGTGCTGAAAACTCTCCAACGGGATAACCTTAAGAGGTCTCCGGGTATAGCACAGATAAGGAAAATTCGTGGTTGTGGCTGTGGCCGGGCATGGCATGGTATCTGAGATGGTAAAAGCATCGAAAAGTCGAAGATCCGTGATTCTAGTCCGGGCCGCGACCTCAAAATATTAATTGTTGATTCCAAAATTGCATTTATATGAAACATTTATTTGGGAGTTCAAAAACTCTCCATGGGGATAAAATGGGGAAATTCTGCTAGATTAGCAGGAATTTTAAATCACATTTGTTGGCAATATTGCACGGTTTAAAAGGTCAAATAAATTGGCAGATTTCTGAAGTACAGCAAAGGGAAATTGTAGTTCTATAGTACTTAGAAACCAATCAGCATAGAGATATAACTAATTTCTATTTGGAAAGACGATTGTGCTTTATACGATAACAGGAAATGAGAAACATGAAGTGGACGCTTTTAATCAACAAGGTCGAAAAATTAACTCGGAATAGATATTCATAAACATATAAATCATGTTTTAAATGTTTTCAGAGCTGTAGTTCTTACCTATGACACCTCACAGCTAAGGTCTCTCGAGGCTGTTAGGCAGACTCATTATCAAGACATGAGTCTTGTCATCCTTACAAATAGCTACTGTCTTCTGTATGTTTAACAAATTGTCTCAGAGTTCACTGAACTGGTCCTGAAATGCAACAGAGCAAAGAGCACTTCCCTTCAACATGATCGTTCATCATCCAATGCAGACCCGCACCGGATGACGTTACGATTTAAAGTAATTTAATAGGCACCCCTCCCTCCTTGTCACTCATAATTTTGAGAAACCCAGACAGCTCATTTCCATAACTACACGGGTTGCGCTAACAATTTCCTTGTGTCTATGACATCATGGCAAAGTGCATCACAGATGCTAACCTAGTATGTTTAGTGGTGTTTTAACGTATACTTCGTTCAATATGAAAATGCTTTTCTTGGGTTGTTTCGCTTTTTAAGTTGTAAAAGTGATTCTATAATGTAACATGCAATGGAAAATGTATGTTGGTCGAGTTTGCGATTCGCGGGCGCAGTTTGTCTCAGTCCAAGAGATGCCGCTTTTAGATCTGCCATTTGTACGCTACTTGAGTTCTGTAATAATATTTAAAACATGAAATAACTGGAAAAGTACTCCCCAAAGTGCATAGATATACATGACTTTAATATAGAGGAAGAGCTACAAATAAAGAATATCGTTTTATTTGCGGCTGCTATTATAAAAACAACTAGGAAAAGACTTATGAAATTCTACACAATGTTTAGCCACATAAAGATTTTAAGAGTATATGGGATGTGCATTATGTAATATGACTGATAATGAAATGTAAAAGACATTTTTAAAAAACCTGCATTTCCATTGTTTTGAAAAACAGGGTAGAAACATGGAATACTGTTTCAAGTATAGTTCAGTTAAAACTATTTATTAAAATTATTTTTTTCCTGTGAATCTAAGGAAGGGGGGGGGAAACAACAAAGCTGCTCTTGTCATTCATTTTAAATAATCATAATAAGCATTTGCCACAATTATTGCTACATTTAACATAAGACATTGGTGAGATTTTCACCAGCACGTCGGAAAGAAGCATCTGTGCGTTTCCTGAAAGATAATCCAGTGTCTCTTCATTAAAAGCAGCAATTGCATCCTTCCTGCCCTCTTGTTAGCCTAAAGAAGTTGTTCATTATTGTAAGAGCAATTGAAGAAAATGTTCTTCATTTGATAAAAAACTACCGCTTTTGGCAACCTCACTTGTTAACATGTTTTAATTTACCAACACAAACAGCATCTTTTTGTCACTTTAAATATTTGCTATGCTTTAAGGAAGCCTCTCTTTATTTCTCTTGTTTGTTTTATTGCTTTCTGTATCACGTAATCCCTAACGGACAATTACTAGTATTTCATATTAGTGACACTGCAATATTCGAAATTCTAACCTCAAAACATATGGAAACGCGCATGCAAGATAAACAAATAATACATGGCAGTGATGCCTGATACGAGCACTACAGCATGATTCATGTGGATAAAATTAACAAACAACATGTTACCAATAATATCTATTTACTCTCAAGCATAATTTACTCTAAAATGAAATCACTTCAGATTTTAAATTGTAAAATATAGCTACCACCAAAAGAGTGGGATACCCGAGTTTCACGCTGTTTACTATCTTGTTTGACCTCCATCAGAGTGCAGCACCTACAAGACCAAAAATTTGGTGTTGCATATTACACCCCTATTCCAATATTGTCCCCTTTCCTCTATACGAGGGTCATACTGAAAATCGTAAGCAACCCAATGTTAAAATTCAATTCCAATAATGTAACAAAAAAAAAAAAAAAAAAAGAAAGAAAGAAAGAAAGAAAGAAAGAAAGAAAGAAAAGAAAAGAAAACACTGCAGAATCGTAATCTATAGACTTTACAACACATGTTGCCATATTATGGCGTCATCAGCTTCTATCACGTAACCAGAGGCAGTATTTCCAAAATGGCTGACATCAACGTCTCGTTTCGACAGCGTATTGTCATTGAATTCCTTCTTAAAGATGGAAAATCTGCTGCTGAAATTCACCTCAGATTTCAACGTGTCTATGGAAATGTCTGCATGGGTGCTAGCAGTGTTAGGAGATGGGCGAAATATTTCAAAGATGGGAAAAGAGTATCCAAGATGAGCCTCCTAGCGGTCGCCAGCGAACTGCCTCCACGGAACGCAACAAGGAAATAGTTGATCTCATTACAGAAGATAGGCATACCACTGTGGAAGAAATCGCTACAAAACTTGCAGTAGGACATTGTGTAAAAAAGCTTAGGTTATTGAAAAGTTTTTGCGCATTGGGTCCCGCGTTTATTGACCGAAGACCACAAACTTCAGCAAATAACCATCAGCCAAAACCAACTTCAGAGATTTCAAATAGAAGGTGATGATTTTTTTTTTTTTTTTGACGAGTATTATGACAGGCGTTGAAAGCTGGCTCCATCATTACGAGCCTGAAACAAACGCCAGAGTACGGAATGACGCCCTTTGGATTCGCCATCGAAGAAGAAAGCGAAGACAGTGCGATCTGCTGGGAAGATTGTGGGTAGCGTATTCCGGGGTACTTAGGGTTAGGGTTGTATTCTAGTTGATTTTCTTGAGCCTGGACAAACCATAAATGCTGCCCGCTATATCCAGACACTTTGGAAGCTCCGTCGTGCATTGCGCGATGAGCGCCATGGAAAGAAGATAATTGAGTCCTCACACTTGTCACAAGGGAGAAGATCGGAACATTTGAGCGGGAAACTCTTCCACATCCTCCCTACAGTCCCGACTTGGCACCCTCCGACTACCATCTTTTTGGTTCTGTTGTTAAGGAACAGATGCGAGGCCAACACTACGAGATGGTGGAGGATATTGGGAAAGCAGTGCGTCAGTGTCTTCATGCAGCTGGAACGGAGTTCTATCGTAAGGGCATTTTCAAATTAGCTGAACGATGGGAAAAATGTGTGCAAATAATGCAGACTATGTTGAAATGTGAGGGAAAAGTCTGTAGATTACGATGATGTACTTCGTTTATCTAAATAATAAATATTAAGAGGTTTAAAAAATTTGTGCTCACTACTTTCAGTGTGGTCCTCGTATATTATTTTATTAACTGCCGTTTTTCTTTTACATTTATTTCATTATTATATTTTTTATTTGTTTCTTAAAAGTTAAATATTGGTTTGTGCAATTTCATGTATTTGCTAGTATAGTGGGAAAAGCACGTACAATCCCAGGACCCGTGCGACATGAATGAGTTAGATTTGTAACAAATATATTTCGTAAATAAATACACTACTACATATAATACCTGCCATTTAAATATGAATGAAATACCTTAATGTGTGACACATATAGGCACATACATAATAACCAATTATACAACCTGCAAAATTAACAGAAACATCTGAGCTTGGCTTAGGTTAAAATATTTGCCGGATTGAACGCTGAGCAATCTAAAAACAGAAAATACGGGATATTTTTTTAAGTTTAAAATTACGTTCGTTTTCATATTTATGCATTTGTTCACACATTTTGAAAGAAATGTTTACTGAACCAACTCGCAATTGAACTTTCTACGATTAAATGCCACCAAAATTCTGCCTTAGCCTCTCATTACCAAAAGTATGTCATACTTTAGGAAGGATAAATTAAACATATTGCATTTCTTAAAGTGGATTCTTCCAAAATGAGTAAAAGAGAGAGAGAAAGTGAGAACGCAGAAACTTCTTAGTGCAGCATCCTGATTCACCTTCTACACACGTAATCCGCCACTGCACAGTTTCTACAAACGTTGCAGGTTTATAACTTACCTAAATCATGCCCCCCCCCCCCGTACAATAATGTGTACAGTTCAAAGCACATTCGGTTTCAAGTTTCCTTTCCGGGATTGCAATACGCAATAATATTCAGTGTTTTGCAAGCAACGGGACACCTGGAGCCAGATGACCTTATTCCTCAGGCATGTGTACTGGGTAATTACTCTGCGTGGAGAGAGAACAGTGATTAGCGAGCTTTCACAAGCACACACACTTCTGTTGCACCACACGCGCTTTTGAAGTAAATTTTTCACTTCATCCCTTTGGCTGAACACCACCTAACATGTGCAAACGACTTGAGGTATTTCCGCCAGTAACCCTCCGCAAGAGGTAATTCAGATAGTTTAAAATTAAAACTGCAAAAATGACGCCGTAATTATTACATTTGCAGTTTTGATAAACGCCCTTTGTGAACATTACTAATCTTTGTTTTCCAATTACGCTTACATTGTAAAACATCTGCTGAGAATTTTATAGTTGCTTTCCAGATGTACCTAATAGGTTTTCCATGTTCCGTCACACGCATCTTTAATTATTACTGTATCTTGCTAGTAATTTATTACTTGACTAGCCTACTGTCCGTGACCAAATTTTTCCCATGGGATTAAAAATATAAAAGTAATCTTATAAGTAAATGCCCGCAGAATGTGGATTTGCATATTTTGTTTATATTAATCAATTTTCTTAATTACCATAAGGCAGATGAAAGGAAGGAAAATGGGTGTAAGACGAAATGGCATTTTATTCCCATTTCATTTCTTACTTATCTTATCCATCACGTAATGGTAGAATATAGTGCACAGAGTTAAACTGGTAAACTTCGACAGTTTTATGTAATAGCTAGCAAATTCTTGAAAAATCTATGCAAAATATGCAGTTAGTTGCAGACCTTAATTCTATTGTTCTTCTATTCAACAATTCGTAGAGTTGTAAAGCAATGGTAAATTTTAAATCAAAAAGTAGTCCTAGTAGAACTGGCAGAAGAAGATCACCCTGCGCTCGGCCTATTGCATACATATCAGGCGACCTCATCTGTTCGCATTGTGGACGTTTCAAATACAAACCGGAGATTTCTAAAACCGGAAACGTGTTAAGAATTAACAAGAGACCACTTAGCCTCCGGCATATTAATTTTAAGGCTCTTTAACATGTGTTATCGTTCGTAACTGTGGGAATTACACAATACAAAGACCATCAACAAAAAGATATGAGCCACATTCAAGTACGATATATTTTTAATACTACTTAACGGCCATTTTCATGGCTGAAACATCACAAACGGTGAACACTGGGCGTTCTGACCATGAAAAAATAAGAGACTCGAGCAACTCTATACGGAAAACGTGAAGTAAGACGACCGTATGTGACTCAAGCACCGCAGGTGGATACAGAACAGGATAAGGCACGCCCACGTCACATTTCCAGCTAAAGGGAGCAGTATGGACGTGGGCGGGCACTTTCGGCATGCTCTGCAACTGCTCCCGATTTCTGCCAGCAGTCATGCCTCCGCTTCGTTCCTTCTCTATTGACCAATGTCTCATCCGTGGTTCAGTGTCGCACCACAACATTCGTTACTTTATTTCGCTTAGCGGACAGCAGCTAAATTATTTCTGAAGCAAACGTTACGTATTTTCTCATATCTAAATTTGTTTTTAAAAATTTAAATTGCTGGTTTGTACTTTGTACCGCGCAACCCATTTAACCATCTGCCAACTGATCGACATTGCCGGGATTTGCTCCAGGGCGACCAGAAGGCTGTTTTGTGGGTGGCCAGCTGGTTGACTGACTTGTTTCTGATGCATAACGTTTGTTCCAGTTGCAACTTGAGAGGAATGGAAGTATATGATGCACACCATGTGACAGAAACACTCTTAAATTCTACAATAATTTATGAGTGGGGGCAAAACCGTGACCGTTTTCAATGAACGGCAGTCACCGGGATTTATTTCGCAGTTTCCCGAACTTCCTGCTTTGAGATACAAGGCACCAGTTTCATAGTTTTAACGTAGTTTTACGCCGATCGTTTAAAATAAAATGTTTCTAATAGGATAAAGAAACAAAAGTACCTATTACAACTGTCATTCTGTGCATCTATTAAAAACGTTAATGTCATACCATTCTACCGTTTGCAAACGGACCGATAACGCCACAGTTTTGTTTGTTCGGTGGCCAGATAGTTAAATGGAACAAATGAGGCGTTATTAGAACGTTAATTTTGTTTATAACAAATTTTGGATAAATGTTTATATTATTAATACTGCAAAACACTAAAATCAGAGACACCCTCGATATCTTGGATTTTTTTGAGAATTGAGATTTTCTGAAAATTTGTTTTTATTCCAACTCCTTCATATCCGTTCCTAAATAATTTCCAATACTCCCTGATTGCATTTTATCTCTATATTAGCATTTTATAGCGTTCATTGCTTGTTAATGTCACGACCATCTGTGCTGACAAAGAACTTTGAACTGTCAACAGCTACAAGTGGAATGTTCGGTAATGCCTGAACTTAACCTCGGTTTTCCAGTCCGAACCGTTACATCAGGAATTGAGGAATTTCAACCCGCGACTCGTAATCAGTAAACATATAAGGTGATCAGTTAAGATATGTGTGTAAGTGAACTCTGCAACCTGACGTGCAGAGTCCTGACCTTCTCGTCATTTTCTTTAGTCGCTTAGGCGAATGCTGGATGGATATTTCATACCCAAGAAAGTTCTGTACTCCCATGTCATCTCATTTCTTTCCGTTGGTTCTGTTACAGGGTTGAAAGTGTCAGGCAGGGGGCTGGTGCTGTGTGGGAGTGGCTTGTGCTTTGAAGAGGTTTCTGCCCCGCCGTCTGGTATAGAAACGGCCGTTCTGAAGGATTCGAACTCCTAGGAAAGGGGTGTTCGCCTGGGACACCATGTATGTCCCAGCCTCACTGTTGCTGGGTTTCTGGTCGCCCGATGTGTCCTTCACCGCATCCCTTTTAACGGCCAGCCCTTGAGCACCTCCATGTCCTCCTCCTCCTTCTGCCGTCCAATTCAGAATGACCATTCCGCATGCGCAAGGCACACATAATTAAAGAAGGGTCTTCGAAAACTTTACTGCAAATCTGATTTAACCAGTTGCAAACAAATGGGGGCAAGTATGTGGCAATAAATATATACAATAATTTCGTTGAAATATTGAATTGTTGTGGGTTACTTTTCGTATGTGGTGTTATTTTATCGGGTTTTAATTTCCATAAAACAGTTAGCTGAAAGTATGTATCGGTAAAACAAGCAATTAGGCTTAGTTACGGCATGTTTAAGGCTCGCTAAGCGAACATTAAAGCTGTAAGGCTGGGCCTATCTAAAAGCTGGATGTTGGCTCGTTATGTATTAATTTTAATGGAAACAGTTCCTTGTTTGAACCAGTGCGCTGTCTGTGACATAGTTAATCACCAATAATACGATGGAAGTCCTAGCCTTGCATAGTAGTTATTTTTCAAGTCACTTGAAGGGGGTATTTAATTCACTTTTCAATACTGTGTAGGGTAACCTTGGTCTCCGTCTATTTGATTATATCTGCCATCTTCTGGGATTTTACAGATCCTAAAATCCAACAGAAGGACCAGGATGCAGACGACATCAATATAAAATACACCATTTCGCTATTTTAGTTGTATTGCGGTATCATGGAATGATATCACCATTTTATTTCAACAGTAAATACAATTTACTATGGTTTATTATTTAAAACTCATTCTTAAACTCCCTCAATCATAGCCGTTTAAAAGATTGGTAGCTTATGAATCATCACATTAGCTATTTTTGAATATTTTCCCTCTACTTCTACATAATTACAAACCGAAGGGAAACGGCGCGATATCTTACTAACATTTTGGAGAAAGGGGCGGTAAATTGCGAAATAACAAGTAATCATGTCAAGAGGACTAATGCACATTTATAGAAAAAGAACCGGATTGAGCTCATACAAATTTAGGTGTGAGTCATAGAATATGAACTTTTTTTAAAAAAAAATATTGTACGTAATTATCATTTACATTATTGTTTTGAACATAAAACGTCTCATTGCAATATTACAAAGTATTTTCGTGGTGTACATATTTGCAATGCCTCAGCCTACTCCAAATGAGTAGCACTCTTGTTGAAAGTCTGTTAATTACCGTGCAACTCGTACGAGGGAACATTTGTAACCTACGTCCTCTCTTTGCCATTGCCTTAGGTGAATCATTAGGGTTAGTTGTGCTAAATATGTGTTCGTGATTATTGAACTTTATTACGATCAGTAACCTTTTCTTCTGTACACTTGTTCCTTTCCAAGTCATAATTGTTGCACTTTTGAAGTGGTTGTGGTGCCAATGATCTGACTACCTATGTTGGCCTCTTTGTCGCATTCTCGATTTCACTCACCAGTATTTCGTAAAGATCCTGTCTTCACTGTCGATGTGTAGTTTTTATAACATATTCCCCTGTTGAAGCCTGATCCAGTTTGTACTTCCGTTAACTGTGAACTGACATTTATAAGTTTAAAGGGCTATCTCCAGAAGATGCAATGTTATGCATCTTTCTACAGGAAGTCCTATTCTCCTTTTACTTATTACAAGAGTTACACAACTTAGCCAACCCTTTCAAACTCCTTGCCAATTTAACTTGACCTCTCTGGCGTTGCAGGCTTGGGTGCGTTTTGCATGCACGCTGTATCAGCAGTGCTTCTTCTTCAAGTGTTCTGGCTTCGCACCGAGTCTGCAGGCTCACGGGACAAACCTTGGGGTTCTGTTTAGCCAAATGCGTATGTTCAAAGAACGGAAGAATTTAAAAGTATACCTTTTACCAAGAAACTGATGTTTAAAGGGGGAAAAACTGTGGAATGGAAAAAGAAAGAAGGGGGGAAAGGGAGGAAAGCAAAAAAGAAAAACAGAAAACAACAAAGTCGCCTTGAACGTTTCTGATAAGTGTGCTTGATAAATTATGTTTTAAAATGAAAAAGTTGAATTAAACGAACCAAATAAGACACCGTTCTTTGGGGAAAGGGGACAGCATCGACGACTTTTCTGGTGAGCTGTTGTGTGCAATATGCTAATATGGCGGACGGCCGAGGTTGCTAAGGCAAGGATGCGGTTCGAATCCCACCAGGACAGTTTTTCCTGATTAACGATTTTACTGGATTTCCTCGTCCTCACCTTTGGCAAATACCGGGGAAATACCCTATACTAAAACCTAGAACACTTACTTTTAAAATTCCTTTCCCAAGTATGCATTTTATACATTTACAGTGAGGTTATTTAAGTTAAGGGCCACCTGAGAGCGGCTTCTTGTTGCAACCACCACAACCGAAAAAATGAAGATTAAGTTACTATCGACATTCTTACAGAAAATATAAAATTATATTATATTTAAAATTTATTACAATACCCAAACTTCGTTATGAGAGATGTACAAAATGTTGCTCCTCAGCGGTAATACTTTGTCGGCATTTTACATAAATTTCGTAAGAACGCCGCGTTCGGAACACTTTCCTGTGAATGAGACCAGTTTTCGTAAATTTTTAAAAAGGTTAGGGAACAGTTTCTCTACCTGGAAAACACTTTCCAGGATATCTTCTTGCGAATCTACCGTGTTTCTTTAAGAAATCGTTTCCACAACTGCAACTGCAAGTTGCATTTCACGGCCTCCATGACTGGCTTTTTCAGTAGTAGTCGCGCTCTATCGAGCTGAACTTAAAACAATCCCATTGTATTATCAGTGTCCACCCTATTTAAAATAATGACAGGAGAAGCAACAGAGAATTTAATTAATCATTTATGTCTTTGCTTTACAAATTTATAATATACGATTTGGTACATTATGAATAGGAAAGCTAGCAAGTCTGAATGCTATGACAACTGAACGGTGATATAAACATTTAGAAGTGTTAACCGACTTCAAACTGGATACAATATTTATTTAAATTAAACGTGTTACATTGCATCCAAAATAGCGGTCTATGACATTAAGCACTGCCTAATTTCCTTTCCTTTGTGCTTTATATTCTTTCAATTTAAATTATAACGCAGGTCAGGGAAATTCTACTTGCTAATTTACTTTATGGAAAACAGACCACATTAACAATAGATACAAATACAACCCCGTCAGAACCAAAAAATGTCTTAATTTAAAGCTGCTTTATACAGCAAATCTGATCTGACGAAAACTAATCTGATAAAATTGGGAAATGTTAATATCGTGTAAAGAACGTTAATTCATATAATGAACTGAGACCATAGCTCATTGACGATGTTCTCAGCACTATCACAATCACGCAAATCATTCCTAATTCAGTATTTAGACAGGTTATATTATTGACACAATAAATGCAGTCAGTTTACTGGATTGCTTAGGAACATGTCGGAAGACTTCAAACCAGGTCGAACAGTGCAGTTATCCATAATGAAATTCGGAAGTCCTATCTACGGCTCTTAAAGAAAAAGCCAGTTTACATTACATGCAACACACCGACTTTCCTGGCATCATTTAAGGGGAGTATGAAAGGGCTTATACTGGTAATGTTAAATTCACCAACTTCATTTCCCATTTTCTCAAGGACTATTCAAGCTAATAAAATGAAATGAAACTTTTATAACATAGAGATGCACATAATTCAAATTTGCTGATAATTTTCACTAATATACCTATACTATGACTCTGAAGCAATTTATAAATTATTTTCAATTGTTTGCTTTTATCTATTCTTTTCCATTTTATATTTTTAATTTGTTACATTTTTGTCCTTGCTAGAAATAAAACATGTATTTAGCAGGTTCAACATGTGTGTGTTATCATTATTAATGACGCGAATCTCGAAATAAACTATGCACATTTTTTTCTTGTTCTGGGGAAGGTAAATTGGCTGCTAAATATTAGAGTATTTAATAGATAATTTCAAAAGGCCTAATAGTTCTGTTCTAAATAAAATTAAATGCACATATATACAAAGGAAACCGTTAATTGGTGTCCGAATTGTAACACTCAATTTATAAACTCTTCCTAATAACTTTTCATTGACTGAGTCATGCACACGCTCTATATGAGTTGCAGACTGTTTATCAACTCTCGTTAACGCAGTTGCAGTAAACAAGAGTCATATAAGCAAATCACAGAAATTATGGTCGTTCTGAGAACATTGCAAGTCATCCTTGCACGCCTTCTTTATTTCATGCGGTATGAACTGATTCAAAATGTGGACACGGAGTCGCTAGAATTTCTTCCTCCATGTTTAAAATGAAATTTATCAGTAAATCCGTTAAGTTTATTAAAACAGACGCTTGCTTCTCTAATAGTTACAACTAATTTAATTTTGAAGACGCGGCAGGTACTGTTAAATTGGAATGACAGTTCAAAAACATTTTCTTATTTATTAGATCAACTGCTTTGCAGCTACCGTCCTTGAGCTATGCTATGACATGGTGTTAAGGAATCCGATGAAACCGCCGAGAGAAACATTTGCCCGGGCATCCAAGCGACATGGTTGCGGCTCTGCAATCTGGACACGGTTCACCAGTCCGTTCAAGAACATAGGACCCGTATGCAGCGCAGCTAGTCATAGAATAGCTCCCCCTTCTATCCGATGAAATGAGAGAATTAATGTCAGGTAAGGCGACGATATAGTGGAATGAAACCGGGAAAACTGAGAACTTTGATTTTTAAAAAAAGTTCCGACACTATTTCATCAAAATGGCACTCCACCATTCATCGCGGTCACCTAAAGCTTTTATCGCCCTTTCAGAATGGGTCAATTAATTTTCGTTGGTTACTTGAATTGAATTTGCACTGTCTGGTAAATATGTCATATCTGGGCATTGCGAACAGATTATATAACTAAAACAGCAGTAGAAGGTTTTAATGGATCAAACAGCTTGTATGCCAAGTATGGAGGGAGCTGTTTCCCAACGTATCGTACGAAGTTTCATTTAAAGGGATTTCAAAGAAGGTGGAGTTGTAAAGTAGCTGGTTTAATACCCGATGTGGAGACAAGGTTAAGAGCAAACATATACCAGTATGCCGAATATCTGCATCTAAATCGTGTTCGTGCAGTTTTAATTAATAACAGCATTATTTGGGCATATCATTTGCATCTGGTACTTGGCCTATGACAGTATTTCTACCCTCTGAAGTATGGCTAAACGAGATAAATTTTCATAAAGAAAGAAAACTCAGAATTATCTTCCACGACTCATGTTTGTTATATTGATATTAATATTTTTTCCATGCGTGGGGCCAGATTATTTTTACTGTTTGGTAGACTCCATTCCACGAAGAACTAACATGCTTTTCGAGCAAGAAGGATATTGGACAAGCTACTGTATTATTTATTTGTTTATATTTTTTGTTTATTTAAATTTTATTGGGACTGAACCGTGTTAGGTCACAGTACACAGGTCTTAACGGCAGCAATATACATTTTAAAAGTACAAGCATTGGAACTTCCTCTTATATTTAAAAATTACCTCTAAACTGAGTTGCTGGTCATGCAAGCAAGGAAAAAATTAAATATAAAAAGTGTAGATACTGCGTTTTTTTCTCATACATGTGCTTATTTTAAAACAGAACATTTCGTCACATGCTTACTAGATTTATGGTTAAAAATTTAACTATTCAAAGTTGGCATCTCATGATCTCATGTTATGAGATCATGAGATCATGATATCATGTCATCATGTTGGCATTTCATGTTATCAAGATCTTTGTTAATACACATTTACTTCAATAGTGGGTTTAAACAATTTGCTATTTTTTAAAGAGTTTTTCGTCATACTAAACTTATTTTTACTTTACAGTATTTTCCTCCAGCACTTCCTGAAGTTACAACTTGCGTAACATTAACGGAGGATTTCCCACTCAAGTAATCAAAGCATTCACTTGAGACATGGTGTACGATGTTTTAGAATTAATACTTGTAGCAAATGTGATTAATTGACGAATTATTTTGAAATCACATGTACAATTTCTTTGTTTGACGTGTTATAACTTAAAATTAAACAGGAAATAAACATTTGATGTTACATGTAATTAATTCATTACTATCTTCATGTTTAAGCAACTTTGGCTACCTATTTGTGTACACGTTTCTCATTTTAATATCACATAAAATTAAAGATCTAGTTGTAATGCAACAAAACAACGCCGAGAGACAAGTTTCCCATCATGCTTTTGCAGAATACAGAGAAATGTACTGATTTAAAGCAACGAAGTAAAGAACTTTCACGTAAAAGCTATACCGCACGCACTGTGTTGAATCCCATTGGAGGCGAGGGGCACGACACGCCCAGCCGACGAGAATCAAACGCCATGCCAGAAATTTTTATGGTTCTAGCTAAATATCTTGTTAATACTCCAATACATTCTGTGTATACACACGAGCATGTGTTCCATTTGAGTTTATACATTTTAAGGCTAATATTTATGTTTTATAATCTTTGCCACGTTCTTTGCAGAATGCTTACCAACTATTGGTCCGTCCAACAGTTGGAAGTCGGTCCTGGTGGTGTAATGGTTACCATACTTGCCTCCTACACCCAAGAACGCGGGTTCGAACCCCGGCCAGGACCAGGATGGATTTTTTCGGGCGTAAAAATCCTAAGTATGGCTTCCTTCGGAAGAGAAGTAAAGCCGTGGATTCCGTGTCGTACATTTGCGGCACGAAAAAGAACCTCAAGCCTGAAAGAGAGGCCTCTGAGCAAAATTTGTCGGCCGTTTCACGCCCTGAGTTGAATGGGACGCTGATGACCTCAAATGTTACAGAGCGTCCATAAATAAATCAATCCAAAAAAAAAAAAAAAAAAAAAAGTTGGAATAAATCGAAGCAGAATGGTTACGATATGCTTCTTGCTTTTAGGGCATACCAAATGGAAACACATATGTCCTCGACAATCAAAAGTCAAATGTTTACTTCAACTAAGTGTTTTCTTCTTCTCGTAATATAATATATTGCCAGCATTTGTTTTTGCTCTTCGGTGAAGACTAAGACACATGAGGAAAGGGGAACAGAGTAAAGAACTCAGTTTAAAGTACAACACTGACTCACATAATGTCATTTATGAGCATGGACCAGACGAATTGTAGACTTGGGTTCTAATATTAGTAAAGCAAATGGTTTTTCGTATCACAAAATTATAATCTGTCGCCATCATATTGCTATAAAAAAGTTGAATTCCTCCGCATTTTCCCAATTTGTCGTAGCTTGCAGAAGTGGAGTGAGGCCACCGCTCAAGCGTAAAGAAAATTAAGTTGGACAAGTAAAAAGTATTGCGATACGGTGACCACGGATGCTACGTGTAGGCAGGCCGAAGGTCACAAGCTGTTTCATTACCTAACACGACTCTGCCCCACACCCTTTATTCTCGAAGCTAGAAATGTTCTGTGCCCGACGGTATATAAATGTATCGCCTTAATTTGACCTTATGTCAGTCTTAATAAAAACATTTATGGTCTTTTTACAAAATATTGAAATTGTTCAACAATCAGAAACATGTTACGTGCCTTTATAATTGTTAAATGGATCCTTTGTTTATAAACTGCTTTGAGGAGGCTGGATGACACACACAGGCAAGTTATTAGTAAACGGGATCTTGTTCTGCTGACATCGGCCCGCGGCGCAGTAAAGTTGCGAACCAGTTGAAGAGCGGAAAAAACGTCCAAAAGTTTTTTTTTTTAAATAAATGTTTACGTTGTTGACGAATATATCTTGGTTCCCGTGGCATGCCAACTTTGCTGACACCTCCAGTTGCCAGAAGATATCTATGTCGTGCTGTTGGTTACAGTGAAAGCGGAAATAACTTCAAGATTAACGTTTTTATCGGCTTTGATTTGTGCAGGTCTATTGTTCTGTACTACATACAGTAGATTCTCCCCCTTCCGCATAAACGTGCGTTTTGCCACCAAGTTTTGTGGCTACGGTTTAAGAATCTTCTTAGATTTAAAAAAGCTGAATTTTGTACTCAGTAATTCTAGAAATCTGAGGATTCAGAATATTTGGTTTCGTTCTTTATAATAATTTCGGTACATGGTGTATTACTCTTTCGGTTAACACTTTCTCTGATAATGAAACTCTATTGAAACTCACCTCTGTTACTCGAATAATCCTGTCAGCGTTGATGTCGTTACTGCTGGGCAAACAGACTACAATCACCGTCCAAATCAGCTGTTCACTATCAGCGGAATTTGACTTGTTACGGATGTGTTGTAATCTCCGCCAGTATAATATTTATGAAAAGTGGGAGATGTCACATATCATTAATACTTTATATTCTTAATAATAAACCACACACTCTTAACACCAATTTTAGAAAGCCAATTTTCCGCTTGTAATGCTTCTGTCGTTCGGATCTTTGAAAAGCATTACTTGGAGGTTTTTACTTGTTTTATGGGATATGATTATAGTATAAGTACAAGAAACACTTTGACATCTTCACTTTATTATGTTACTAAAATTATATTATCGGTCCTGTTGATCTAGTAGTAATATACTTGCCTCTTAGACTCAAAGTCGCGGATTCAAATCCAGGATTTCTTTTCGGGCGTCAAAATTCAAAGTATTGCTTTAAAGTACAGCCGTTGTACCCGTGTCGTATATTTAAGAACCTCAAACTTGAAAGAAAAATCCTCTGAGCAAAATTTATCGATTCCTGAATAGGTTAATGATCGGAGATATTAAAGTGTCCTTAAATAAAACATACCTAAAATACATTTACATTTTGTGTATCTCTGGAAAACGCTGGTATACTTCAGCTTCACTTTAGGTAGAATTCCTCATTCGCAACGTTTCTATGGAGAAAACAAAGCTGTTCTAAACCTCTAAGAGGAGAGGGAGGGGGAGAAGATGCTTGACACTTTTATATATAATTTACAAGCAAGAGCGGACAATGCTCTAAAAATGGTTGATTGTTGAATTGTTTTACGGACGCTCTTTAACATTTCAGGTCATCAGCGTCCCATTCAATTCACGGCGTGAAACGGTCGACAAATTTTGCTCAGAGGCCTCTTCTTTCAGGCTTGATATTCTTTTTCGTGCCGTAAATGTACGACACGGGACCCACGGCTTTACTTCCCTTCCGAAGGAAGCCATACTTAGGATTTTACGCCCGAAAAAATCCATCCTGGTAGGGATTGAACTCGTGATCTTGGGTTTAGACGGCAAGTATGGTTACCACTAGACCACCAGGACCGACAACGCTCTAAAAAGAATAGTATAACAGCGGTAAGTTTCGTTCTTATTAATTTTGTTTCGCTCTGCCTTAATTGCAATATATCTAATGCTTCATTGCATAATGCTAGTTAAAAGTGAATTATAATTAACTGCGATTGATTTTAAGAAACTGCTGGAGAAATTAACCTTTCAAATCTTTAAAAATGATATTATTATTACAATAAAACCGAACTGTTAAAATGTTGAGAGCTTTTCACTCCAAAAACAGCATCAGCGTATTCCCCCTTTAGTAAACAGAGTCACTGGACACTAGTTTCCTTCAAAAGGACAAAACATTTGTTTATGTACATACACAAAAGGTTCTTGTAGTACATTAGTTGGAAAGAAAGAATCGGCCTGAGATTCTTGGTCTAACTCCGACCGTGACCCGAATTTTTCAAGTCTGGTTCTTCCTTTCCAACTATGTCCTAAACAGGACCAGTGTGAAAGAACCATTCCTATTTATAATTAACCCCTACATTTTTGGTCGGTAGTCAAAAGTATCCCTAACGAGTCGTTAAGAAATAAATCTCTCATAGTAGAGAATCCCAGATGTGTGTGAAGGCGCATTATCGCGATGAAGAGAACTTTCTTTTTCGCAAGGTGTGGCTCTTTAACCGGAATAGCATTCTTCAGTTGATCCGATAATGATGTTCTGTCCTTCTGGAAGCAGTCTATGAGCACCACACAATGAAAATCTCAGAAAGTCGTAGCCATAACTTTACCTGAATATGGAACCGTTTTTTTTTTTTTTTTTCTCTCTCTCCTTTCTTTGCTGCACTTTCACCTGTTGCCATCCTCTGTTTGGGCTGCTCCTGGCGTAATGACGAATCCATGTTTCATCTACTGTTAAAACTTTATTTGATAATATCCTTTGAGCGGAAAGCTTTTTCATACCCAAAACTTCGTGTAAAATGTCGATGTCTTTGCAATATCAGTCAACTCGCGTACCTTCAATCAGCAATCACTAAGTAAAGAAATGCGAATTTTTGTCACAATCTCGTTGGTCGTGTCAGTTTTGGGTTGCCCTAAACGCTCATCATTAGACCCTACTTAAATTCACCTACCCCCTACACGTAGAACAAGGAGGAGAAGCATTTAATGTGGAATCTACATTCTTTTGTATTGTTGAAGTTAAACCGTTCAAAATGATGTACTTTGTATCACAGTTTCCATTTTGTAGAAAACGTTAATACTAATTATGTTTACGCGGTCGTCACAAACAGATGATTACACTTCCGAGAAATTTTAGAACACCCCTAGCATATAGTCTGTACGAACAGTGATATATTCCTAGTTATGCCAATTCCATGCGCAATCACCTCACTTCCTTCATTATGTTAAATTCTGCAACATGACCAATGTGTCAGAATTTATATGCCTGCTTGATTCAGTCCCACGTGTTTTCAACTTCTATTAGATTGTTGGCAAATTAATGGTTGCTTGGTATATTATCAATTTTAAATAACACACATTTTGAATTAGCATTTTATTTTAAAGCTTATACTGGCCTACTTTATTAGTGTTACCATAGTTGAAAATTAGATTTTTTTTAAATATCTTTTTCTAAGCAGGATTTTGAGTTAAAGTTTTCTTCATGATGTTAAAACTGCAACGTTGCAGTGTAAATTGTTCCAAACGTTGTGAAATTACGGAAAGAAGGAAGCATTTCAAGTTGGTCCAAATGTTCCGAAATGGGAATTTTAGCCTTGAAGCCGAGAAGATCGAGGACATAACAGCATAGTTGATCATCAGCTCGGGGAACTTGTTGAGGCAAATATGTCAAACTACTCGAAAGTTTGGTTAGGAACTCGTGCTTGCACTTTCAACTATATTCATTTGAAGAAAGTAGGAACATTGAAAAAATTTGATAAATGAATTCCACATACATTATGTGAGCGGTAAACTTATCTATTGTTATATAAAGTGGGTTTCCTACGATAACCGCAAACCACCGACACAATGGATGAATCTCAATCAGGCAATGAAATGCAAAATTATGTCACGTATAGGTTATGGTTAATCTGTATGGTGGTCTGCAGCTGGTTTAATACACTACACTACAATGACATAAATAAAATAGCTACTACTGGGAAAAATATACAGATCTCAATGGTGGTTATTTTGATTATTTACATTAACCTTGAATTTATTGAGTTATATTGAAGTTTTAATCACAAAACCGCCATTAATCTCGACTTAATAGTAGTTTCGTTCCATGTGATTTTTCATAGCAAAAGTATGTTATGTTATGGCGAGAAACATTTTAGTTCAATATGTCCATGCATGCATTTTTGGGACACACTGTATAGTCAATTTCTTGTTTTTATTGATACACTGATAGGGGATGTGCTCGCGTACTCACCTGCCATGACTAGAATGAGGAGTAGCAGAAGGCGCAGTAGCCGGGACTCGGGGAGGACTCCCCAGTCCATCACACCCCCCGAACTGGGCCCAGCTTCATGGCATCTCAACCTGCATCAAAACACATAGCTTCAGTCATATGTGCGTGAAAATTAATTAAATAAGAGAGGTGCAACCCAACATTCCTCTACATGTTCGTAATGACAAGCAGACACCCTTGGAGCTCTGCCGTCATAGAGTGTAACTCCACTTTTTTAATAAAAGTAGTTAACGTGATTTTTTCCCTCACAGGACATAATGTATGTCACATTATAAGGACAAATGCTTTATTATACACTTAACTGCATTAAATCCTTATATTAAGTAAATAACCTTAGATGTCTTGGAATTGGGGCATTTCGTTTTAGAAACTTGAGTTGAGTGTTAGGTTTTATGATATTGGCAGACTTTAAAAGTTATTTCAATCATGCATTCAGAGTTAACACAAATCATTTTAATTATAAAGCATTCTGAATGCGTTAAGTTATGTTGTGCTCTTTAGAAATATTTAATAACAGCAGAGGAACGTTAAAGATAGCAATGGGAATAACAGAAAGGCAATAAGGCAAAATCAAGACCACAATTAAATAAAACGGAACAGAATGTTGCCCAAAGAGATCAATACACCTGACTGTTCAAAACCAAGCTATCTAATTCCAGAAAACTGCACACATACACGTGGCTTTCAATGTAAG
Organism: Metallyticus violacea; assembly: GCA_030762175.1. Lineage (NCBI taxonomy): Eukaryota > Metazoa > Arthropoda > Insecta > Mantodea > Metallyticidae > Metallyticus > Metallyticus violacea. The sequence continues at coordinate 39,979,742 of CM060836.1, forward strand.
AAAGATTATTAAAAAACTGCCTTCATTCAAGCCTAAAAACACTTACATTTTTGGTTCATCTCAAAAGTTTCACATGTCCCTTACCTAGAAACATTAAGTTCCAGAATTTACAGTTCCATAGTTTCCTAACTTGAAACAGGTAAGTTTAAATATCAATATTTCCCTAACACTGATTGAATATAACTTTGAGGCAAATCATCTTTAAATTCTCACATATCCTATTTCATGAAAATCGAAATAAAAAATGCATTAAAATGATTTTTTTAAAATTACTAGATAATCTTCTCTTAAAACATGAACAATTAATAATGCAAAGCTACTTACGAGAACGTTAAAACATGTTATGAAAGTAAACAGGTACTAAAATTGCACTTTCAAGTATTATTTTTCATTGTGTATTTAACAATATGGAGTTAAACTCGTAACTAATTGAATGTTTATTTTAAATTAGAGAAAATTAAACACTAAACGTTTACGAGTTTTCTTCTTCTTCTTTGAGTTATGGTTTATTGGCACGGCACTGGGCCTGTTTGTAATAAATCACAAAGCCGTAAGTCTCGTATTTTTTAAATTTTGGATATTTATTGTTTTTTTTTTTTTTTTTTTTTTTTTTTTTAATGTTCTGTGATGCAGATGTAATAATCTTCTGTCCTAGCAGTCTTAAGATTCTGAAATTAACATTTTAAGCATATTATTGATTGAAAGTAAAAAGTTGTTTCCTTTAACATTTTAAAAAGTTACAGCCTTTTTTAAGTGAGAGCAGATCTTTCCAAAAACCATACATAGAGCATTAGGGAACTGCGGCATGGCCACTACCAAAATTAGTTGTAAAATTTTCCTCCGGTTACTGCCGACACACCCGCCGTAACATATTGTAATAAAACAAAGCGAAATGAAGACTTGCGTCTTGGTAATGCTAAATTGTTAAGACTTTGATTAATCATGTTATAGCTGTATTTTTGACCAGCGCATTTTGATTACGGACTTTAGCTATCTTATAAATGCAGGCACACCCAACACTTGTGCTAATATAACAGTCAATATGTATGCGGAATATTAAGTATCTTTATTTTCCGCTCCACCAAAACACAAATAAGTATACACTAACTAAATGTTAAGAAATAGTCAGGTATAATTTTAGTTGTCACCCTGTAATACTACACCTCTACATGGTATCTACAAAATGTAAATAACCCTGACACGATATAATCGACACACAAAGAGACCTCCTTGCAAGAGCAGACAGAAGAAAACCTGAGGATGGACAGCGCGGTCCATATCGCCTGTCCCACGAGGAGCTTTATAAGGACAAGGAAAGTCAGGAATAAATAAATTCCAGTCATTTTAATGGGGGCAGCCCCCTTTACGGGGCGATCCGACGTAATGATGCAAGCAGCAGCGACGTGGGACGACTGCATAATGGGCCCAGCTTTTGTTCCAACATCCTCCTCTTCCTTTTCTTTTGTTTTGGTGGTGAAAATACTCGCGGTGGTTTCGGTGAAGGCCAAGGAATAGATCTTCAACTGTCTCCCTGCAGCAGCGGCCATAAAGCTGCTCGTTTCCACGACTACGACCCAGAGCCGTTGAAATAAACGAGGGGCTGGCAGAAGGAAAAGGATGCGGTAGGTAATCAACAATCACACTGAAATGGTCCCTCACACCGAATGCAAATGTTCGGAGCTATCAACTCACGTTTCAATGGAAGTCGTACATCTACCTAAACATTAACAGTAACATTTCTGCACGTGAAATGATTACAGCATTATTTTTATCGCACAAAAGGTGCTGCCTTAGATTTTCAGAGCGAAATCAAGTGCGGTTATGTCATGAATTCTGAGGTTAACATTTGCTCTTTGATGGAACACTATTATCAATCCTTGCTTGAAATGAACTTAACCAATTGTCACAGAGCATAAATACACATTTACACCCTTGTGCAAATTAATGTAAACAAAGATCTATTTTTTAATTATTTCACAAAACTCCAAAATTACTTTTTATTAAACAGTGTTTTTAGTATTAAATGTATCCACCCTTGGCCATAATTACCATTTTCACTCATTTGGGCATAGAGTCAATGATTTTGTATACATATTTCACTTACTTCTGGGTCATGAAACCACAGAACAAATGATAATTTCCTTGGTGGTACAGTCCATTTTCTTCATCAGTTTCCTGACGATCGCCTAAAGATTTCTTACACGGTTCAGATCCGGTGAATTTCCAGGCTATTCCAAACACTGAAAACTATTTTTCGCCATGAAGTCTTTAACATTTTTCGATGCATGATATGAAGTAAAGTATTGCAGGAAAATCTACTTTTCAATGTTCAGTTCCTCTGTCAATCTTCAGTTTTGGGGCGGCTCTTTTCTCTAAAATTGGAATGTACTTGTCGCTGTTCATAACTCCGTCGTTAGGAATCAAACATTTAGTGCCTGTGAATGAAAGTAAACTGCCCCAAAACATGTTCTTTTATGCAATCTTCTGTCTCTTTTATGTCATTCGGCGAGATTTCCTGTTCATTGCTTCTCCATATTGATATTTCCTAACCCACGCCAATTTCTTTTTCTTCTTAGGAAACGTCAATAACTGTTTCGTTAAAGGTCTTGAAAATTTTCTTCCAGTCTCTAAGGCCGCCTACGCGTTGTTGAAGCATTGAATTTTATTCCTGCAGCGTCCAAATTTTTTGTATCATTTTTTTTTTTTCAGAATTAATTTTGCTGGTTCAGTTTAGATAGGCATTATCTGCCCTGGAAGTTTTTCGACCACATTATCCTTCCCTTTGAGGTGAAATTGACTCATTCTCATTTTTCCTTCTATTTATATTATTAGGGCACCCAAATTTACATTCAGCTGCCACCTATCTCTGAGTTATACTACTAAATTCATGGATTACCTCTCTTCTTACGTGTGATATCCATTATGAATAAAAAGATGCTTGATAAATAAAATGTTTAAACAGCTAGAAACACAAGTATATTGCTTAACTTTTAGTACGACTAATAAAAGCAATAATTACAATTAACTATTCCAACAATGGATACCAATAATACGGTGTAGAATTGGAGGGAAGCAATTATTAGCATTGAATAACTTATAAAATTACATTTACCTGCTTGTTCACACGCCAGTAGGTGCATTACAGTAATTAATAAAGCGAATAAAACTACATATTCTTCCTGGACATCTTGCAGTTCTATATCCATATGAATGTACATTAAACAACGCTTTTCTAAAATTACGGCAGGTTCTCCAAGGATTATGTTCAGCACATTTTACCGACATCACACGGGAAGTTTTCTGATCTGCATAAGCATATTCCGGCACGTGTGGGACACTGCGTCCATCAGCATGTGTAAACGCTATGCGCATACGTTTGCGATAACATACATGTTTGTCTCTAACCTGCTGAGAGTGCATCCCGCGGCATGTAATGTCCACTGAATATGAGAATAACATACGTTTGCGCATTCCGAAACGGTACGACGCCAACCCGGTACCTTGGCTTCCCAGATTCAACACAGGAAAACGAGAAAAACAAAGTGCTAAATGGAAATATTATGAATGACATCACCAGAGCCCGGGAGTTAAGGCATTTTGGTTAAAATGTGCAGGCAAAAACGCACTTAACATATAGAAAATAGGCAGTAATGTAATTAAAATAGGCATTTATTAGTAATGAAAACAACAATATCACTCATTATTAATGAAAATGATATTTAAAATACTTAATAATAACTTTTTTATCATACAGTTAAAGTACTCAAGTTTACTTTTTTGTTTACAAGCAACAACAAGATGATTTTCAGGGTATCAACTGTCTTAGTCAGCCGCTAATCAGACAGAACATATTTCATCATGGAAAAAGAACGTTGTACTTCCACCTAAGTGATTGGAGCATATTTAAAACAAGCTATTTCGGAAGGACCCATACCAATTATAACAGAGCATTCGTCTTTCAGGACATCATGAAAATGTTGATTAAGACAAAGAAAGTAATTTTGAATAGTCCTGGTGAATGAGCAAAAGATGGGCATTGGTTACTGGTCGAGTGCATTTCCTGTTTATGGACTTACAGGGGAATCAGGTTAATCTCTTACTTCCATACTGAACACATTTTAGGCATAGCTGTACCATTCTCGTCTTTCCCGCTTGCGATTGTTTGCTACATCACAAATTTCCTAGATTTGTCTCACGCAGATCGATACAAGGCCATTCGCCACAATACAGTGCCCTATACTTATTTCCTGGTATTCGTATGCTTGAGGTAACCGTGCGTTCTTTTCATTTATGAAAGTTCTGCTATATAAAGAGCTTAAGTGAATGGGTTGAGAAGAAAGTTTTTGACTGTTTGAAAAGAAATAAATATATAACAAGATTCTCAATAGATGTTCTAGTGAGGTGAACCTGCACTTTAATTTTTATAACCTTCGATATATGGAAATTCTTTATGCACTTATTAAAATGCGTAAAAAATCGCAGAAAATTTTCATAACGATCCAAAACAGAATAGGCAGCAAAAGCCAAAATAGGCCAAAAGAGGGGGGGAGAGGATAAAACTGGCCCTAGCAACCCCAAATGTACGGAAAAGTGTTCATTTCATCTAATTCTTAAAATATATCCAATTAAAAAAAGGCATTTTGCCTAATTTACGGGCTCTGGATATCACACCCATAACCACATGAAATTACAGTGCCAGAGAACTAAAATATATAGGAAAATACATGATCTTTAGTTTTTTATATATGCGGAATGAAATATACGAAGATTTTCTCTAATGTAACGCACTAAAGGACAGTTCAGCAAATTAACGCAATTGTCAGATGCTCAAATGTTACAGACAAGAGCAACTTTCGATTTAAAATCCTTGTTTTCCGAGTATATCGAAAGATGTATTTTATACAGCACTTCTGACTTAACAAATGTTATACGTATATCTGCTGCACAGTAGTACAACAGATGCAACCACTACAGTTAATGCAGAAAACACTTGGGCATATTCAAACAGTCCCGGCATTTCTCGGACTAGCGAATATTTCTGCGGCTTGTTTCATGAATGAAATATTTTTATATTCATCTATATGACGCTATCAAGGGGCATAAGTCAGAGAGGGGCTGGCTATCATTCAACCGACTACTAATTAAAGCAGTATACTATATCAAACTGATGGTAGTAACTAAACCGTAATATCATGAACTCGGCATTACATGCAAATTCCTAATCGAGAGCTGTCTTGACATTTTCCTCAGGGAGTCTGCTCTCCAAAATCGTAATATTGTATTAATTAGAACCGAAAATAGATCTCGTTACACTTTGAATAGGTAGAGTACCTGTTTATGAATGTAAACATAACACCGCAGTCCCACTAAACAAAAAGCGATATGATGAAGATATATCTGAAAATAGAAACGTGGCACTTCGAATAGTTGCATTTAGTTCCCCTTTTGGGTTTGAAGATTTTCCAAAGCACAAGCTACAATTTTTTCTATTATTATTATTATTATTATTATTATTATTATTATTATTATTATTATTATTATTATTATTATTATTATTATTATATTGGTAAGATTGGGTTTTACAAAAACAAGAGAAAAGAGAAAAAAAATGAATAACAGTGGAATTTCAAATTATTATCTTCCATTATTTGGTCTTTGTAGACAATTCCATGAAATGTGCAGAAGTAAAAGAGTCGTCAGCTGTGATCAGTTCATTGCGTATGAACATATGAATGAAAATCTTGGACACAACAGTCATGTGTTTGTTTCTGTCACAATCCTGCAGGAACCAGGCACATGTGGGTGGGTTTACTGTTACGTCAACATTTGTCATTGTGATCTGACAGAAACAAGCAGCTGCAACTCTCCCGGAAGCACTGGGACCGTACAGAAAACAAGTTTGCTCATGGAATACCCGACAATCAATAGAAAGCAAGTCTTTATTCCGTCTTCTCAGCATATTCAGATTCAATTTTAGAGATACTTTGCTGGACATCAATGAAGTTAGGCGAGGAAAGAATGTTTCCAAGATTTCTCCTATCCGGCAAATTCTATGAGCGTTTTTTTTTTGAGTAGTGTTTAACGCCCGTTTTTACTACTGAGGCACCACAGGCGGTGGACACCGATGATACATGAAATGAAATGATAAATTGGGAAAGGATTTTTTTTTTTTTTTTTTTTTTTTTAAGGAAGGAAGCGTTCCAGGCCTAAGTTTAGGTACCTCCCCGGCATTTGCCAGTTATGAAGACTGAGGAAAACCTGGAAAAAACCCCAGTCAGGGAGGACGGCCCTGGCGGGATTCGAACCGCAGACCTCCCGCTCACGAGTCCGTGCCTTAACGACCTCGGCCACCCGTGGCGGTTCTATGAGCGTTCTAACATAAGATGGACAATGGAAACTTGCCATATAAAGGTTAATGTTGAATTAATTAGCATGTTTACAAAGTAATGTTCCACAATAATATAAAATTATTTTCTATTGCTTTGATAATATTAACATAGTGATGAGCCTTCAAAATTCTTAGTTCCAATACAGGGAGTTAATAAAATACACTCAATCAATTTAGACACTGCAGATGGGTATAACACAATTTTGAACAGAGAATTCATGGTTCAAGAAGAAAAATGACGCAGTTATACAATAATAAAGAAGTTAAAATTGAATAAGTCATTGTCAAAGCGAAATAGGGTAAGCATTTGCCTTAGAATGTCTTTAAACCTACTTCGCAAAAGAGGAAAGTCTTATTTTTAACAGCTTATTGTCAACGTTATCAAGATTTAGTAATATAAAAATCTGAAAATTTTCGGACAGTACGGTACTGAACAATGGTTATCCTGAATGTCTGCTTGTGTGGACTAATATGTAGATAAGGCAACAGACTGTGGTTTAGTAGATAGTAGGTTCACCTTCTGAGTAATTTCTTTAACAGCAAAAGTAACAAAATAAATCAATTAGACTCGGTATGCATAACAATGATCCGCGTTTACTTGAGGTGCGCATATAATATAGACCGCGCCAGAGAGACATGCCCCACAACTTTCATCTGGTCATTTCGAACTGAAGCTTTCTCACAGTCAGTAGTGTAACTCCACTGCAACATAACGTGCGTTCAGTTCAAACCGCCACGGGTGGCCGAGGTCGTTAAGGCGCGGACTTGTGAGCGGGAGGCCTGGAGTTCGAATCCCGTCAGGACCGTTCTCCCTGACTGACGTTTTTTAGTTTTCCTCAATCCTCATAAATGGCAAATGCCGGGGAGGTACCCTAAACTTAGGCCTGGAACGTTTCCTTCCTTAACAAAATATCCCAATATATCATTTCATCATCAGTGTCCGCCGCATGTGGTGCATCAGTAGTAAAAATGGGCGTTAAACACTACTGAAAATGCAAGATAATATTATTTTTAAATTTTGTGAAATTGTGCTCCTGTGTAGTCATTAAATATACTCTCTTTCGATTGCCTTTTTATAATGAATCTTAACTGCAAAACAGATTCCAAATAAATTTTGGGGGAATATCCTACATGTTCAAAAATAATGATAAAACGATTACGTTTCAATGACTCAACAAGTCAGAATTCCTAATGTTTACAGCTACCTCTAACCATACCCGTAAAATTTACAGTACACCTTAAATGCTCTTTAGTGACCCAGAAGTTAATCATAGTCAGTAAAAAGCAAACCTTGCAACACAACAAATACGGACATATTCACTGTCTGCAACCGCTTAGATCATTCATGTCAGTCTTTGTCCGATTTAACTGCAGCACTAGAATGCTATGCGTTTGTCAAATTGGCCGGGAGGTCAGTGATGAGATACTTTATCCTGAAGTACGCTTAGAAGTATATGGGCGTGTACAAAGGTTCCCAGGACCACTTCGTGGTAAATAGGCATTCCTACAGTGTCATTTTCTGCGAGTATGTAAACAGAAGGCATTCGCGAATGCCATTACTTTTATGCCCGTGGTTCTAGCGGCACGATTTAATTCTGACATCAAAGGAGCTCGGTAACAAATTACTTTTGTAATTAAGTGAAATACCTTCAGCGCTTGGACACATGCCGAATTCGCACCTCGCCAGATGGACTGGACCAGGCTTTAGACAGTGTGTCCTCGCTGTTCAGACATTGTTTTCCAGATTCTGTCAGGACCAACCGGTTTTCCGAACCGCATTACGTTCCAATTGCCATCTATGGTGCGTCTAACAGTTACAACGCATACTTTGCAATAGCAACAACAGCGCTTGAGGCTCCAATTAACCCCATTATTTTTCAAAGTTTTAAGCATTTGCCTGCTTGAAATCTAGTAAAATATCCACTATGGTCAATTATAATAAAAATTATATTTTTGTCATTCGCTAATAGCACACCTATTAAAATATTGTTTGTTCATTTTAACTCAACAATAACGAGGGAGGGGGAGAGAGAAGGAGTTGACAGTTATTATGAATATAAAGAAGCAAAGTTGTTTGTACAACTGAAGTAAACCCGATTTTTCAAACCATGTTTCTGCTGTGCTTTATTCAAACTTAATATTTTCCTTCATTTTTTAATTTTAATATTTTGCTAATTGAATTTTTAACTATTTAAGTATACTTTATAAAATGTTCTAGCTACATTTGATTCGAAATTGCACATTGTATGCTCTGGAAAATGAAGCGCACTTAAGATTTTTATATGAAGAAGTGAGAAATTCAAAAAATTCTACTATAAAACACATAGGCCTAAATGACAGGCAAAAATGTATTTGCATACGACTTTACCGAAAAGAGAAATTACGAGTTGAACCTCAGTACACCAAGAAAAGAGGGAAAAGGGGGGGGGGGATAACTGTCTTAACAATACAAAACTCATGATTCTATACTAAGTGTCTTATTTGTTTCCTATACGGATAAACTAAAAATAGTTCAATGTTTTCATGTTTTATATAAAATGTGAATATTTGGTTGCGGGATTATATTATTATTATTATTATTATTATTATTATTATTATTATTATTATTATTATTATGTTAGTGCAGCATTAAAATAGAAAATTGGAATATATTGGGGTCAGTATTGTTGTTAACGTTCCTGGAAAGTTCCTGGTTTTTTTGAACAGGCAGCAGGAAGATAAAACAACCTTTAAGACTTTGGATTTCCAGATAGACATGGTGAGAGAAAGCGCATAGTCGAACAATGTGGTACACACACCGAGGAAGTAACCTAATTTTATTCTAGTAGCCCTAATTTCATATTTTAGATTGCTAAATGAGGTGAATAAATTGTGTATGCCGGAAAAAAAAAAAAAAAAGGCAAATAGAACCAGAACCCCAAGATGCTTCTTAAAGAAATCAGCATGGTGAATGTTGCTAAGTTTAAACATATACCATGGAAATATTTTAATCCGCTTATAAAAGGGCTGTGTCCAACAAGGGGCAAATGTTACAGCAGAAAATTTAGAGAAAGTCATTTTATGTATTGCAATGCAAATTAATATCAGAAGTCACAAAACAATGAAGCTAATGATTTATTTATAATTTAAATTTTCTAAATATAACAATGTTGTTTTTCCACTGCAATGCGCAATACATTTAGTAATTACATGCATTTTTAAAATAACTGTGGTTTGAGTAGGTAGAAACACATTTTAGGTGCATAGAATTGTGTTTTGTGCCTATTTTTATAATTTCTGTTTCTGTACTTATAATTATAATTTCAAGTCTATTTTAGATGTCTTAAACATTTTCCTTGTAACTAAAAGATCTAGTAATGTCACCCTCAAAACTGCTGAGAATAAACATCGGTAGTCCAGTTAAACTTGATTTTCCTGATCTAGTAGCTTATTCTATATAAAACCATAAATTCCTTTCAAACAAAATTTATTTCGCTTGCTTTGCTGAATTCCAAGTGCAGGTGTACATGCAGATTTGACAATGTTCAATTATTCTTTAACCTTTTCATATAATCGAGCAAAACCCATAACGTTTGCTAGCGGTAACTATCAAAAATTGCTGCCCCGAAAGTTCGAAAGATGCCCGGAAGAAATTACAGAATCGTTACCTGGTGTCCTGCATTCCCCCTTCAGAATACCGCCTTTGCATATTACAGAGTACACATCAGGAAATTGGCAAAGCAAAAGCGAAGTTTGCGCTTTGTATTAAAACATTATAATTGAAAGTTAGTAAACGCTTTAGATAACCATCATTTCCTACAATACCTTTCTTTGTTTTGGGTATGTGCTATTGAAGAATGATTTTAGATGTTGGTACTTTTACGTCTTTGCACTTCATGAAGGTCCAACTTCAGGTTCACAAAGACGATGCCCATACACCAATTTCTCACATAATTCCTGTGATAAAAAGATGTTTTGTTAGGGAGATACACAGTTCTCATTGGTGCCTCCATTACATGATATGGAAAAAAGTCCCCTAAAGAAATATTTGTACGAGAGATAGCGGTACAGTTGGCTATAGCTGAAGCTATTGGTGAGTTCAATGTATAGTGCAGAATTGGAATGTGAGGTATTAGTGTCGCCTGGATCAGAAGAGAGAAGAAAAATTGGATTAATCGTAACAAGCGGCAAGTTGGTGACAGCCAATGGCGTATCAATTATCAAAAATACAGAAGTTAAGTGAAACGGGCAAAATTGAGAGAGAAAAACGCCAGTCTACAGAAAGAATGATTCATTAGTATCACTATAGCTAGAGGTACAAACTGTATCAACACATGCTTATGTTTTATTTATATCTGAAGTATTTCATTAAAGCAAATTCACAGTTCACAGAATGGAATTCGTTGTACGTGTTAAGTAGCTTCAAAATTTTTCATTAACTTTCTTTTTGAGAAAAGTAATATTTTTTAAATTTAAATATTTTATCAAGATAATGAAAATTGGCATGCATATATTAAAACACAGCCTCTCTGTGGTTTAGTGGAAGTGTTTGCGACTACCAAGCCGGAGGTCCTCAGTTCGATACCCGGTCAGGTCAAGCTGTCCAGGTAAGGGTTTTATCGGAGTTTTTCCTTAAACTGAGAAGGTGATTGTCAGATAGGATTAAAGCGCTAAGGACTCCGAGATCATTTGTGCCATCATTAATCCACCCGTAGGTTTAAGGACACTCTCCTTTCCGGATGTACCATAACTAATGACTTTTCTATCTCCATCGGGACAACGTAGCGGGGCCCCTATGAGCGTACCGGTCTCGGAAGACGGAATCAGGCGGAAATGCATATTAGTTCATAAGAACAAGGGGCTGGCATCGAGGGAAGAGAGGGGGGGAAATTATACAAATGCAATTATAATTTTTGCCAGTTGATACAAGTTTTTAGAGAACAGGGTATACTTTTTTAAAAATATATTTTGTAAATTTCTGTTGAATTATATGAACCGTACATGTTTGAGATTTCTTCTTATTTTGAAACCTGTTGCACTCTTTTTTCTATACCAAAACACTTATTTTTTCACCAGTCCTTTTTCTTGACAAAGACGTATACCGACCGGATTATTTCCGTTTAGAGACAGGTGAATTATGCCTCTTATAATCCATTAAATCCGAATATAGATAATAATTAGATGAAAATATTTTACAAATTCTTAATCCAAAATCAACTCATATAAACTGATAGATTAGAAACTACGAGGGTAGGTCCATAAATTTCCGGTCTCACCGATAAGGATTATCGCCTACACAAAATCGTTATTTGGTGTCATTCCTTACTTAAGTAAATAATTGCGGCTGTAACTTCCGCTCCGCTGTGTTCACATATAGTTGCATAAAGAAGGCTATGTGCAGAAGATTGTGACATGTTTAGAATGAAGTACTGAACTGTTATTAAGTTCTTCACAAAAGAAGGACTTACTCCAAATGAATTAAACAACGATTGGACGGTATATATGGGGAAGCATCCCCGTCATATTCTACCGTAAAAGAATGTGTCAAACGTTTTCGAACGGTTGAGAGGGCATTGAAGACGAAGAGCGTGCAGGTCGGCCCTTGGAGGTGCTCACTCCTGAAGTTCTTCGAATTACTCATGAACATTTAAACATGAATAAGGTTAGTGCAAGATGGGTGCCTAGGCTTCTTTCCTCATTCCAAAAGCAGCAACGAATCATCTGTTGTCAGGCATTTTGGAGCTCTACCGAGAGAAGGTGTGCAAACCATTTTTACAGGAGATGAAACTGTGGTCCTCTACTATGATCTCTTTCCATAAGAGAATCAATGGAGTGGTGCAAACCTGGCGAAGCATCGCCTCTAAAGGCCAAAGTCACTCAGTCAACCAAGAAGATCATGGCCAGAGTATGTTGCGACTGTGAGAGAATAACCTTCATTGACTTCAAGGAGAGGAACACCACAGTAAATGGGTAGTACTACGCTGGCCTACAGCACAGACTATGTGATTCCATCGAAGAAAAAAGGCGAGGAAAACAGAATGGTGGTGTGCGCCTTCTTGACGACAACGCGCCTGTGCACACAGCTCTTGTTGCAAAAGAAGCTGTGAAGAAATGTGGCTTCAAGGAGATCGACCATCCACTCTACAGTCTAGATCTAGCTCCCAGCAACTATTTCCTCTTCTCAAAAAACAAGAAAGGTCCTTCGAGGAAGGAAATTTGTGTGTGACGAAGAAGTGATGGATGCTGTTTAAGTCCATTTTGCAAACAAGATTTCTTTGAGGGGAGGGATTGAAATGTTAATTCAAAGATGTGAGAAGAGTACTGCAATTAAGAGTATCTATGATTTTGTCTTTTTCGTACCTAGAAAATAGCTAGGCCGTAAACATATGGACCTACCCTCGTATGGCAGTATGAACAATACTGTATTTTGCTATGATTATGTCGGTCCTGGTGGTGTAGTGGTTACCATACTTGCCTCCTACACCCAAGATCGCGGGTTCGAACCCGGCCAGGACGGATGGATTTTTACGGGGCGTAAAAATCCTAGGTATGGCTTCCTTCGGATGGGAAGTAAAGCCGTGGATCCCTTGTCGTACATTTACGGCACAAAAAAGAACCTCAAGCCTGAAAGAGAGGCCTCTGAGCAACTGAGCAAAATTTGTCGGCCGTTTCACGCCCTGAGTTGAATGGGACGCTGATGACCTGAGCTGTTAAAGAGCGTCCATAAATAAATCAATCTATCTAGCTATGATTATGGTACACACTGTTGTGTTCAATTTTTTCATTGAAAGAGCATTAAAGGAGGGGAGGTAGGGTAAATTGTTCAAGGCCTGAAAAATATCTTACGGAACTGTGTAGAAGCTTTGGATTGATCGACAACGATGTATTTTTGCAATGTTACACAACAGCAATGCATTCAGTTGTTTCTACACACGAGGCGTAACAGGACCTCTCTTGCTTTTATGCTACTATAGACCTTAAAATCTAACGTACCTAAAAGATATGTGCATACATAATAACAAATATTAGATGTTTTAACTGGTTGTACGAGAGTTCCGGTCGACTTTAAAGACGCACAAAGTTCATAGTTTCTGCTGGAGCGTAGGAACAGAAAATTACAGGTAAGGTAGCTAAATCTCTGATCAGACATTTTATTAGATAAAAATGTCTTATGTAACTGTTTTGTTTTGTGCCTCAAAGTGTTCGTCACACAAGCTTTTCTTCCTCCTTTTCCTCTTATAATTTATGATCCTCTTTCCTTTCTCAACACAAATAGAATCGCTCACGTTAAAAAGAGTACATAATTCTGAATGTTGGCACTATCAATAAGAAAGTGGTAACGGAAATGGCTATTAAATAACTAGTGCAGAAATTCCTTTACGGTATGATCGAGATGATCACAACTGAGCTTGAGTTCGATAAAGACACTTTCGTAAAACCTATGTACAATATTTTGTTTGCTGAACTATTTTATTTTTATTAAATGTTGCAACATAAATTACGCTCATTACTGGGCCCATAACTCCGAGCATTCAACAAACAGTTAAAAGAGGAAGAATCATTAAAGCATCATTATTGTGAGCTTTCAAAATAATTAATAATTCTAAGGAAGTCATGGGATTATCTCCCAATGCCAGCTCATGCCTCATGAACTTGTTAGCGTTCCCTGAAATGGCAGTACTTTAAAGGATTTCTGAGGCCGGGACGCTCACGGACGCCGCATGTTGTCCCATTGGAGACGATGTATGTGGTGTGATCATGGGAAAACGAATCCCAAGCAAATAACAAAAATATATAAGATACACCAAGAGCGCGTTCTTGTATGCCTTGGCCCGAGGGATATTCACGCGCTCGGCGAGTGTGTCCTTGCTAACTATATTTAAATGCTATAAGTATTACATAAGCAAATTCTGTTCATGGAAAATTGTAAACCATTTCAGGCAAGTTAACAAGAATGGTATATTAGTATATATATATATATATATATATATATATATATATATATATATATATTAATAAGAGTTTTAACCAGAGAACCTAATAATTGTTTTGTACAAATGTATTAGGTTTCTGAATTTCTGTAAATGTAGAGCCCAGAAAACGATTACGTAAAGTTGCATTTTGCCTGCTGTTTTCAAGAACAGAAAGAAGTGAAATTTAAAAGTTATTCAGAAACTCCCGTCCACCAAAATATGCAATGAGAGAAAGGCCAAACGAAAACGCGAATAAAAGAAATTATGTGGTACACTGGAAAATGTCAATTATAAAAATAAATAGGCTGTTTTTTTCCCCCCCTTCTAAGGCGAGAGATGGAAACCACAATCAAATGCAGAACTTTAGCACTAATAACAGTAAAATATAAAAAAAACCACGTGGCCATATAAAATAGGGAAACGCATGGGAAGTTTTGATGAAAAAAAACTCCGATAAGGCAAAAAAAAAAAAATAAACCAGAAAGAAAGGAAGAGAAGCCAGGGCAGAAGCAGAGGTTAATGAACTTGAACGAATCGCATCACGTACGATAACTCTACATCCTTTTCTTTCCTTTAATCTTTTTCACGTAAACAAAACAGGTTTCAGGTCTGCGATTGGAACTTCTTGTATGCATCCCAGATATCATGCCAATTGCTAGGTTAACAAAACGAAAAAGAACGAAACCACCACTACGGAGAACATAATGACGGGGTCCCACAGTGGTTAGGTTTTGCCCCACGGCTACAGAGGTAACGCTGAGTTGAGCGGGTCCTCGGCGACTAGTGTAGGCGTTACCTTCGCTATGCTTTTGTTTTATCGACAGCAAACGTCTGCCATTGGCAAACCTATGATTTAATTCTCGCAACATCCTAGCATATCCTTTTTATCGTAAACACCTGTTTCCTGCAATTCAGAAACACGTGTACATAACTTGCAGAATAACATCTGAACGTTCTGCAATATAGTTACCGAGTACGCCTATCTGCTGGTAAGGCCAAATTTAACAACAAATAATCTTTAACTCGTGATACTGATCACAAACCCAAATCCTGTTTTCTGCAGTGATTTCTGTAATTCTGGCCAAACTGTGCTGAAGAAACAAAAAAATCTTGAACTCAGAGCTTGTAAAACAAGCGTCTGCCAGTGTAATATATTGTAGTGGACCATAGTACATTTTATTTCTTTTGTACAGAACAAACTAGCGCTCGCACACGTCATCAACGACATAGTTGATGGTCTTTAGTGCTGACGAATGCTCTAGATGTTACTATTTAAGAACTTACGAACAACTGAGAATGATGGTTGCCTTTCGTATGATTCCGCCTTACACTTGCCCTAGACCATCATCACTATCACAAGATCTCCGAGATGAATATAAATCTCGTAAACTTTAAATTTTTCTTTCGGAATGCGAGCAGTATGTATTATCTGTAACTCAATTATTTCATTTCCCATCTATTCCTAAAACAGTAGCTAATTAAGAGTTCAACATCATGATTAAGCACAAGATTTCTAATGGAAACAGAGAACTTTTTATTGAACACATAAATACACATTTAGCCGTGTTAAGACTTTAAAAATATGTATAACAAAAATTTCATTTTAACCGCATTTTTGAGGCATTTCCCTCCACTTTTTTTTTTTAATGGAAAACAGGATAAGAGTTTTGAAGTTAAATGTCTAATTTTTTTCCAGGATGTCTATGAACTAATGTTTTGGTGAGCAACTATATGGATTTGTCATTGGAATGTGGATCTTCAAAGAAAAGGTTGTGGTCCTTGTTTGGCTCTGTGCAGGAAAACATTGTGTACCGTACAATAGTAAAGAAAGTCGGGGAAGGGTAAAAACGTAAAAGAAAATAGTTTACCTTATTAAGCCATAAAGTTGAGTTTACATTTAACATGCCTAAAGGTAAATGAACGCCAGGTTGCGGAGGATCTGTTTGAAAATTAGGTATAAAGGTATTGTACAGATGAAACTGTCTTGTAGGAAGTTATAGCTATGGTTGTTAAGCAATTAACTGTGCTGCAGCATTGCAAATCATCCCCTTCAGTAAACTAGATGAATTTTAGTATACTAAAGGTGCTCAAGTTCTCGGCCTAACCGAGATGTCGTGAAGAGGGATAGTTCGTAAGTATCAACCTTAGTTCTGTAAAGTTTCAGACGCGTAAGTGCAGTCATCTGTTTGTGACGATGGTGTAAACAAACTAATGATCACATTTCCTATAAAATGGATAAAACTGAAATACAAGATGAGTACCTCGTTTTGAAGGGTTTAACCCCAACAAAAATGCAAAAGAAGTTAGAGTCCACATTAAAGAATACTTCCTCTTTGTTTTGGACAAGTAGGCTGATGAATTTAAACGTGGTTGTACATCCATTCAAGATAATCAGCGCAGGGCGTCCAAAAACAGCTACGACTACTACGAGATTGTAACAAACATTCATAATGCCGCACTCAATAATTGCCAATTGAAGGTACGCGAGTTGGCTGACATTGTAAACGCCTCTCATACATGAAGTTTTGGGATGAGAAAGATTTTCGCTCCATGGGTGTCAGGTTTGAACATTTTGCAAGTGTTTAGACTTCTTTAAACGCAATTACACCGACGTTTCATAACAGTAGACGAAACGTGGATTCATCCATCACTACATGCATGAGACGACGGAGCAGTTCAAGCAGTGGATGGCAACAGAAGAAAGTGCACTAAAGAAAGCAAAACGGTTCCATCTGCAGGAAAAGTCATGGGTATAGCTTTCTGGGATTCGGGCAGAACCATTCCCGAGGAGTATTGTGCTTTAATACTGGACAACTGAAGGATGCTGTTCACATCCACACATGCGAAAAAGAAAGTTGTTCTTCGTCACGATAGTACACCTTAACAGATGTTTGGGATTGTTGCTGCGAAACTGCGTCATCTTCATTTCCAAATGCTTCCAAACGCGTGTTCGCCGGATTTTGCTACCAGTGATTACTTTTTGTTTCCAAACCTGAAGAAATGGATGAGTGGACGAAGATTCACATCAAATGATGAGGTTGAAGCTGAAACAGACGTTTATTTTTCACAGTTGGACAATCTTATTTTACAGAGGGTATTAAAAGTTGGAAAGTCGGACTTGGGTTGAATTAAAGTTGACTATGTTGAAAAATAAAACAATTTCTCTTAAATCCTGTGTTTTCTTGGTCAGGTCGAAAACTTTTAGAACACCCCTCGTACTCCCATTACATCTTGCGCCGTCGCTACGAGACCATACTTAGCGTACAGGACAGCTTTTCATTCAGCCATCCATATTCGCTGTCATGCAACAATCCAGCTGATAATTAAAACAGACTAGGAGTAGATATGCGCTTTTTCACTGAAACAACACTTATTTGAATAGTGCTTACATGGATTGTTTATTGCGTAATTTAATTATTTTATACTTTTCTCTTACCCGGGGGCAGTTTCTGGTTAGAAGAATGCAGTGCATGAATGACTTTTATGAAATTTATATTTAAGGTGGACATTTCAAATAATTAATATTCATAAATGAGGAGCTTACCCCTATATCTGAGGCAATGTATAGCCTTACTATAAAATGTCTAGAATGTGGATTATGTGCTTTATCATGAATCTTAATTTTATCGTTTTGGGTCAAAATGTTTCAGATCGTAGCAAACATAAAGAAAGTTTTATTTCCACTGCATAGCTCAACCATACTACTACCTTAACGAAAATATCTACAGAAACAGTTGTCTGATATTTTTATTAGACAATAGCGACTTCATCAAATGGAGGAAATAAGAAGAGTTCCCCAGTTATGCTAGAAACGAACGCTACGCTATGACTTTATCCGGCAGGCAGTTAGTAATATGTTCTCCCTAACCTTATCCCCTTCATTTCCTTTTTTATTAATGGAGGAAGAGTGGAGGGGAGGAATGTTAGTTACCTCACCAAGCTGCACGCCTGCAGCAAGGTCGCTGGCGTGACGCACAAAAACCCTGAGCGGTTCTTGCGTAACGCGGGGCGGCCCGCCGTGTTCCTACGAGGCCTAACATAGTAGTGACCGGGAACCGAATCAGCTGATTTGTATTAACTACTTACTCATTTGCTCTTTTCTGGAGTTCTGAATGTTTAATAATGCAGGTGTCCTTTTTTAACGTTTCTCACCGAACCCCAAGGACTTTAAATTGGTAAGTAAAACCAAAAGTGTAGATGCTCCTTCGGTGACACAAAGAATGTAAGAAACACATGCAGTATGGTCTAACATATCCTTCATTAATACCAGATCACAAATTTGCTTTGAGCTTTCATAAATGTAAACTTGAGTACTGTGAGCTTTTCACGACAAGAACTTGGGATCAATTTCGTAGACCCAGGATCGCGGGTTCGTCCCCGGCCAGGGTCGATGGATTTTTTCGGGCGTAATCTTCCTTCAAAAGTGACGGCCGTGGGTCCTGTGTTGAAGATTTACGACCTCTGAGCAAAATTAATCGGCCGTTTCACACCCTGAATTGAATGGGACGATGATGACCAGAAGTGTTAATTTTGAGCGTCCATAAATAAACCAAATCAACAACCAATGGATTCGACATTTCATACTGTTCCAAGAGTATGAAATTTCTTGTTGGAAAATATAGCACTAGTACGATCCTGGAAAATGTTCAGAGACGTTTTGATGCATACGTGCCGACCTCTTGGGGCGCAGCGCCCCCCCTCCAAATTTTCGCAGGGGAGCTGAACTTCCTTTCAATATTTCCAAAGGGTGAAGATAATAGCGTATATTTCAATTTTAGTTTAAATACTTTGAGCCGCCGGTCTTCCATAATTTCTCCTTCCACAAGAGCGATGTTTTCAGTAGTAAGTACCTCCAAGGGCCGACCTGCACGCTCTTCGTTTTTAATGCTTTCTCGATCCATTCGAAAAAGTTTGGCCCATTCTTTTACGGTAGAATATGAGGGTGGTGCTTCCCTATATACACCATCCAATCGCTGTTTCGTTTCATTTCATTTGAACTAAGTCCTTCTTTTGTGAAGAACATAAAAGTTCGATACTCCATTCTGAACATGTCAAATATTTTTATTGCTTTGCTTGAAGATCGCAGCGATACTGAGATACATATTTACTAGTTAGAAATAAATGATGGTTCGTAAAATAACTAATATGACTTCTATGGGAAAATATTCCCTACGGTAGATACGTACATGAACATGACGCTATGAGAAAATATTACCATCCTTTAGGCACTTTTATTCAGTACTGCAAGCAGATGCCTACATTCAGCACTAATTCTGGAGTATCAATATACTCTTGGGGGAATGCAAGAAACTACATTCCAGCAAGGACAATTGTCGATTTCAACTAAAGTGACAACTGTCAAGTACCTACAGGTGTGTTTTGGGGACAACATGAAACTACATTCACTCAGTGGTAATTATCAAGTACATACAGGCGTGTTTTTCCGACTGTAAGAAACTGCATTCATGCAGTGCCAATTGTAGTTTCTAACGGTCTGTTTTGGGGACTTTTTGGGGAAACTATTCATGCTGGGTATCTACATGTGTATTTTAGATAAGTGCAAGAAACTACATTCAAGCTGTACCGTGTTTTTGGAACTGCAAGCTCAAGCAGTTCAGCTTCTCGCCAGTATTGTATTTTTCTTTTCTTTTATTCTCCCCTCCCTTGCGACTTTTCGTATATTACGGTTCTCAAGACTGCACCAAAAATCTCTAATTTTCACAATAACTTAAAACACTTTTGCATTTAACTTACGAATACTAAACTCCCGAATTAGACCGAAGAATTCGCATCTTTGTCTCTTCCCCCTGTTCCATTGGCATTCACATGTCGGCACGGTGTGAACATTCATAATGATGCTGGACATTTTAATGCAATGCTATTAAACTAATAAATCACACAATTTTCTTCTTGTAATTCGTTTGCACACCAAAATAAAAACGATTTCGTCAGATGTCTACACAAAGCGATATAAGCAAGGGAATTTCACCGACATTTTCTCTACCTCATTTTGTAATCTGTAAAGCTTTATGCAAAATGGTTACACAAGGTTAAGGCAGAATAAAAAAGAAGATTAAGAAAAGCAGACAATAAAGTTCTTACTTATTGGAACTATTGAAGACTGCTTTTCATGCAAGGCTCTGAAATAACTCGGCGAGCTCAGGCAGTATGGAATTATCCATAAAAATTATACTAGAAGCAGAAAGTATTTCCTGTTGCGACGGTTGCTTGTTTAATGACGACAGCAACGCAGCCTTGCTACAGTTGGAGCACACGTGCTAGGAGATTCAGATAAACTCGCTCTGTGTAATTTGCGTGGGCGTGAATAACCATTATTCACTGCGCTCGATTTTTAATCTGGAAGTCACGACAGACCAGATGCAGGCGATAAGCACACTCAGGTTTCTCACCTAGGGCATAGTCATGCAGCTGTAGGTTCGAATCCCTTAACTTTCATTGTTCCAGTGTTGTTCTAGGTTCTGAAACACCATCTGCATGGCCCTGCAAAGAAGCTACCAGTGGGCAAGGAATTGTTCATTCTATCGGAAATAAGTACTTGTCAATACTATAGTGCAAATAATTTCTTATGAAACATGCCAACCTGCATTCACATGCTTTATTAAGCTGGATAACTTTAATCTCCGTTTCAGGAGAAAGACAATCACAGCTTGTCCCAACACAGTCACCTTACAGTTCCCGAGAAAATGTGACATCCTTTTGTTTAACAGTTGAACTCAGTTCCACACAGGGGCATCGAAGAGCTCAGTTTTTACGGAATTCGAAAACCCTTTTTGAAATATTAAACCTGAACTTTTTACGTATATTTTGCAGGATATTGAACAAGATCATTTTAAATGGATCACCCTGTGCATAGTATAGCAGAAGTTATGATGGATCATAAAAATGTTGAAAATATCAACACTGAATTTTTCTACAGCTGTCAACTCAAAAAAGTTGTATTACCGCTGCCCCCCCCCCCCCGCCCACGATTTCCTAGTGTTTGTCAAGCTCGCTCAATACAGTCTTAGCACGCCTGCACTGACACTCTATATACAGTGCGTCTAGGATTCAGATACATTACTCGTGCCTATCTTTCAGAAAACATCATAAGACGTAATGTTGGGGCGAAATGAGGTGGCCAAGTAATGGGTTCACCACAACCAGTTCATCTACTTTTGAAATAGTTTAAAATATTCACGAACACATTGGACTCTTTGGCAAAGTGTACCGTGTTGATATATGTTTGCCTGTAAATATGTCAGCACATGTGGAAGCAAACACTTCTTACGTACTAATAAAGGGAAATTAGTTCACAATTCAGCAAAAGGTGGAAGGAGAAAAACAATTCTGTTATGCATAAGGCAAGATAATAACGTTAAACTTTAAGTGATCTCTTGTCGTTTCACAACCAAGGTAGACTCTCGGATCTCCAGTTCCGTATATCGTATTTGCCCTTACAGACAATTGAAAGGCGAAATCATCCGTTACAGCGTCCAGAAGCATCATATGAAATATCTTCGATTTTAAATTTTGCAACAACTCATGCAATACACTCTCCGCACAATGTTTTGAGTTGGCCATGTGTTGGAGTCAACCAAAAAATTTCAGTTGTTAATGAATGAAATCGCTAATTTCTGAGATCATCCTGTATTTTAATCCTTTTACTCCGTGATATAATGCTATTTTTCAACCATCTAACTGCCTCCTTTGCTACATGCAGCCGTCTAGTTTGAAAAAAGGATAAGGGGGCAGTAAAACATCGCTAAAGAAGAAGAAAAAGAAGTTTATAATATTATATTTTAAGATGCTGCCTTGCACGCCCTAGGATGATAACCTTATTGAAATAATAATAATAGTAATATCATCTCATCTCCTTTTGGCCTCTGAATGATGCAGTATGAACTAGAATGACAAGTTAACCAGTAACGTGGAACTGGGCGCTACCGCCTTATAACTCCATTTTTGTAAGAGAGTGCAGTACATCCCAAAAACCTGTCAATCTTGCAGCAACTTATGCTCTACTTTGAAGGGATGAGGTACCCTAGAGGCTATTAGAAATGAGGTCCCAGTAATGGACATTTTTTTCTCTCTTTCTCTCTCTTTCCGCCAGCAGGTAGGCAACATGTGTCCTAACACCACGGCCTGGAACGGAAGGAAGAAGAGTGGAACTTAATTAGTGGCAAGGTCGCCGGCTGCTCGCACAGGTAGAGAAGAAACTGGTCAGTCCAGCCCAGAACGGACAACACTGCAAGAGCAACCTGTACCACAGCGGGAACATCGTGGTCTCTTTTGAGTTCATGAGGAATCTTTCACCTCTGTCAAGCTGGAGATTTTTAATTGCTTTTACCGTATTTTCTGTGCGACATATCAACGGGATGCCTTCTTCCTGACATTATTACCTTATATATAACACTTTTTATAATTATACAAGTCAATTCTATAAAACAGAAACAATCTCTTTATAAAATGAATTAAACTAGACCCTTCAGCATAAAAAATTAATAAATCACTGATTATGACAACCAAAGGAAATGTCTGCTAGCCCGTATCCCTGCAAACATTAATTTACTTTCCACAAAGGCTGTTTTCTTACTCGTACATTTTCTCCGTCGTTGGTTTCACTTTCATACTTTGCCACAATGTGGTCTCTCTGGTTTTTCTTTGTCAGGTTGTCATCGCCCGCTGATTTGCTTTGACCCCTCAGCTTACTACCTGAAGAAGAGCACAGGGTTCAAATTGTGTTTTATGACATTATTTTAGTGGTAGTAATCAGTATTTTACTGATTTACAAAGCTGGGTCAAAAAGATGTCCTAATATATTTTATTTATAATAATATATTATTATAAATAAATATATAAAATATATACGTTGAGATTGAAAACACCTCTTCATTTCAACAGTGGCCACCAGTTCAATGCACGTGTTCATAGCGTTCTAATACCTGAATTCCACGAGAAAATACATTCTTGTGACTGATTGCGTAACCACCCATGCACCTTGTGGTTAATGCGGAACTTCTTGCCACCTAGTGCCTCTATGAGTGGTCCAAAGACATGATAATGGGAAAGTGCCAAGTCCGGTTAATAAGCAGGATGCGGTACACACTCAAAATGAAGGTCTGGAATTTTTTGTGCTGTTGCATGCTGTAAGAGTGCACCGTCGTGAGCAAACTTGATTGCAGATTTCAAATGGTTCTCAAACAGATCAAAGTATGACAGGCTGTTAACATTGCGCCCTTTGAGCAAATCATTTGCAAAGATTCAACTTTAAGAGTCCCAGAAGAGCGTGAGCATCAGTTTACCTGCTGACAGTTGTACGGTTGATTTTTGCAATGATGAATGTCGCCACTCTTTGCTGGCTGGCTGACTTTGTCTCTGGCTGGAAGAATTTAAATTCCGAACATAATCTGGAAACCAAGATCTCTTAGCTTGGGATGAAAGGAGCTTGAAAATTTAAGCTCTCGTTCCGTCATATTTAGGAAAAAAGGATCATTTTGAAGGTCGCATAGTTTAAGCTGATATTCTTATGTTCACTGTCAAAGGTTTATTAAAAATTGTTCTTCACATTATCGAATTGACAAAACCTTTAATGAAGTTCGTACATAGCCTCCTCTAAATTCTCACTGAAGTCAGAAAAATCTCTATCTGCAATTTCACTTTAGCTAATGGATTAAAAAAAAAATAAATAAAGGTTAACTGGCGTGAAAACGTGAAATTTTAATTCGTAAAGAAGTCTCTACAACTGCGGAAGATGCTTAATCTCTCACACTGAAAAATTAAGTGTCGACAATTCCAGTATTTACATGTTTAGCTACGATAAATCAATCAAAAGCTTTTGAAGCACCAGTGCTTGCCGAACCCATCGCCTTTACTTCTGTTACCAGATATTTAATTGGTAGGTATAAATATAAAGAAAGTAATGACTTGATGCTTCTCCAAAAGTAGAGATTTTGTTCAATAAAATTGTATTCTTTGTCTATGTCTTTTCACTATATGACAAATTGTATTCTTTGTGTATACAAAGTTTTCACAATATGGCAATGTTTGAAGGCAAGAAGTTACCTCCACTTATATCGTGCTGATTTTATAAACTAGTGCAAAATATTTCACGCTATAATGCAGTGTTTCAGAAATATATTCACCACCTCTAAATTGCAGTGCAACCCTATTTTGCGACTTCACCTGCAGTTTTACTTCCCTTTACATTCATCCCTTAATCTTCTAGATCACGCTAACATACAGAAATAGCGTAGTTTCCTTTTGCTTGCTGCTTATCAGCAGAGGAACCGGAGAAGCTCAATTTCATGTGATAAATTTTCCCCACGTGGGTGTTCCTCGACAAAACCAGTTGGAGCGAAAAGATAACACTTCATAATTTGTCTTTCGGTTTGCGTTGTCACGCCATTTCTGACTACAGTGCCGTTAACCATCGATAAATTCTCGAATTAATTACAGTAGGCCAAGTCTTAGGGCAGGGGTCAAGGAACTGTTAGTATTTACTTCAAATACTAAAAATGTCTTGAACCCTAAGAGTTGGTTTTATATTTAAACTAATTGCTATATATATTACTGCATTTATTGGATACTTTTTCCTTCGGTGCCCGCTCCACGTGCCATTGGCCGGAGTTGATCCAGCTCTGCTTTTGTCTAGTTCCCACGCTTGAAAACCGGCCGGGGAGCAGGAGGGGAGGTCAGCACCAGTAATACTTTAGGAACGTAAGGACGTGCTCTTGTGTGCTGTGACAGTGTAATAAGTATTCTAGGCGGCATAACACAGATACGTTAATTTGGCTCAATTAGATATTTCCCATAGAGTGTTTATTACAATTCGTACGTTCGTACAGAATCGGCTCGTGGTGTACGGGAATTGTTTCCAGAGAGATTTCCTGATATTCAACTTCGAAGTCGATATTCGATTCATAGATTGGTAAATAAATTTCGTGAAAGGGTAAGTGTTCTTGATAAAAAAAAAATTAAAAAAAAGGTACACATTAGATAACATTGAACATACTGGAGAAGGTTCCTCTAACTCAGTAAACTGAAATTTCCTATTCCTCGGTTCGAACGGCTACAAATCTACTGAAGCATACCTTATAAGCCAAGAACTTAAAACCAGGTGATGCTGCAACCAGGGGTAGATTTTGTGAATGGGTTTTGAATAATGTGCATTCATGTGTACGGACGAATCTTGGCTCTACCTAAGTGGATGTGTTAATTCACAAAACAACCGATAGAGTTTAAAAAATCTGCTTAACAGGGAATCCCAGCATGATAAAAAAATAGCGAGTGTGGTGCGCCATTAGCGGCGAGAGAAACTCGCCGCCTCCTTTTCTTAAGATTTTTTTTTTAAATTTTTAATTTTATTTTTTATTATTATTATTTTATTTTTTAGAAATTAAAAAGCGTAGGTACATGCAGAATTGCAACCTTTATTTCTTGAATACGTACATTCGCGACTTTCCAACAGGACTCTGCAACGGCACATACAACCCATGTCTCGTTGCTGCAATTTATGAAATATTCGACGATAGCAATATTTCCTTGGTGCACCTATTTAGCGTCCTGCGATTTTTTATCTCTGGGGGGAGGAGTATTAAAAGAAAAAGTGTACAGGACATTAGATAAACTGAAAAATAACATTCGTGAAGAAATTTCTTCAATTTCTCGGAGGGAACTGCAGGGATAATGATTAATTTTATAAGCCGATGCCAGAAATGTATGTGGAAAATGAAGGGAGGCAGTTCCAGCATCTTCTTGCTTGATAATGGCGAGTAATTTTAAGTGTTTAAACGACAATCATAGCTGCAGGCTTTTGATTCCCGCGGTACCAGTTTGAACCGACCGACGCGTGGAGCGGTGCCACGAAGGAAAAATCACCCATCACCTTAAAGCATGGCAAGGCTAACTGAACTAAGGGTTAATATTTTATACCCTCAAGTATTACAAGGTTGTATCAACTCTGAGCTGTGGTGTGGAATTAATATCTCTGCACGAGTTGACACTGTCTTGAAGCTTTATTTAGTTAGAAATTACTTTTGTACAATTTTCAACATATAGACACAGAACTATACATCATGTATTTTTTAAAGAAAATCATGAAATAAGTCAAACTAAAAGCTATAACGATAGCTCTAAATTTGTTACATAGTATACGGTTGGAAATTAACATTTATAAATAATTTTAATAGGCTGAAAAGCAAAATTTTCATTATTAATTAGCTAATCTTTCAACACACAGAGCAGCTAAAATATACTAATGAAATAGTAAGAGACACGTCTTTCAAAAACAGTGCAAAATTTTCACAATGTTAAATTAAAGGTTTATAAATTTTAGTACTGACTTGCTTTAACACTGGGATTTCAAACAAGGCATGCACAGTGTTTTGAAAAGCAAATTGTCGTTAACTTAACGGTATAAATTCTGATATTTTTTCATTGTTTTCAGTTAAAAAATGAACCCCAGAATACTTTATCAATTTATAATATCAGCTACAACTGCATGAATATGAGTTGAAATTTAATAATAAATAAAAAAAATGCGAACTATGCGATAAAACCCCTGAAAGTTTTCCGAAATGTTTAGGGCCAAGATTATCTCCCTATAGGCAAGGACTTCTTTTGGTTTTAGGCAGTCCAGGTGAGATCCATCCATGTTCATTGTCACAGAAGTTCTGTTGCTTTCGCTTCTTTGCTGACGTCGCTTGTCTAATGCCAAAGATATTCATCCGACCAGCAAGTGATCTGACACCCTGGAATTCTTTCGCCGATTCTGGGGTTTCAAGACTATTGGAGTATCGCCACATCGCATGTCCCTCCCATTTCCTTTTTATACAGCTAAAGTGATTCATGACAATATCTTCAAGGCCTGTTTGCTTCCTTATCTCTTTGTCCTTTAGTGTAACACTTTTTTATTTGCTATTATTCTATTGTATGTCTCTGTTTTGATTAGGTTCCATGTTTGAGATTCATCTAGATGGTTAGAGAGGATGCATACATTCATTATTTCTCTTTTTTGACAGTTCAAAAATAAGAACTTCAGCTTCCAAAAGTTTCCCCATGCTGCTGCAATGCGCCATATCTCTTTAACAGGTGTTGTTGAAAGATATAGTTTTGCCTAGATTTTTTACATATTTTGTAATACTTTAGTTTCATGTTATTGTAATATCTTTCTCCAAAGCATGTAATTAGCTTAGACTTCTATTAATTAATTTGAAGTTTTGCTTTAATAATCTTCCAGTAGTGATTTTAATTCTGCTGGTAAGGGGGTACAAGCATATGGTCCTCTAACCTGAGATTGTGAAATTTTCTTCTTATACTGTACACTTTTTGTAAGTATATTTTACTAAAAAACAAAATATTTTTGTACATTCCAAAATGTTCGTGGTACACAACTATTTCTGAATAATTTGATTAATTACAATTTTATGCCAACTGATACTAACAAATAAATACAACTCTATGAAACTGAAAGAATGTTCGTTCATAGGGCTCGCTCACAAACCTGGAATGCCTTCTATGCCTCAAATGACTGCGTTAAAAATGCAACATCACTCTCATGTTTTGCACAGGCGCGCATAGTTCAAAATCCAGCGGGATGTGGAACAATAAAAAACCAGCTTCATCGGCAAGAATGGAATCCTTAGCTATTAAACTCACAACCTTATTATGATGCCTGCAAGAAACGTGTCTAAAAACATTTCCCTGGCGCCTGAAACTAACGCTTAGCTCATAAATATGAAATTGTTTACACAAGTCAAGTTTATGCTGCACCTCCTCCCCACTCAAAGCTTAGCTGCTAAAATTAAAGGGAGGGGCATTATTATCCTAATTGTTCATTAAGACAATAGATATTTAGTTTATTTATTCTTGTACCTACCAGGAATGTAGTTGAAATGACTTCGAAAAGTAGCTCTTGTCCGTATTCAGTTTTAGTCTATACAAGCGAACTCTATTCGGCAGTATAGAGCCTCTCGACTAAAGTAGTCCGGGTATTATTAGATCTTGAATTTTACGGCAATTACCTATTTTTTTCATGTAGGAATAAATAAAATATAGTAAAATATATTCAGGTATTATGTAAGGTGTTTAACGGTGTACAAAATGCCCAATTCAAGATTTTAGAGCCTAAATTACTAAATATAACGTAATTTTTAAAAGTTGGAATTCGTTTAGTCCAGGAGTGCACAGTGCCGAGAGGAACTAAAGTTTTGCAATCATCATCGCTTATTTTTCAGAGGTGGAGAGCGATCCAGAGTCATCATTAAAAAAAATGGATATTCCTCGTTGCTATGCTGCGTCATTTGCTGCAGCACATTTTACCTTTCTTTCTAGAAGATAAGCATCTGCATTTTCAACGTCGAACGTGGCTGCAACATGTTGGAGCTCCTTCTCATTTCTACCTGAATGTGCGAGCACATCTAAACCAATCGTTTCCTGGCCGTTGGATCGGAAGGGGTAGCTCAATTGTAGCTTGGCCATTATGGTCTCTGGACCGCAATCCTATAGACTTCTTTTTCGGAGATCACTTTAAGTGTGTGGTATACATAATACCTGCAATCTCAGAAGAGTGTTCCTTGCGCGAATAATTGCAGCCTGTGAAGTTATTCCAGATACGCCAGGAATCTTCGGCCGGGTAAAGCAATTGTTTCTTCGCCGATGCTGTGAAACTAAAGGTCGCCACTATCAGCAGTTTCTTTAAAAATACTGTTAAGTCTTGGAAGTGTGTTTTTTCTTTCTTTCTTTTACACCTTTTAAACTACTTTTTTTTTTTTTCGGTGCGGCATGTAAATTGCATTAAGCGTGAATTTACCTTTTGTAAACATGCTGTATAATTAAATGAATTGATATGTTAAGATGCAATTGAATGTAAATTAAAAAATTATTATTTACAATGATATAGCTTCCGGGGTTATGATAATACTAGCAATAACGGGGAAAGAAGTCTGTTGCTATGGTTCCGTAGTAGAAAAGCGTCCCCAGTCGGTTGCCAGTGGTACAGAACAATGTGGAACTAGTTTCTGGATTACACGCTCCTTGAGCTACAGATTTTCCTGTTGGGTACCCGGCCCTCCTCGTCCTTGAAGCATGAAATCTCACTTCAAGGCCATGTCGTTTGCAATTCAAAAATTAACATGATGCAGTTTGAAGATTACGCTTTGTTCTAGCCCCTGTACCTTGCCACCGTTCTCATTTGGCAAGAACTGACGTAGAAACAATGGATCATGGTGTCCCATTAAACTGCACAATCTCAAACTGTTAGCATTGCTACTGATGACGGTTCATCTTCTTTAAAAATAAGTAACTCCAGCATTTACTTTATTACCTTATTCGTGACGTTTAAATGTGCCTTGAGCTGTAATTATATTAATAAGTTAATAACCCATGGTTGAATTACAACAAGAAATAAAACCCAGTTTGCAAACTATTTGGTACCGGAGTATTAATAAACACACATAGAAATGTTACGAATAGGGTCATGAAGGGGAGGGGTAGATATTTAATGTAGTTCGGAATAGAATAATTCTTTAATAAATTTAAAAACACATCTAGTTGTAACTCTATTTAAGCCATCCTAATTTCAGTATCATTAAAAATGTGGATTTTACAATAAACATATTTTGGTTTATTTTACATATTGTATTTAAAATCTCTTAAAATTTTCTTAAACAAGTTGTTCAGGCATTTAAAAATACAGTTTTGTAAAAAGGCATACTTTATTTTACAGAGTTGATTATGAAGATATTGTCAAGAATTTTACGAAATTAAAACTCAGTTGATAGCATCAAGTATGGAACATTTTTAATGTTCTTAGGTGGTTTCAATAATGAACCAGCGAAGCTAAGAGCTACTTTCAATTAACCGTACAATCGCCACGTTTTTCTCATTAATCAGAGAGCCTTTGAATTTTGCATGGATTCTTTGTCTGACCACACCAATAGTATTATAACTTCAGCCGATAGAAGGCTAGGATTTTACAATGGATACGTTGAGTTGTGTCGAATGTTAGCTTACCTACAGCTGCAGGAATGTTTCCTCTTTGTTTTTTGTTTTGTCCCCCCCCCCCCGGTTCTTTCTTCATACGCTTAAATACGGTCTAAATGAGGAACGTGTTTGATAATCGAGTTAAGTTTGTAAACATTAATTTTCAGAAGAGAGTCAAAAAACATTATAATAATGACGAAGAATCAAAAGTAAACCTTAATTTTTTAAAAGTAGCAAGATCATATTAGGTAATATTTTATTTTTAGACACTGGCTAGAATTTCAGGACGTTTTCTTTATACTACAATTAACTAAAGTAAAAGCAGTCTGTCTTTTTCACACAGCAAAGCGCTAGGTGTAAGAAAATGTTCTTGAAATTGTTTAAAAATGCCCAAAAACTTAATTAGCCAGTATATTAAGTTTGTTGACCTTCGCCATTAACTTTTAGCGGTAAACATTGAATGGTCTACAAAAGGTCTACACTAAAAATATACAACATGGAATCTTCTTCAGGAGAGTTTATTGTTCGAGGCAACCCTTTCTTGTACTGCCTTATTATCCACTTGGCAGAACGGGTTATAGGCAGTTAGAGAGGACCTGCCCTCCTTCATCAATCAGTGACAAGAGGTGATGTAGGGGAGACACCAGTGGCAGCAGATTCACAAAAAGATACCCCACCTAGGTCCGCACTACAAAAACCACAAAAGCTGTCTGTGGCGCCCGCTGTCGACAGTGGCTGTCCATCTTCACAGTTTCTCGCTGGACATTGGGCCTTGAAAAGACCGCATTCTCCGCTTTAGCTTGTTAAAAACATCCAAGGTGGCCCTGCATTAAACCGTTTTTATTTCAACATATCCATTCTGAAAATTCATTAAAGGCAGTGTCTAGCACACGGGGAAAAAATAACACGACAATGTGCACTTTTCAAAACGTACAAAGGTGAGCATATCTGGTGGGACATGAAAAATAAACTAGCTGCCATATATATATAAGGAATGGAAGCAAAGAACAGAGTATCGCAAAATTTTTATTTTTAAAAATTGAACCATAAGGGTGTGAAATAACAGCTGCAAACCTACTTGAGACTTTGCATAAGACATTATGTAGACATTATTAAAGTCAGAAATCCACATACATTTCATATACGTATCTGCATGTATTTCATTTTATACCCTAGGCAAGCATTGTGCTTATAAGTGAGTAAGGATAGGCCAGGGACACAACTACATGACATCCAAATGGCGTGGGAAAAGGTTTCTTTTATCTAGAATTATATTCTCCGACATTCCCTCATAAGTGCAGCGCCATATGAAGCTTTCGACCGCCCCCGATGTCAAATTGTGACCTCATATAATATCATTCGTTTCGTCGGCTTGTACAGAAACGAAATCTGTTCATTCATCTTAGATCTCATTCTATAGACAAATGTATTTCTCACTTCATACGATGTCAGCCAAGATGTTTGATCAAACAAAAACCTTAACTCTGTGCCATCTTGCTGAATGAGGTACAGTTTTCGTTGATTAGGTCCAAATAGTTTCACTTCCAACTTAACAGTTAAACTTAGATGCGAAAATGGAATCCTGAAAAAACCTCCACTTTATTCATTGCCACAAAAATGGAGTCCTGAAAAAATGTGCACTTTATTCATTGCCACAAAACATATCCATTTATTTGTAACTTAATACTGTGAAAATCGACTTTCCATGTTGAACGGAGAGGAATTTCAAATAAAGTGGAAGTCAGTTATGCGGGTTTCAGTAACCCCTCAACATCTGGCTCCTAAAAAAGAGAGAATACCGAGCGCTGGCCATGGGCTGTTTTCCTGCTGGTCCAAGAGAACGCAGAAATAAGCAGGAGAAAGCCTAACCAATCTTGCAGGAAGACAAATATAAGTCCCTGTAAATCTTCGCTGGAAAGAATGTACAAGCTTCAAGAGTAAAATTTTTGGAGCTGACCCTTGAGCTCCCCTCTTAAAGGAGCCGCACGCTACCGCTACTACATTAGAGAAATTGCATTTATTGCATAAGATACAATTAAGAACTGGTCGGCTATGCATCGCTGTTTGTATGCATTTTTTTTTTAAGTTGACCAGGAGAAAAGAAAATGGTAAATAGTTATGACATTTTCTTTGGGCCCAGCTGGTCCTTATTGAGCGGGCCGTCCCTGGTGTCTACTATTTAATATTTATTCCACTTTTTTTTTGCATTGTGTTTGTTCTCTTTAATTTGTATTACTTATGTTGCCACGGGCTGTAAACCCACAGGCCAATAGCCCCTTAGGACCACGGAGTATGCTGATTTTTTCTTTTGATACATCCAATCAGATGTACTTTTGAAGGCTTAGTTGCTGAGGGAATCTGGTAGGCATTTCTTTCTTCAGTTTTATTTGAAACTTTTATTGTGTTACAATACAAACAACCCTCTTAAAACAGTCATCATAGCTTCACAATAGTAAGAAAACATGGCACACATCACGGTTTTTTTTTTTTTTTTTTTTGAGATGACATGCTGCCTAAACTGCAGAAAATTTGACTTGTTCTCTCTCTTTCCTGCAACTGAGGAAGTTTCTACGTTTTACTGTCATAAATTTGACAAATCCAACTTTTTCCAAAGCACACGTATAATCTCATGTATCGCTAAAAAAAAAAAAAAAAAAAAAACCTTAGGAAATGTGCTCCGCTAAAAAATTCATTACGTTATTTGGAGCCTTCGTATTGGCTTTCTTTGTATTCATGCGAAGTCAACCACAACCGAAATGGATGATAGCGGTTTGAGGTTTATTCCGGATTTTTCTCTGTCTTAACATGCCGTGAAGGTACCCTAAATTTAGGTCTGAAATGCTTGTTTCTCCCAAAGTTTTTCTTTCCAAATATTTCACATGTTGTCGCTTATCGTCAGCAGGTCTACGATTTGCATGCAATAAAAATGTTAAATATGTCTGGGGTGAGTTTTAGTCTACCGCGGCGACCTCTGCATCCTCTACTTCCGTCTTACGACTTTGTTTATAGAGAGCAGTATTGCAGGGGGACATATGATCAGTTTGTCGGCACCCCGCCGGTCGCCTATCACGCAGCTTTCGTGATCGAAGAACGTCACCTCTCCTTCAGGCAGCTCACCAAGCTATACCTCCCTAACTTAGAAAATTTCCTAAGTAGTTATTGCTAATCGAACCCGGGCCTCCCGGTCAGCATCAACAATTGAAAACATTACACCAAGGAGAAGGAGATCGCTGAGATAGTAATCATTGTATTAAAAAAAAACTATGTATTAATACATAATTCCTAGCACTGGTCGTCTATGATGCCTCATTTGTGAAAATGGGCATTAAACTGTTTTCAATTAAAAAAAAAGTTACATCACAAAATGAGAAACTTTTCAAACATATATTTCAGAAAAAATCTATGAAAAGCCCTTTACTGATGAACATCATTAAACAAAGAGTTAAATTAGGGCATACATAAATCATATACCAAATTTAATTTTGCCCTATCCCACTTACAGACATGGATACACACGCCATCTTTTGACAGCAATGAAACTTTTCGGTGTTCAGTGATAATACAGCTAATCACTTAATGTAAATCACATTAAAAATATTTATATTGGCATTTCCGTTTGGCTTGTGGTTAAGGTCAAATGCTCAATATAACAGACAGAAATATATTTTAAATTTATTGCGTTATGCACAATATTACTACTGAACATTTTTACCTTGCAGGGGAAAGGAGATTCAAGTCAACACGGCCTGGTCATCGTCTACGGTATTTTTTTATCTCTATGTCTTACAAAAAGTTCCCATTCAAATAAGTTTGAATCAAGGCATTCCGATTAATTGGCGCGATGCCTCGAGCAAGCAACAGACTTGGGTGAATCACGCATCGGTACACTAATTTAATCCGCGACGGGCCGCACACCAAACATCCGAAGAACGCCAGCAAAGTGTTCCATTGTGTCGGGTAAGGCAACATCTGCCCCACTGCCGGCAGTAAATATTCGCGGGAATTAAAACAACTGGCACCGTTTTCCGGGTCTTCTGCTAGCGGCTAGACACATCAGTAAATACTGCATCGTCCTGTAGTTTGCTCTACAACTTTGTTGACAGGTTTCCTGTAACCTTGCTAGCTAGTTGCCAACACGACAGCGAAAAATGAAGTCCTTAAGCCGTTTGTCTGCTCGGACTAGGCCTCCCCGTCTATTAGTTTGGAACGGAGGAATTCATTTCGGAGGTAAAGCCACCAGTAAACATGTTTCCAAAACTCCCATCCCATTGTACCGAAACATGAGACCGTTGCGGATAAAATGCACAGTACGCTACACTTAAGGGTGTTATTTTTTCCCTTCTATTTAAGGACGTTCTTCAACATTTTTTTATTATTACTCAATAGCGTCCCATTCAAATTAGGGCGTAAATCGGCCAATAAACTTTTCTCAGGGGCATCTTCTTGCAAGCCAGAGGCCTTTATGCGTGCCGTAAATCTACGATTTTTTTATTCATTTTATTTAAGGACGCTCTTTAACATCTCAGGTCATCAGCGTCCCATTCAATTCGGGGCGTGAAACGGTCGACAAATTTTGCTCAGAGGTCTCTTCTTTCAGACTTGAGGTTCTTTTTCATGCCGTAAATGTACGACACGGGATTCACGACTTGAGCCTACGACGCAAGTATGTACCATAGACCACAATATATATACACGGTATGTGCATATGCACACAAATACTTTTAGATGATAATTTAACATGGCCGCCATCCATTTCAAAACCTTGTGTCCAATGTTCGAATGTAGACCGAAAAACGTCTGCATACATATCACTTGAAATAGAATTCTTCAGGTTCTCGAAATTTCTTAGGTTCTGTACACTCGTGGTCAAGTAAAAAGGTCTAAGGGTGTCAAATCCGGTGAATCTCTGCCTATCCACCTGTTTCAAGTAAATTTCTGTTCCTTTGGCATATGCCAAACCGCGACATCCAGTCCTGACAAACTTTACTGGTTTCTTTACGATATGAACAATATTCTGTAGTGGTAGATCAAAATAAAACAAAAATAAAAAGTCATTGTTTTCAAAACTTTGTGATGTAGTACTATGGAATAAATTTTGGCAATGTTGGAATAAGATACACAGTACATATATATTCATTATGAATTTACTATATCTATAAAGCTTTATAAATTTCGTTTACCGTTGCTTCATGAAAATGGATCAGAACTTTATGTTCAACCGTATTTGTCAGAGACACACTCTTTGATTAAAGGCGAGTTTCACAAACGATTCAAAGAAACGCATGAAAAAAGCTTTTACTCTACCTTTTGCTATAAATAGGTTTGATTTTAAGATAACGTAGGGTCGTTTAGACTAGTGTTTCTCAAAAGTGAAAACCAAAGGACTATTCATTCTCATCTTACCGTGTTCCAAAACAATTTTATACCTTTTTATTTGTGTTTTAAAACACAATTTAATAAAAAAGGATCTTTGTTTACATTATATAATATACATAATTACACTTTCAATATTTATAATACATAAATACGCAGTAACAAAGTTATGCACCCCCGGTTTATGCCGCCGCAAGCCGACTCTGCAATGTTCCGGTTCGAAACCAATTTTCCACTATGTGAAATGGCAAATGCTTATTTAACAACTACTGAGGGTCGCCTTATAATACTTGAACATTGTCCAATCAAAAAGAGACAAAAAACGAAAATTAAATTACATAAGAAAATATTTGCACAGTAATCGGCTTTCTTTGTCAGTGAGAGTAGGGTGAATAATGTCATAAATTTCATTGATGACACGCTTCATGGCTTTAAACAAGTGTATTTTCATGAAAGAAAACTTTGCCGCGATAATCCCATTTCTTTGTGATTCTCAACTATAAAGCGTGACCAGCAACTCACTTGAATTTGAGACCGCCACGGGTGGCCGAGGTCGTTAAGGCGCGGACTCGTGAGCGGGAGGTCTGGGGTTCGAATCTCGCCAGGGCCGTCCTCCCTGACTGGGGTTTTTTCCCCCAGGTTTTCCTCAGTCCTCATAACTGGCAAATGCCAGGGAGGTACCCTAAACTTAGGCCTGGAACGCTTCCTTCCTTAAAAAAAAATATATCCTTTCAAAATATATCATTTCATTTCATGTATCATCAGTGTCCACCGCCTGTGGTGCCTCAGTAGTAAAAATGGGCGTTAAGCACTACTCAAAAAAAAAAAACCTTGAATTTGATTCCTCGCAGTGTTCATCAGATTAGTGTCCAATTTTATTAAATACATATTCAATCTAGATTCTAGAGCATGAGAAAAGCTGGTTTAAACGAAATGTATTTACTTTAGCATTATCGTATGCTACAGTGTTTACAGTATGGACCGACTCTTTACAAGGAAAACTCTCGAGTTCAAACAAACGAAATTGCACCAAAATTCAGTCATAGGCAAGGGCATGCACATAATATTTTTGAGGGAGTGATAACATATTTTTGAAAGTAGGTGATTAAAATTTACTAGGTTTGAAAAAGCAATTAAACCTAATTTTTAAAATCTATATAACAAAGAAAATATACGTTAATTAGTTATGTTCGCCTTAAATGTTTATTTTAAAATATCAGTGTTTTCGGTGTTAAATGGAAATTTACGATTTCAAAAACCATGAGGGGGGGGGCAAATTTCCCTTGGGGACGCCCTTGGTCATAGACTATAGAGATTGTGCATGTGTTTCGAAATGGCAAAAGTCAGGAGTTTCCTTGTCAGATTGACTTTCATTTCTAGCCCATTTCCTTATGTGCTCGAAGCGTTCCAACTTCTCAGAAACATCATCATGGGAAGTAAGAACTTTCTACCTAGCTCGAGATACTCGTATCATTCACTTATCCCTAGTTAACTTTATTACTATCTCTCTTTGCCTCAGGTTAAAGTACTTTGTTTCTAAAAGATGGCCGCTAATCATTCGAACGTTCCCTGCACCCCCCCCCCCCCCGCCCTTTTTGATTCTTTTCTCTTCTCTCTCTCTCTCTTTGACATGGGACTGCTTTGTGTCTGCACGGGAATTTGCCATTTGTTGTGCGAATGGAGGACATATATTAGTTTGAACTTCATGTTTTTCCAAATGAAATCTTCTTTTCCCTGAAAATCCGCGACCATACATAAATTAGTCGCGCTTTTATTATAGGCAGTTATTTTCCCGCGCTCTAATTTACTTAAGACTTATGCCTT
Source organism: Metallyticus violacea (assembly GCA_030762175.1). Classification (NCBI taxonomy): domain Eukaryota; kingdom Metazoa; phylum Arthropoda; class Insecta; order Mantodea; family Metallyticidae; genus Metallyticus; species Metallyticus violacea. Next base: position 40,017,260 of record CM060836.1, read on the forward strand.
ATAACCTTTTTATTGCTCTATGAATAAGTTTTTGAAAATACATTATACAGTTTATCACTATCGCTTCCAGGCAACGTACAAACCCTTACTTTTAAACATTCCTTTAAAATGCCCAAATATAATAGTGAAATATTATCACAACCCCGAAAGAGTACCATATTATTTAGCAAATGGCTGGACACTCAGGGCGTACTCCAATCCTAATCCCTGTTAATCTTTTATATGATGGATTCTAACTACAGAGAATTTAGAATAAATCAAATGATATAATGAACTGATCAGTACTACTGCAGCTTCTTAATGGTATGACAACGAGAATGTGTTACCTGTAGGACGGTTAGGGAGATGAGTTGTGCATCTTGATCCGCTCATGTGACGATCATTATCATAACTTCCAAACACTGTAGCTATACGCATGCGCAGAGCTTGACTGTACTGATGTTTCACATACGAGCGTGCAAGTTAAACTATAAACGCATAATTTTCATTATCATATCCCCCTCCAGATGCCACAACATATTGTTTGCCTATGACTAAGGACTAAAAGGCGGAAATTTCTACAGCGTCTATGTTCTATATGCTTACTGGACCTATCGATTGTGAGAAGTCAATGTTGCGAGTGAAATGGACACAATGACACCTTGTTCTGCGTGTATCTGGTTGGGCTTCAGGGCAGAAACCAGCCAGCAATGTACACTTCAGGTGTGCGCCTGACATGCCGAAGTTATTCCTGGGCTCACCGCTAGACTTGGCACGCATTGCTCCTATATCATTTTCTGAACCAAGATATTCCACGCAACACTTGCACCGACAAGAAAATCCTCACTAAAACAAGCGTGACGCCGTCGATGCAGCGTATTTGCGAACTGAGTTGTTGGAAAGTTAATCCACAGTATAGCCTACTTCCTGTTACCTTGTTTTCTTCTACGGAAGTTTATTTGACATTTGTATAGCTTCAGCGCACAGCATTAACAGGGGAGCTAAAATAATAAGCGTCATTTCTAGTAACCAAATACAACTGACAACCTTCAGATTCGGTAAATTGCAACTAGAGTCCGTAACTAACTTATACAATTAAATTATAAATTAATTCATTATACAAAACCAAATGTGGACGCGCTAAAATATTCGATGACACGAAAAGGGGTCATATATTCGAAAGATTGGGTGGAAAATTGGATCAACTCTATTCTCCCACGCTTTCTTTAACAATTGGAAATGATCTTCTTGCAAGTTTTAAATTATTTTATTTATTGTGCTGATCTTCAATGCTATTTTCCCTTACTGTCAATGCCTCTTAAGGAACATTGTATGTACCAGCTGGGTTAAAATAATCTTGAGTATGGGAGAGAGGGGGAAATACAAGGTAAACACGGGAAACAAAACTTGTACACATATAATTCAATAGCATTACACATTGCTCTCAAATTTTATTGCGATGACGTCAATTAGGAAAGATGCGAATAGCAGTCGACGATCTTGAATAGGCATTTTAAATTTCTGACAGTACACTATTTTCGTCTGGAAGAGTTTTCCGAGCCCCGTGTTACACTGGAAACATGAATGCATAAGCAGTGTAGGCACACTGGGCAAAAGTTCACCCCTTCACCGGGGCAACCAACTGAAAGTGCAAGCAAGCACGAAACAGGTGCCACAGCAGTATAATATTCTTTACATAGCGTAAAAAATTTAGAACGGGACTATGTAACTGCAGCAGACCATGTGTAGCAACTGTTAACTTCTGAGGTTACCAAAATGTTCGCCGAGTGAGACGAACTTGGCAAAACTAGCAAGTGCAATAAGGAAAAGTGTAAATACTAGCACAGATGTTTGAAATTAGATAACAATTATGTACTAAAAGAACGTCGTACGTACCAAAGAGACGTAATAGAAAGACAGAGTTGCTATGGGGAGGTGAGAAACTATTAGAAGAAATTGGAATGGGGGATGTGTGGGGACTGGGTGAAAGTAATGTCTGTGGGTCTTGGAAAAAGTGAGACAGAGAATAGAAAATATATAGAAGCATAGCTTGGAAGATAAAAGTTCTTTAGATTTATATAAAAAGTTGGGGACGGGTTTTACTTCCAAAAGGATCAAGAATAAATTTAAAAGAAGGTTGTATTATATATGTGTGTGTGTGTGTGTGTGTTCCATTGTCTAGTCTAAAGAATGTGAAGGGTAAAAAGGTGGAGGGGTAGAATCTGGGATGAAAAATGGAACAAATTACAACAATTAAAATGTTTATCAGACATGAGTGTAGAAAAAATAAACAAGAATGGGGAATTCTTAGGAAAAATAAGAGATAAGTGGAACAAAAGTAGACGGAAGTAGCTTGAAATCACACACAATTGTGAAATTTATTTTAGGGGTTCTTTCCACGCATATAACCCAATGGTTAAGGTATGGGAGAACCTTAGTTTTGTTATGCTGCCTTCTTAGATAGTTTAAGTAAATTCAATTGTAATGTTTGCCGAAATAAATTCATTCATACAACGGTAGTTTAAAATAATGCATTTAGTCAAGTATTCCTCTTTAGAATGCCATACGTGAAAATTAACTCCATGCAAGATTGGCAAAGATCACCGAGGTAAATAAAATTGAAAATTTGAGTCTATGGGATTACAAGCACACTTTCTATTTGCTTTGGAAAATATACCAAGTCATGTGAGCATTACATAAATATGCATCTTAGATGTTTTTTGTACCGCTGCGTAAAACCTAGGAAAGTGGGCATCTAAGTTTTCCCAGACTTGTAGTTAAATAATTGGAGTGACTTAAGTTTGGGCACCTGCCCAGGGCTCCGCTCCCCGTCCAGACGGTCTTTCACGTGCCCTTGGCAGCCGCGCAATGAATGATGAGCTCAAAGCCTGAAAACCCTCTCTCGCCAAAGTTTTCGGCAGTCGTCAAGGACGGCGTTGTTTCTTCTCTGCTTGATATTCAATAACGTATGGTTGGTCGATCGCAACTTGGTCCACGGCCCCCTTGAGCACCTTGGCCTGCTTTGAACTCGCCCATGACTGCCAATATTCACTGCCTTCTGCTCTCTTCTTTTATAACCAAAGGGAGCATACCCCTTTAATTTTCAGTTTGATCTGTTTCTATACATGAAGATCATAGGCAAAGAACATTCACAGTCACGTTTAAAAAGAATGAAAATGCATACTATCTAACAACCATATCTACTATAGTTGCTTTACATAAATATAATGGAAGGAAATTACATTTTTAATCATATAATTGAGATATAGAAAAATACTGATAAGGTTGGCTGCACTAAAATAACATTCTATCTTTACTTCAGCAATTATATAATTTACTTATTGTTTTTGTTAAATAATTTGATAATTAGTGAAGATGAGGTCAGTACTGAACCAACTGAAATAAATGGGGGAAAAACACGTAAAGACAATTCCAAGAAAATTGGGATCTCATAAGTTTGTATCCATCAATTTGCCTATAACTGTTGTATATATGAATATTTTCAGATTCTTACGAAATGTTGTAGCTCCTAGTTCATTGCAAATTTATGTCATAAGTAATTAAACGGCAAACCCTTTCCGATTAAGGAAACTAAGATCTAAAAGAATTTCACAGCATTAACTTATGGCAATATTCTCACAAAATACTCAAATTTCATCACTATAATAGCTGTTTATTTGCGTTTTAAAACGATTTTCAATCAAAGCCTCTTATTTTCATCAATATTTCACCCTACTTGCAATTTACCTATTTATGTTTAATGACCTGCAAGTAATTTGGTTTTGAAGTTAAAAGGCGAATACTTCGAACCAATATCTTGTAACTTATCATTTTCTTTGCCTATGATCTTCATTTTTAACGCCCTGTATTTTGCTACGCATTGGCGTTAACTTTGGTTAACTCTTGTGCTTAATACACAATCAAAACCTGTATGAACTGCCCACGCTGTCCTATTTTCTGGTGTTTTTTCTTCTTATCATTAAAACATAATTTGACAATTTCATAAGCAAATTTTTTTTCAAGCGCATTGAGAAACTGACTTTGGCTTCTCAGACAAATAAAACTTTACGATTGGGGAATCTGCAGATGCTTGTTCTTTTCTGCAGTGAAGAAAATCTGCTTTTGTTAAAGAAAACAATGGGAGATATTTTATGCAAAAGCAACAAATCTTACATACAGACAACATAAAAATAAAGTATTTGTTTTTCACGCCTCCATTTTTTAAAATGGAGTCAAACATTTTAATTAGCCATCCGGAAGGTACCCTGGCAAGTTTCCTCAACATATTACGCTGTTTTGGCCAAAGCCAAAAGAACATTAAAGTGATGGTTTCAATGAAAGCTGTTTGATACCCTGGCTCATTATTGACGAGCCCTTCTTAAAGGTACCAAGATGGCGATGGATGCTGCAATACTGCATAAAGAAGGGAAAGTTTTAAAATAAAGCATTTTCATTTTTTCCCCCCCTATAAGCGATGTACTATTTCTTTCCTTCTTTCTGTACAATGCTTAAGGTTCAAACCCAATAAATGTACCATTTTGTTGTATATTATTTAAAAGCATCACTGTATCTCGAGTATCAAACTTATTTTTTATTTTTATTCTCTCGGAATAAATATACAACATATGCAAACACACACATAAAATAAAAATTAAAAAAAACAATAATTTTCGGAACAAGGTAACAAAGATAACAAGTAAAAACACTTAAATAACCACTTTAAAGGACATGAATCGGTAACGCATCAACTAGTGTTACATTAAAAGCATCAACGTGGACAACCGCCGGTGACTGTAAAAAACAGCAGAAGTTAAACCAACATAGAATGCTTTGCAAAGCTTGCAGTACGACATTTTAGAAGAATAGATAGCAAATTAAGTAATCTTAATTTCTCTGATATGGCATAATTAGTGCACAGGTTTTGCATTTAAGGTGTTGGCAAGGATGGACAAGGTAATTTGGAAGGAGATAGGTTGCGGCAAAATATACCTTATACTTTAGGGTTAGGAGGGTGTTCTTAAAGTATAGCGAAGTATAATTTTAGAAAAAAATCACTTATAGATATCATGTATTATTAAAATATCGTGACTTTTATAGTTTTATGCTCTCAGTTGTACGTAGTAACAAGAATAATGAATTTTATGGAAGTTTTAGGTTTGTATGTGCACTGGGATGATACGGAATACTAAAAGATAAGACGGATATGTTGAGTGCATGGCTATTTGATGGTAAGGTCACCAGATTTCTCGATTTTGGCGGGATTTTCCGAAATTTTTACGACAAAGCTTTCCCGCTTCCTGACCGGACGTAAAAATTTCACTAATTTTTCTTAGTTATGTTAACAAGCTTCCAAAATAAAATTAATTTTTACCAGTTTCAATTGGCGCACATGAATGCTAAAAATGTCATTACGTCCTGGACTAACTACGAGTAAGCGACTATTAGATTGACAGTACCCGCGCTGTAATCGATAGTTACGTCGGAAGAAGCTAACGCTCTATTTAATAGCATTTTTTGTTAACATTTATTACAGTATTATGGTTGAGTTTGGTGTATATCTGTTGTAGTCTCCAAACACTGTGAATCACTTGTTAATATGCCCAAAAAGGGGGAGGGAGACTTAATGCGTATATTTACAGAAGTGGGAGAATGAATAATGTACCCGGATTGTATTAATTTACCACACTTGACTTTCAGCGATTCAGTTGTTTTTGCATTCTATAGTGCGTAATTAATCACGCATTTAGAACACATAATTAATGTCCTTTGAACTTTTTGCACCACTTCTCAATGATGTACAAGAGTGGATTATATGCTGGATTTATGTAAAGAATATTGAACAGAATCATATCTAAGATTTGGGAATTTCCGATTTTCATCCCTAGTTGATGGATGACAGGAGCACTTGTATGCTCTTTCTCTTTGCCCTAAAGAGAAAGATACGCAATTATAGGTCTATCGCGTGATTTGTGTACCAACTTTCAGAATTGACTTATAATAACTATACTTCAGAGACGCGAGTGCAAGCTGCCATGGTTTCTCACACCTCTAAGCTGAAGCAAAGTTTTGATTTTTTGGCATATCCCCACCTCACACGCTCCACTGCTCTAGTTTTAGGTTAATGGTCAGCGTAATTATCACGGGTCGACAGCTGCAGTTTCCTAAGTGAAACAAATTATGTAATTGCTAGTCGCAACTGCGCATACTTGAGTGGCATTGCACAAGAATAAGCGGTTTTTACGGACAAACATACTGTCTGGCGATCAGAAGAAGGCAAGCGAGAGGAATGCCCTACGCATACATTCTCTACCCTCCTCACTATGTTCATGCACGATAGATTTTTTTTTTTTGATTGGTTTATTTATGGACGCTCTTTAACATCTCAGGTCATCAGCGTCCCATTCAACTCAGGGCCATACTTAGGATTTTTACGCCCCGAAAAAATCCATCGGTCCTGGCCGGGTTCGAACACACGATCTTGGGTTTAGGAGGCAAGTATGGTAACCACTACACCACCAGGACCGACTGCACGATAGAGCCGACAAAAATAAGCAGTGTTGTCAGGTACTTGTCCATGGTTAAAAGTCCAGCTGGCGTGACAGATCAGAGGCTCACAGGTCCTTATTTGAGCGGTAGGATGGGTATCACACATGCACTCGTACATGTGCAGATAAAGTTCTAGCCCCCCCTTGCCTTCTTCTGATAGCCAGACCGTTTTTTTTTTTTTTTTTTTTTGAATGATTTATTTATGGACGCTCTTTAACAGCTCAGGTCATCAACGTCCCATTCATTCAAGGCGTGAAACGGCCGACAAATTTTGCTCAGAGGCCTCTCTTTCAGGCTTGAGGTTCTTTAACGTGCCGTAAATGTACGACACGGGACCCACGGCTTTACTTCTCTTCCGAAGGAAGCCATACTTAGGATTTTTACGCCCGAAAAAATCCATCGGTCCTGGCCGGGTTCGAACCCGCGATAGCCAGACAGTATATAGGTGATTTGTATATCACTATTGTTGAGCGCACCAACTACTGCTTTAATTAAGATATTTCATTTCCTCGCTCTGGTGGAATAAAAAACTTCGGCCAGAGCAAACTTAAAGCCTACAATGGAGATGTTAGCTCGGTGCATTTGCATTATCTAAAAGCGATGAAATTTACTAAATGTTAGGCTGGTGAAATTTATTATAAAACTAAAAAAAATCACATAAAAATGTAAAGGTAATTTTGGCTGGGCAATTTTCATAGTTCGCCCATCTGCTTTGTAATCACCTGATTATATTTAAATGTTATTTTCTTGAGTTTCTATGTAATTTTAAACTTTAGGTAACAGGAGCTTTGCACTTAAAATAGCTAAAAACGAGAAATTATGTAAATACGTTTTATTTTCTCTATTTATCGATGATAAGAGTATACCATAGTAAGTGAAAGAGAAAAAAAATCCAATTTTTAAATATAAGCAATATTGTAGGTTGCAATTATATTATATACAATAACAAGCAAACAAATGAGGAAAATATAGCGAGAAATAATGAGTTTTGTATGTGCGTGTGTGAACGATAAAAATGTTATTTCCTAAACCGGTTTCCCAAATCCTTAGGTTACATAACTCAAAGGAAGTAAGTTATTGTTTCAACAAGAGATTGCGAGGTGATAAAACGGAGTAGAAATAAAATCTTTGTGTTTTACACCAATACAATATTTCCACACCCGTGAGTTGGAAATCCTCTACTTCCTACAACCTAAAATCATCTCTAGAAAGATTTAACTGCCGTATCTCAGTCGTTTACAACACGGCAAACAGCGCCCGTTTTTCTTGAATATCAAGCAATTAATCGTATATTTTTAATATTTTAAGTGCTGTTGGTTTTCTATGCGAAAAGCAAGGGCCTTACCGCCCCGCATGGTTTCTAGCCTGCCGAGTCGGTTGTCCCACAGAGAGATCCAATGGAGCGTTAGGTGCTCAGGCATTAATTTCCTTATAATCTCAACTATCTGAACAGTATATTGAATTTATACAGTGCGGTATTTTATTGTTTTTATAGTCTTCCTACATCTATCATGTGCTTGTCACCTCATATGCGCTTAGCAGGGTGTACTGTTAAAACACAGCACTTCTCTTGCAGTTGCCCGGTCTCTCACGTAGCTTCGCAAAATTTACTGTATGCATTGTCGAATGTATCAGTAGCTCAACTGCATTGTGTGTTTAGTATTTAAGGAAGAGAAATACAGCGCACATTGATGTAATATTTTATACAATACATACGTTTAAAACTCTTGTAGCAGATTAGTAGAGAAAGTACACACCATGGGTTCTTTCCATGACAAAAATAATGAAAGGTTATGTTCTCACAGAAGGAAAATTACACTGGATAGGCACAACACATACTACAAGAGCTCTTAGGCGTTTTTTACAAGACAGGAGTATCGAATAGCTCACCAAGAATCTTAAATTAATACATACAGAATGCCGGTGTACAATTACAACAGCTTGATCACGAAAGCAGACTTACTTTTTTGGTAATTGTATTTTCAACAGTATTAGTAGAGTGAGGCTGGTCTTTTTTCCACCCTTCTTTTTTTCCTCCCTCCCGCCGACGAAGGCTGATTTTTATTTTCACGGGTGCAAAATAATATCTATTTGGCAGTTTTTATAAGGACATTTCACCGTAGGCCGTTGCTGTTGAAACGTGCGGGTAACAGGCGAAGCATACAAATTTCACTGTATTAGAAACAGATCGTGGAAAAACATAAGCAAATAGAATGTGTGATTTTGATTGAATATGAAATTGTATCAAGCAGCTAGAACGGACTTACTCAGCTCGAAAACTATTTGGGGACTGAATCGTTAGCAGTTTAACGCTCTAGTCACTAGAAAAAGCGGATTCACTTTACATTTCCTTGCCTAACATCTCTCTTGAGTGCACCTAGCAACAGCAATTTCAAGTGTGGCTTTATCTAAGTATTTTACCCTTATCTAATTTTATTATTACTGTTAATTTGTTACATAGTTAATAGTGTTATTTTATTGTTATTTTGCATTTATATTTATTAGGGTTTTCTTACTTAAACTAGACAGTTTATTCACGGAACATTTTGAGTACTGTGAAAAAAGTAAATATTTCATTTTTTAAAACCATATCGAAATGAATTTAATTCCACGCAAGTGCTTATTGTTTGGAACACCTCCAATACACAACAATAAATAGATGATAAATTATTAATCTAATGCTGTTGCCCAGAGCATATGATAATGGAGATATGCACACTTAACGATAATTTTGCACGCAATAAAACTTGGCCTAGCAAGACCATCAACACAGCTCTAGAACCCCATCATCGTGATTAAAAGCAGATACCTCGTGGAGCCGTCCCGTCTAGGAACACCATGCCTTGAATGCCAATTCGCTCACAGACTTGTCACTTCACACCAGAGTGTTGACGCTCTGGCACTAGCCCGAAGAACGCAATTAATTTTCTATGTGGAATGTTAATTCCAATACATTTACAAATATACGTGTCAGTTATACTGGTGCACAAAACCATGACCCTAAAATATTGCTTTCCTTGGTTTCTACATATAATTCGGACATTTCATTTTGCTTTCTTTGTAGCATATAATACACCATTGGAAATTAATTTTAAAAAAGCTCGTTCAAATGGTGAGGCACACATGGAAGGCAAAACCTAAATGCAATTCTTAGACAAGCGATACATGGCTTCTAGGATCAGATTAACGTTGGTACTTCTTCACTTTGGTTCAAAACAAAACTTTCGCAATGTTTAACTAATGCTAAAGCTATACAATGTTTAGTAATGAAACTGTAAATGAGCATTAACGTAGACTTGCTTGTCTCTCAGAACAAAAGAGCTGCAAACATTACAGAACTAAATTTACAATAAAAAAGCAGAGAATATGTCATGTCTGGGATCCTTTATGTATATGTAGTCTACTCTATAATTCCTAACTGTCATTTCCTAATATGAAAGCTTTTGTAATATCACATTATACGAGATATGTATTCTCTCATGTTGTTTATGTTGTGCTTTTACTTGACTGATACATTGCACTGTGCAGAAACATCACGTATCCCTGAAACATCTACACGAACATTTAAAATGCAATGTTTAGTAGTAATTTTCGTTCTCGTTAATAGGCTACTATCACTCCATCTGACAAAGACATGCCATTGTATGTCCTCTAGTTTTCACGGTATGCAGTGGTAATGTTTCACTGCTCAAGAAGCGTAGCAAATGGGCATAATGAGCTAGTTAGCTGAAGAAACTAATTGTAACAAATATTAATAGTTGTGCAGATGAAATGTCAATATTTCTAACTGAATTGTGTTGTGTTCCTTAATGATGTAAATACGGAATTATACAGGGTGTTTTAAATATGCGGCAACAATTTCAAGGATTGTAGAGAAGTCTTAAACAAGGAATTTGAGATTGGGAATGTATATCTCCCTGTTTAAATTTTAAATTTGTGACATTAAGTTTCTAGAGAACCATACAATAATGGTCGGAAACACATTTCTTTGGCGCAATCGGTATAACATTGGCGCCAAGTAAAGGCGGATAATCTGTTATAGACTTCGAGCCTTGATTACTTCTTTAAAAATGAAGTAGTCCATTACATTTAAACCTACTTTTATTTTCCTCAGTTACGTTTAAGAAGTCAACCAATTTAATTATTACACTATTTACAAAAATAAATAAAATTACTCCTTAAAACCCGAAACTTCGATGTTCAAAATGCAATCTTTCGCCTTATCAATTAGACCACATAGATGCATAACACGATATATTAATTAGCAATTGTTCAGTGCTAACGTCATATGATTAGTCAGTATTTTAGTTTAAAACTCACGACGAGCTATTGAAAATCGAATGTTCTCGCCGGCGAAGGAAGTTGGACGACATTCTAAGGCAAATTTTTGCCCCATTTTATTTTAACAATGACTTGTCAGCATTTAGTACAACGTGTTTTAACATACAACCCCTGTATTTAATCCACAGTGGTGTTAATTGCGAACACCTAAATAAACATATGACTATTAATGAATCATATTAAAGGCGTCAAATTTGAAAATAAATTTTAATATCACGAAGAATAAAATACATGTTGCTATAAAGCCTTAATGAGACAACAAGGTTCAGGAACACTTTTAACAAACTCAAGAGTCTATTAGGTACGGATGAGCTACCTTTGGTATGAAAATGTTGGATGCCAAGAAATTTTATTAATGGGTAGGTTTGGCCCATCAAAAATCTGCCCTCTACTTCGTGATCATAAATAGGACATTTTAGCCGCTGCATTAACTTTGGTGTCGTCTTAATATGGCTTTTGGGCATATGTGCTTCAATATTCGCGAATTCAGCAACTATAAGGAAAAGGGGTTATTCACTGTCGTAACTGATCCCGCTGTATGCCATTTTCTCTTTAATACGTATTTACCCCAGTTTGCAGTAACACGAACAGCAAGAAATTTGACTGTAAAATTCTTCTCATTTTCTTAAAGGTTCGGTATCGCAATTCTTTGTTGCATAACGCGGTCATGGCATAAACTGTTTTCTCGTGATGAAATAGTCAAAACATAATAGGTTGCGATTACACAACTTCCTTTCTTTTCCTTTCCTATCTCGCCAGCATCCCTGCATTATCTGGCTCGCCGTGGCCTGGCCGGTGTTTCGTGGAAAGTCAATATGAAACAGTAAATTGCATACCTAAACGCTCTTTAGATTCCACACAACTCGGATTCTGCATTCTGCCCAGCTCCTCCTGGTTTAATAATATTTAGTTATGAGTACTATGCACGCAAAGGTTCCTATTATATAATATGGTTTCTATCCGCAAACAGGCTATCGATAAAATGCACAACGTGGAAAATTAAAACTGTTAGTACTACATACTTGATTAATTAATAACAGTTCCCTCCCCCTTTCCTTAGAAGCTTAAATAAAACACATTTCTAGTGGATCTTAGGCAAACCAGTAAACTCCAGAAAACAAATTACGGCGGTGTATATCTAGAAATACATGATACAGATGCAAAGGCTGATTAACTTTTCCATTATTATATAATTTTGTTCAATGTTAAAGACAGGATGAACATTTGTACTAGCGGCGGACCCGCCTATGTTCGCCGATTACCGTCAAGTTCTAATTATTTTAACACCTGGTGATGAAAATAGCTGTTTCCTATTCCGTGGCCGGTGACTGACGATATACTAAGTTTACGCTTCGAAACATTTGAAAATAACTACCGGAACATAAAAACCAAAGACATTATACAGACATAAGTAGGCGTCAAAATTGCCAATTTCAGGGTAAGCCGTTACTGCACACTTGCCTCGTCACTCAAAGGCATGACACTAGAGACGAAAGCGCTCGTATTTGCCACACTTCCTTATTAATGAAAAGGTTTTAACACAGCTGCAGCAGTCAGATTCCTTTACCACCACTTGGATCCTTTCGCGGAATGCCTCTGAAGTTTTAATTTATACGGGGAGGGATCCTTTTCTTAATTTCCGGTATCACAGATCCGTAGCCATTAGGGCCTTTGAGCTTTGTGCAAGGGTTCGCTCAAAGGCGATTTTTAATAGCACAGGAACATTTGTGTGCGTGTGCAAGTGGAAAAGAGAAATATGACGGACGTCCGTTACGGTTTGCCTGCTCTGCTACAGTCTCCAAACCTGGCACATCAAGGCGCATGAAGCAACGCCCCTGTTGCATAAACTGTACGGTAACCGCGATCAAGGAGGCGCGGTTGCTCTTTAACAGAGATTTATCTCGGATATTGATAAACAATTCAGAATTAAATGTATATAAAAACCAAACAATTCGCAATTCACGATCATTATTAAAAGCTTGATTTCGGAAGCACTGATCCAAGCTGAAATACTGACGGCACAGAACATGCACGTTTATAAATCGCACCCTAAGGAGAAAGTTGGGAAGATTAGATGTTGTTTAAATTAAAAATTTAGAAGTAACCCTAAACTTTAATACACAGAAAAACGTACAGCTGAGATGACTAACAGTATTAAATTATCATAAGTAATATTTGAAATTGCCGATATATTTACGAACTAGTGAGTTGAGTGAATTTATTGACACCCTCCAGTGATGTTTACTAGGACTATTTCACGAATAAAATAAGAATTTAAATGTGATTACCATAAATTTGGCTTACAAAATTCCATTAATTGTACATTTGTATTATGAATACTTAACTTTTCAAGCCATCTTGCAATAGACTAATGTAGGTTTGTCAATAATGCAAATAGAGAAGCGCCAAAGCGCTTTGGCACTATTTAATGAATAGAATAAGAACATATATTTGAAATTTGCATACATAATATTACAAATTATATAAAATGTTATATTTACTTACTAATAGCTACCTGTTCCGAAACCGTGAGACTGAAAGAGACGAAAATCGACTGTTAAAATCGTTACCTTTTGATTTACTAATAATTGAGAAAAACAAAACAAGAGATAACATTTCACTATTCTGAACGTGGTTATTAAAATTTGTTGCTTAGACAGGTATAGTTACATAATTTACAAATTTATTTATGACTGGCTGAATACACACTTAGTTAAATACATATACAATTATTGATAACAGTTATTAAATTTGAAAGAAGGGGCTGCAATTTCATTGGATACAAAGGACATTTGGGAATTAGTAGATGAAGACTTGGAAACAAAATTGCGCCCCTTATTAAGTACCGCTGAATGATGTTCTTGATAAACTCATATGATGCTCAGGAATTATAGTGGAAGTAGAGAATTGGCTAAACTGACCAGAAGACAAATGCACTTAGCATGGTAAAGGGGCTTGGTAAAACTTTACAACTTCACTGTGATATCGGACTGTGATTGGTCAAAATTAAAAATGTTTCAATTCATTGTTCAATTATATGACGTCACATAAGTGAAGCAGTCGAATAAGTTCGTTTATTTACAATGCCTTCCAATAACACGCAATGCCGACTACACTTTGCCAGCTGGGCATCCGCAAAATATGCGTCCTATGTCTGCCTTCTCGTGTGTTCGTTTTCAATTAAACTAATATTCGCTGATTTGGTTGCCTTAAAACTGTCCCAAAAATGAAAATCGGAGACGGTTATCTGGGTATCGTATAGAGCAAAATTCTCTCTTTAAAGATCTCAGTAATAGCATGCAATGAAGCCCGAGTTATATGAAGCACTGCTTGCTTGAACTCGATCTTCATAATTATTTCGCGGTAAATATAGGCCTAATTATCAACTTTCAACTTATGGCACAACACACACTATTCGTTCTCTTCAGCTACCCGATTGGTTGCCACTTATCTGGTCCATTCAAATGAAACGGTGTGCCTATAACCTAATCATCGTCATATGCGAAATAAGAAACTAGTTGCAAAGATGAGATATTTCTTTGAACTCTTAAAGGCTGCACTTCTGCAATCTTTTATGAATAGAGTTTCGTTAATATTCTGGCGCTCTGTACTGTTACAGAAGTGGTTCCTATTTGATGCGATAACTTTGAGAGAGATTTCAGTGGTGATTGCTTTATTGGAATACTGATATTATAGAATTTTCCTTTGTCAAAAATGTAACTCAGCTGTACAAGAGATCGTAACATGCAGAACAATGTACAGATTTAATTTTTCAGTTATTAATTGAAGTTAACGAATGTTCGTTAATACAAACATGATTTTAAAAGCTCGATTAAATTGCCTAAGCAAACTTATAAGCAAAAGACAGATTCGATAAGACAATTGCAATGCAAAATCTATGTCGTTTTATTATTGTTATTGTTTTGTTTTTATTTTAGTGACACATTTAATATAATCACTGAAGTATTTGCCTTATCTGTTGGACCTTTCTGAAAACACAATAATTTTAAACTGTGAAAAGCGGTTTTGCACGCTTTTTTATATTTTGAATTCCCAGATTATTAAATCTCCTCATTTTTATAATTTGTACGAAGAGGCAATAGGAATAGAAAATTGTAAGAGAATAGACTTACTAGATCCCTAATCGAATCGAAGTAGAGATTATAGGAATAAACAATGAACGTAGGAAAAAAAACTACCACTTATTAGTTTTTTTTAGCACCATGCTTTAAAATTGTCGATTAAGTTCCATCCTGATTGGTGAATAACAGTATCAATGAGTTCGTACATTGGCTGAAAAGGGCTCGCGTGCAATTATCGCAAATTATTCTTCCTTTCGTAATCTGTTATTACATATTGGAGGTATGCATACTTGATATTTGACGTTTTAATTGGTTTTCTTTTAGTCTATATAGATTTATTTTTCATAATAGCTTGTAACTTCACCGCGCTCTTTAATTTGAGGATTTCTCATCCTAAGATCAACAGAATAATAAGTGATGCAGACACAAACTATTCATAGTACAGCAAAAGGCAAGCTAACTATTTTTATACTATTGAAAATCCACCTCTGGTCTGCAACAAAATATCACCTGCTATGAACAAGCCAATCATACGTATGTCCCGCCTCATCATCAAGGTTAAAGCTTAACGTTAAGGGAACCAGTTAGTTTCACGCAATTAGAAGACAGATTAATGGTACACTTCCTTGACCGGTTTAACAAAAGCAACTATTTGAAAAACTCGATAAGGAATGATATATCTTCCATGTAAATGAGACCTTGTCTAGTATAAAATTAATATTTTGTTTTACTTCATTGCTGGGTTATGTTAGTAGAAGGGCAATTAAAAATAAAATTCTGTTTGTCTAATAATATATAATGTAATGGAATTTAAAAATATATTCAGACTAGATTTTACAATGAATTGATTTTTGTTTTACCTAGAAAAATCCATGATACAGCAATAATGAAGTAGCAGCAATAAATAAAGATTATATTTTAAATCTCTGAAGGTTTATATGATTCCCATATATCACTTACTATAAACTACTATTTCTGATAATATTAACATGAAATCAAAACATAATAAGCAACATATTTTAAATATTAACACATACTGTTTTATTATTTTATTGAACATTTGCGCAGCAGGAAAAAACTACATAGACTTTGTAGCGTTTGGCAGTGGTTAAAACCGAAATTGTTTTGTTCAGTGTCCAAATAAAACATCTTAAACATGAAACAATCGGGCAAGTTTACTTATTATTTCCACCGAGGTCTAGACATCCCTGCTTAATTCGAACTTATTTGGGTTTTAAGGGGCGGAAGAGCCTTGCTCAAAGGCTGGCGGTTTGTGCCTATGTCTTAAGTAGGAGCACCATCCGAGGGTGTGTTGTGACGGAGACACCGGGGGTGCAACGTATGACATCGCACCGGCACCTAGCCCTAGCACTTCCGACTATGTAACAGAAGCAACGTCATGAATTGAAATGCGAGAGCAAAAAAATGTAGAAAGGAATATCCTTGGGTAGCCATTCATTTCACTGGAATACGCAATACAGCTTCAGATATATATAGCATATCACCTATTTCATTGCCACTTCTCATATTAAGTTCATTCCTTATATTTTCAATTTTTATGATCATATAATGAAGGGGGTTAATGTCCCATTAGCAAACTTTATAATAACAAAATGGTTATTTACAATTTTGTAAGTAGTTA
Source organism: Metallyticus violacea (assembly GCA_030762175.1). Classification (NCBI taxonomy): domain Eukaryota; kingdom Metazoa; phylum Arthropoda; class Insecta; order Mantodea; family Metallyticidae; genus Metallyticus; species Metallyticus violacea. The sequence continues at coordinate 40,033,850 of CM060836.1, forward strand.
ACGAAACGGGCTGGCGAATTGAGCACATCTTAGAACAAAACAAAACAACTCTTTAACACAAGCATCATATAATATTTTATAGATGGCCATTAAAATATACATAAAAATGTAATTATAAATTAATTTAATTGCAGTTATTCCGAAGCTCTCTCTCTCAAAGAAATAGTTTTCATGTTTGCATGAAGAGCACGAGAGTAACGTCATTTACGTTTCTCGATGATATTATTAATATCACAGTGAGGATAATTAATAGTTTTATGTACCGAAGGGGGAGTTAAATTATAAATTAGTTTTTTATCATGAGGCAATTACATTTTCTTTATTAAACTTCTGTTTAAAATGGTACTTTTCTCGCGCTGAAAGAAGATATAGTATGCACATATGCAATGAAAGGATGACTTGTTAATTTTATCTCAGCCAGACATGGTTGCAGGTTGGCCAACATTGTTATTTGTGCACACGAGTATATGTCTTAGAAGAAAAAATTATGAGCTGATTTCATTACTGCGAGGAATGTAAAAATTTAAAATATGTTATAATGTACAATACGTTATAAAATAAGTAATGTGCATCACCTTAAATAAATTAATAATCACCATACTCAGTCTTAAAGCAAAATTGGTAACAGAATGTTATACAGATGTTACAGCACTGATTGTTATAAAATGCACCTTTTAGTTTCAATGCTTTGTGTTAAAAGAACTATTAGTATTAGCTACCCAAAAATATAATTATTAAAGTAAGAAAATGTGCGACGTTCATCGGAAAAGAGCTAATCAAAAAGAAGTGAAACTTGTTTCTTTTTAATTAACAATTGCTGCGCATGATCTAAATGGGGATTAAATACCCGAAGTATCGTTGCAGACGCACAAACTTCCTGTTTATATACAGTGAAGTTTTCAGACAGTGAATCTGGTACGCACCTTTATTATCTTCTGTAAAATCAACTCTCAACTATATTCAGTGTTATGATGGAGAAACACAATGTCAAAATCGATCCAAGATATTTCACCTGGAGCAGCATACAATGGGATACGGCTATTTTTGGTAATTATTCTTTTTGTGATAATTGTTTTATATAGCTCGTCAAAAGTCTATCCAAAGTCTGCACGTCACCTACACTGGCAATAAGGTTTCTTCTAAACACTTTCATAGCCACTGTGCATTCAAATGGTTTCCATAGCAACATTTTCCGTGACAGGCAGCAGAAAACCACCTTGCCCTTTTATGGTCCAGGGCGTAGCTACTCTGCTGGCCCTACAGCTTCTAAATTGACACTGCTATATATTTATGGGTTTCCGTCCTGCTTCAGGATGTGAGCTTGTGCGCGACGCGACTCCAATATGCACCTGTCACTTCTGAGAGGATGTGAAATGAATTCAAAGATGTTCTATACAATACTGACTTAAGGAAAGCCAATTAAAGAGATTAAACATTTGAACAATTATTTTTATTTTAAACATAACACCTAAAATAACGTTAGGATTTCGGAAAAACATCAAAACATAAATCACGAGATCATATTCTTCAGGTTAACAGAAGTTACGCGGTTTAATTATGAGCAAATCGTGTAATTAAAAGGCTCAATAAAATATACAGAGCCTTAATTTGGATGCGTGGCAGGCTTAAAAGGGATTTGCCTGCCCTGTTTCTAACCAGTTGTTCCCCCTCCACTTTCCCGTCTGTCCGTGTGCTGATGCGAAGTCTTTGTTCTGTACAGCAGATGAAAGTTGTGAGAGCACATGCTTCAGTGTTATAGTGTGTTCGTGCTGTTATAATGACAAAATGTATGTATACTTTAGCACACAAAATATTCAGTATGATTCCTATGTGACAAACTCATGTAGAGAAGTGAGACGCGATTTATAGACAAGAGTGCCTGCTGTTCGTGCGCCAGAGAAACGGTTCGTGATCTTGTGAATAGATTTACGTAAACGAATCTGTTCTTGATAAGAAACCGAAAATAAAACGCTTTGTTCTTAAAGAGGAAAAACTCGATGACATCGGAAAAGTTAGAACGAAGAAATATCTCAGAAAGCTTGCACAGGAATCAGGAATTTCGCAAATCTCGGCTTGGACTGCCACTAAAATTTTAAAATTAAAACCCTATAAAATAATTGTAGCCCAGGAATTGCAACTGCGCGATAATGTGTGTAGAGTTAATTCTGCAATTGGGTGTTGAATAATGTTAATGTTCACTCTCTTGACCCGGGTTTATTATTTTTTAAATTTTTTGCGTACGAAGCATGGGTTTTATTTGCATGGCCATGTAGCGATACAAAACAATAGATACTGGAGTGCAGAAAACCACGATCTTGTACATGAAATGCCATTGTATGACCAAAAAAAAAAAAATGGGTGTTTGGTGTGCTGTAGAAAGCCATGTGCTTGAATTTACGGGGCTATGACTATTCGACTCCGTCGGAAAAAGGCGTGCTTCCCAGTGTCAAGCAAATCTCCGTATTTTGCAATTGAGTGTTTCTTTTATTTTCAAAAAAGTACTGTTTCAAGAAAAGCATGCTATCCAAAATTAAGAAACAAAAGATCAAATGTCTTCATTACCCACCCCCTAAAGCTATACCAATAGGGTTTGCGGTTCAAGTATGCCCTTTAATTGCCATGCCATGATAGTATCCGTACACCCTTATAAAGGAAAAGGAAAAGGAAAAAGACTCAATTGCTAAAAGTATTTGATCGGCTATAGCCGTATAATTAGCTTCTATACTTGTAAAATCTGAAGTCCGGCCTGGTAACGCTGCTTTCATGCCCATAATGCATCAGGAATGATTAGTTACATTCTACAAATTGACTAGGTTGCTAGATACACCCTCAGCACATTGAAACACTTTTATCAACACAATGGGAAATTCACACAGATAATACTTAGCAGGTCATCCTATTCGCTGAACCTACGCTTGTAACAAATGAACCAATTTCTGCCCGACTTCGATCAATTAAGCCAGCCTTGTCCCAGATATGCCTACTGGTGCAGTCGGCAAAGAGGCGTGCGAAAAAGGGGCATTGCATTGGCACATTCATTTCATTTAGCCAATGGCATCTATCAACTGCAAAGCGTGCTGCTGGAAAATAGCGAACTGCATGTCAAAGTAAAATATAACACTCTGCGAATATGCAAAGCTCACTAACAGTAAAACTTGTGGAGATTGCTATTGGCAAAATAGTTGTTACTGAACTTGTGCTGGGAACGCTGCAATTCTAATATGCACAGGAAATAACTGCGTGTTCGGTTTCTGAACATCGCAAGAGGGAAAAACCGCAAAGAATGCCGGAGGTATGAGATGACCGCAAATTATTATTACTAATAACCTGAACAAGAAAATTAAAAGAAAAGACTTAAGACACAAACGCCTTAATAAACGTTTCCTGTCCACTATTAAAGCATACCTTGCACGATCCGATTTTGCGATAGTAGTCTCTCTTAATGTTCGATGTCATATGAAAGCTACTTAATCAAACATATAAAATACACAAACTGGAATTTCGAGCTCATTTAGGGACTTTAGTGCCATTTTGTTATGTCTCTACACCATGAACTATTTAAATGTCTTACACTTTTATACATGAGCTTTGTTCCCCTCCAAGTATCCCTATCTCTATTAATACACCTATCCCAATGGCATATGAACTTCTGAAAGCAGCCCAGAGTCGTACTCCAAAAAATATGGTCTAATACATACAAAATGTATTAGTGAAAATCCTTGTAAAGTTTGAGCTTGTATCTTTCGTTCCACTTGTAAAGTAATTGTAAAAAATAGTAAAAAATTACAAGTGCAGTCCAAGCATTTCTTTCTGACATCTAAGGATATCTTGGTATGCACAGTTTGACTCTCCGGCAGAAATGGTGATGAATAATAAGCTTGCATGTCGAAAACTACAGTAAACAGTACTGAAGACATTTGACCTGGCCTAAGAGCTTTTTAGGGCCGTAGTGAAGATTTTCCAACTCATTTTGATTACTGCACTTTCGTCTCAAGCAACGCTGAGATCGTCTTTCTGTTCTTGTGTCAACAGCCGAGGGATAAACTTTGTTGCAACTGGATCCCTCAGAAACACTCTTCGGTTATTTCATGGCATTTTTATGGGTGATCTCATTAATTCCGACCACATGAGCGTCGCCATTTTACGCAAATGGGCGTTATCAGCTACGGACTACCGACCATTTTTAAACCACATATTATATCCCACTCAAAGATGAGTCCGGCTTAAACAATTCATCTCCATAAGCTTCTTTAGTCATCTCACGAGGCTCGGGAAAGTTTTTACAGTGTTAATGTGCTGCTCACGATACCCGCCATCTCATTAATCAACACTGCTGCAGAGAAAATTTGCCGTTGGCCGAAATAAGATTACACTGCATGACAACCGGGAGATATCTCGTCAAGATCAAAGCTTATCTGTCATCAAACCGTGTTTTGCTACGGAACTTCTTTGGTGCAAAATTTTCAGTTTGGATATTTTTTTAAACAGACCTCGTATACAAAATAGGGCAAGTCAGCTAATGGGGCTAATAAACGAGCCCCCTCGATTGCTACGCCGTGGAGGGTGTAGTAAGTCTGCTTACTTCCTTGTTAACCTTACTGACTGTCGCAGACGTAGCGCAGCTGTTTAGGGCGTTGTTCGTTTCTTAATTCAACGGGTGTATTAAGCCGCGTGTATTTACAACAGAACAGCGTGTATTAATGTGCAATTCATACATGTTAATTCAGTCAGCTTGTGAAGTTCCCAGACAGTTTCAAGCAAAATTTTCGGTATAGGCGCTCCAGATCGTAATAAAATCCACAATCTTTCAGGAAACTGGAGGTGTCCAGCTTAACAAACCAAAAAAGCAGCAAAGGGTTCTCACCGAAGAAAGATTACATGTCATTGCTAATCGTTGTAAGTTCCCCTGAAAATCTCTTCGTCGTCTTGCATAACAAGTCGGAATTTCATGTGGCTACCAGATTTAACAGCCTGCCATTATTATCTCTGGGATAAATTAAAAAATGCCGTACATAGGACGAACCTGCACATCACATAAGAACTCAAAGATAATACTCGGAAATTATCCGGATTTCTGAAAATTAACTACACTGAATGATGAATAAAAAGCGTGTGTAGAATGAAGGCGGACAGTTTCATATCTGATTTGATTATTTGGTAAGATTTGTGTATTGTATGGTTTGTTTTACCCTCCCTCCTTCCCTCACCGAGTGGCGCGCTCGCACAAAGGCAAAACACATCGGGGGAAAACAAAACCGATCGCACTATTAAATCGTATATATTGAAAGCAGTTTACATGTCCACTCATTTCGCAGCATAATCTGCATCGTCCATTACATATATTAAATGACTGCTCGCTACAAATAGAATGGAAAAATATACAGATTATACCTGCTTTTAAAACGCTTGAGAAGCACAACAGTTGTTAAAGGCTGCTTACAAGATACGTGCAAGAATATTAAACACATGATTTTGTAATATAGCAGAAACAGTTCTCCTGGAACAGCATTCTGGAGGTTCCGGGTTCAATTCCGGCCGACCTCTCTCTCCTTCCTTCTTGGTTTCCCTGGTCACTTAGGCGAATGCTGAGATGAATATTTGCATTCCATGAACTTTCCGCTCGCCCATGTTATGTCATATCATTTCGTCGGTTGTGTTACAGGTTAGGTGGGCTGGCGCGGTGTGACAGTGGCTCGCACTTAGAAAGGGTTTCTGCCCAGGTGTCTGGAATGGAACCGGACTTTCCAAGAGGCTTCTATAACTCGGGGAAGGACTGCACCCTTCCTATGGATGCTCTATCTGGAAAATGTTAACCATTCATACACACTGACACCTCATCCTTTTCTCCCGGAGATGTTCCCACAGTGGGGCTTAGGCACAAAGGACCAGCGTGAGAATGGGTCAAGTAACAAATATATCCACCACCGACCCAGATGATCAAACAATTAATAGAGAAAAGAAAGGTGTTCAACTATACTACTAACTTATATTAATAGATTATATTCATTTTAGAACGCTTTACCTATTTTGGAATGTTTTGTTATTTTCAATTTTGTGGAATAGATAATTTTCAATTAGTTAATACATATAATTTATGCAAGTTAGCATAGTAAATGCCATAACCTGTGAATCAACACCACCGTATGCTACAATTAATCCTAAATGTATTCATAACCACTATGTGCAATATACAAGCGTCTACTTTTTTCCCTGTAGCACCGCACTACAGTAAAACTAGAACCTATGTCGTGGGTTATGGGGTTCTCAACTGTGTGAATCGTCTGGGGGAAAAAATGTGTTTCGCTATAATGACAGAGAGACCAATGTGGTGTTTTGTTTTTCCTAGTGAAACACTTGCGATTGGCTGGCAGAGTTCCAAAGCGCTTTATCAGCGCAGTTCAGACAGCATGTCACCAGGTTCTCCCACTGCTGCGCGTTATCGCAGTCACGTCCTCAAACCGAGAGCGGACTTTCCCGAACTCCGAGGAAAAGTTCGTCAGGTACTCATCTCGATGCATGGCGTAACTACAAATCTCTGGTTTGAACACTAACTAGAGTAAAAATAAACGGTTTCTTTCCCTCTCTCTCCTAACAGATATTAGTAATCACCCCCTCTTCCCGCCGACATCTTTGTTTTCAAGCTATACCACGTGTTGAAACTGAGCATTGCAAGCACGAAAACTTGGCGTTAAGAGCCCTATGCCATTAAACGAAGTCGAACACCTGGATGTGCAGCCTTTTGGCAACAACGACGCTGCGTTGTGCACCTGGGCATTCAAGCATCCTCGACATTTCAATTACTCTTTGTTTATTATTTGTGCAAGAAATGATCCTCATTGCGCCAAAACTCGAGAGCACTTACTGCTGGAACGCATTTGCCCACATGGCACTCAGCCTGCAAATCAATAAGATAATGAAAAGTTTACATTCAGTACTTCATAAAATGTTAAATTTATAACAGAAATTATGAACCAATATGCTAAACATCAGATTGCTTAAAACAAAGGAACCTCCGATAGTAGAAAGACCTTCAACAATATTCCTAAGGTACACTGTGTCCTAGAGGGAGGAATAGCTCAAAAGAGGGCATATGAGCGAGATTTCTGTTTTCTATAATTTTTCAGTTGATAATTTCGTTTTTCCCACAAAAAGTATTTAATACACAGTAAAATGCCGTAGTTCATTCCTATCTGCTAAATACTTGATAATGACTTTTCTTTTGTTAATCTACGAGTATATCTATACATGTAAAAATATATTTCAATATTCTTTACAGCATCAATGACATATGTAGGTATAGCAGCATCTACAATTTAGATGTTTTATTCTTTTTATTCAGAATAGAGAAAAAAATGTGCGCACTCAACAATGAATATTTTTACGTTCATCAGATATTTTATTTATTTTAACACATGTTTAACATTTACAAAATCTAGTACTCAGATTTATTAATCATAGTATATAGAACATGCACAAAAATGTCACAATCATATCAACATTTGTACCAGAAGATTGATCTTGCACATTCTGAAATGCGTTTAAAATCATATTGCGGAAAATTGAATTTTAAAGTTTGCATGCTGATTAAATAGAAATCTTGTAGCTTAGACATTCAAAGAGCGCCGCCATTTAAATGAAATTATAAGTGCCAAAGAATCTTGAAACCTATAACATATTAAACATGATTGACAATTTTTTAAAAAAAATAGGAGATTATATTATTATTATTATTATTATTATTATTATTATTATTATTATTATTGCCAAAATGAATAAGTTTTCGAATCGAAGTACAAACCACCGCTATGAAAACGGCAAAATGAATAAGTTTAAAGAATATTTACAAATCGTAAAAGTTTTCAAAGTCAAAATGGTGCGTACGATGTAAACTCCTTACTTTAAATTAAATTATACTGTGCATCCCAATCAGCCATCTGCCAACGGATGGATAACGTCTAGTTTTGTTCGGTCGAGTGCTAGAATGGCACTGGAAGGCAAGTATATATCTTGTTATCCTGATTCTGAATTTAAAACACGAGTTCACGTCAAACAATAAGCGAATACATTTCATGCTACAGCAATTAGAGTTTACAAGCTGTATAACAAAGATAAAACAAGACTAGTCTTTTTCATACAATTAAAACAGTCTCGTTATTATCTAAAGAGATGGGTGGTTATTTATTTATTAACGGTAATTTCCTACATAATTGCTATAATTTCATAACGCCTGGCTGGTCGTTATAGAGAGTTTAAGCACTAAGAGTATTTACAGAAATATACAGTATATCCTTAGGAACCTTCAGTTTTGGATACACAGTGCAAGCATAGATTGAAGATCTGTTCAATTTTGTCTACGCTGAGCTTCAAGTCGATAGCCATGAAATTGCATTAGAAAAGATATTTTTCTCACAGTTAAGGAAATATCCATCTTCGACAATGAAACGTCTACCAATTATACCACAAATGGAACTTTGCATATTTATAATAAAGAAGAAAAATATGAGGTGTCAATGGCTAGGGGAAAGTTTTCAAGTTTACATTAGTATTTGTCGCGCATACATAAATATCTTTATTCTCGATTAGAGATCATCGAAATCACAGATTTTGACAATTGCACCATGTGACACGTGAATATTTGTAAAGCTGTACAGTTTTCCTATCCAATGACTCGCAAAGCTTTTCTATAATAAATAAAATTATTCTAGGATTTAAATAACCCTGTAAAATGGGGAATTGTAAAGTAGGAATAACAAACAGGACTGAGACTTATGCAAAGGTTACAAGATGACGATGGAAAAGAAATAACTTACAAGCCAATAGCGAAAATGATGACGGTCTAAAACAAACTGGCAAAAGCGAAGAAAGCGATTCGATAACGACAGTGAAAATCGCTGGCGTAACAATTCTATACAACAAAAATGTTATTTGCGTATAGGCTTGCATGGCCGGAGTCTTGGATCTTAACATGTTTTTCCGGGATTTTTGGCCCCGCTCTAATGGTCAAATTATATTAGCAGTGACTTGATGTTTCGTCCGACACTATGGCGGACATCTTCAGAGGAATAAAAATGTACACTAGACGCTATGCGACCGATTCTAGGAATGAGGCTTAGCCGTCAATAACTGAGGCGAGAGTGGAGCTGTCACGTGGGATGTAGACGGTGAAATAAATAGTGTTTAACGCTCGTTTTTGCTACAGAGGCACCACAGGCGATGGACACTGATGAAACATGAGATGAAATGATATATTGGGAAAGGATTTATTTTTAAGGAAGGAATCGTTCCAGGCCTAAATTCAGGTCATATATGAGGACTGAGGAAAACCTGAAAAAATCCTCAGTCAGGGAGGACGGTCCTGGCGGGATTCGAACCTCAGACCTTCCGCTGATGAGTCCGCGATTTGACGACCTCGGCCACTCCTGGCGGTAATGTAGAAGGGGGATTGGCATGGTTGTTGTCATTTCGGTATTGATATAATTTGACCATTAGACTACGACAAAAAGTGCAGAAAAACATGGTAAGAATATAAATCAAATATATTTAAATATAGGCGCATTTCACTCAATTGTGCTTATAAATGTTTGAATTTCCGTAATTAGCTGAAGGGGAAATAATTAAAAAGGAAAAAGCAGTCACTAAACTGGAGAGAGTCGTATATTTTCCTCCTTTACACCACTGTCTCATAGCTGATTCCTGTGGGCATCTCTAGCCAAGAAGAAGCGAATCATACCTTGAACAAGCTGCATTATTATTAATTCTTTTATATTATATAGTTCCTCCACTACAAATCTCGTCACTACCATGAGACAAAAAAAAAAAAAAAACCACCACACAAAAAAGAAATGTTCAGAATCACCAGAAGGGTCACGAAGTTATTTGTGTGAACAGAATATTAATACGACAACAACTACTGGTTTTCATGCCTTCCCCTCCGTCAAAAAATGATTTATGAAAACTGTGCTGGAGCTAAAATGGGAGGAAAAGAGTACAAGTTTATTTTCTAAAGAAGTTGGTTCCAACTTTGTAAATGCCAAATTATATATTATAGTAAACGCATTTTTCATCTCGGTTCAGCACTAAATCAATGCACCGAGTCAGTGGTTCAAATGTACCAACTTTCCAAATGTTACTTCACCAAACTTCCCAAGTTACCACTGCAATAAGTAGAGCTAGGGATTTTATGCTTTGGCATATTTAAATGCCGGTGAATTATTAACAAATATATTAATGTATAAATTTACTGTGTGAAAAAAAAAAACCGAGGCACTTTGTCAAAGAGTGCATTATGTTCATATTTGCTAGTTTTATCCTGATTGGGTATGTTTGAATGATTTTCATGTCATATTCAGCATATATTTTACCTTTTCAAGTTTTTCTTTATAAAACTTCCTTTCCTTCCTCTTTTGAATTTCTTAATTGTTCTTTTATTTTTCTCAAATCCTAAAACTTCCTTCTTTCCGTAATATATGAATTCTGCAAAATAAACCTGTATCTTAAAAGGTCATGACAAATGTTTGTCTATTGTTTCGTTGTTTATTATTATTTATTTATGGACGCTCTTTAACATCTCAGGTCATCTACGTCCCATTCAATTCAGGGCGTGATATGGTCGATAAATTTTGCTCAGAGATCTCTTCTTTCTGGCTTCTTTTATGTGCTGTAAATCTAGGACACGGGACCCACGGCTTCACTTCCCATCCGATGGAAGCCATGTTTAGGCTTTCTGAGCCCGAAAAAAGCCATCGAACATGGCCAGGATTGAACCGCGATCTTGGGTCTACGAGGCAAGTATGGTTACCGTTACACCAGCAGGACCGACACTATTGTTTCATGATAACCACACATAGACAGGGGTGGATTGAGCAATTCTTCCGAAGCAACTGGATGTGCAAAAAGGTAAAAATCTCTTTGTTGTAAATTTATTTAAGAGGAGGGGTAAATGCGACAGGGAGAGGGGTGACAGAAACAGAAAGAGAGCAAAAGCTAAATCTAAAAAAACGAAGGTGGTTTGGAAAAAAAAAAAAAAAAAAACAGATGTTCCATTGCAAGGAATTTTGTTCTGCTGATATTTAGAGTTATACTCATATTATACTGATTATAAATTTGCTTCCACTTTATCAGTAGAAGAAAAAAGCTTTTGTATGTACCAGGCTTTGTTAGCTGACTACAGGCATTCATTTTTTATTTATTACACAGTGCAACTCAGGGTTTGATGAAGAGATGCAAGGAATGGAGATGTGAAAATATCTTAGTATTTTACATGCCTTGAAATTCATTGGATCTTAAAAATTAAATTACAAATTAATCCGGTAAAGATTCTATAGTTTCCAACTAAGTTCACAATTAAAAAAAAAAGTATTATGCACAACAGAGAATTGATAGCTGTAAGTCGTTGGAATCATAGCATAGCACTTGTGTATACCAATATTGATTTCATTCCTATAGTTCCATTTACGGATATCAATATAACTAATTGCTCGCGTGGTAGCGTATTGACACACGCAGAAGTGCTTGGGCGTGGTCGGCGGTGATCGCTCTTTTAAATCTAATTAGACCCAATGCGGGGCCGTACCTGATGCCAACATCGGCAGTTCGGGGTGCTCGTTTCCTTAAGATGCCAGAGTAAGTAAAGTACTACATGAACAGACTTTGGCTACAAATTTAAATGAAGCACCAATGTCGCCGAGTCCGCGATCTTGAATACCCAGTCTGTCTCTAGCTGCAAGAGGAAAATCACGGAATTGTACTTCATTTGCAAACTATTTCTATTAGTATTTAGAATACAGTAGATCTCCAAATCTGGTTTTCTGTAAACGAACATGTTCAGGATCGAAAGGACAAGTTGTCCGAGCGCCAGGAGAAACAAAACGAATCCGAACAATGGAAGGCTCCCTAAGAATAGCGGTATGCTCTCAGTCCTGCCAAACTTAGCACACAACCCAAAATATAAAAAGAAAACAATCGTCTGACAGCTAGAAAATAAAACTTGAATAGCTCTGGTTATAGCAGAACTTTGTTCCAGTGCTGCACAATGCGAATGAACTTGATGTCCATTGTCTGCATGTGCTTGACATGATCCACAAATGCGTTTTATCACAGCACTTCGTCTAACCGTACCAACTGGCGGGCAGATTGTGAACAAATGAAGACACGCTATTCGCAACTCACGGGAACGTAATGCCAAAAATGATTGAAAAAAAAAATATCTTGATCTAATATTAAAATACTACAAAGCTTTCCCGACCAAGATCGATGGGTTTTTTTTTTTTCGGGCGTATAAATCCAAGTAGACCAGTGATGTTAAAGAGCGTCCTTAAATAAGCCTAAATGCACACACAAAAAGATCGGATGATATTGTAAGATGTCACCGTACGTATTTATACAGAGAAATTGTTCAAAACAATATATTCTCAGAAGATTCTACAGTTTCGGGATATAAAGAAAAAATTGAATATCCGGGATTCTTTTTTCAGCACGAATTGCATTTTAATGGAAACCGCACCACTCAATTAAGGGGAGTATGAAAGACCTATCCTTGTAATGTTAAATTTACCAACTTCAGTTTCCATGTTCTTAAACTACTAAGATAATGAAATGAAACTTTACATAATTGAAAATTGTTGGTGTATTTTCAGTACTATATAATGACTCTGAAGCAAGTTATACATTATTTTCAATTGTTTGCTTCCCCCCCCCCTTTTTGGCATTGTCCGATTTTGTCCTAGCTCTAGCATAATTGATCCACATAATCATAATAATATCATGAATAAGTTTAAAAGTGGTATCTTATACAGATCCTAAAATAATGGGAAACTTGCGCAAAAAACGTAGTTTTTCAATAATTGGAGCAAAAAAAAAAAAAGTTTTACAGAAAACGTTTTGAGGAAAACACCGATTAAAGTCCTCCAGCTTTGTAAAGCAACACAGGATGATGTCGTGGAAACAAACTCTACCAATTTATGAAATGCAACTTTTTCAATCATTCAAGATAAACCACGGCTTTCTAGAGCAAATAGTCCCCAAGATATGCAATTTTAACTGAGCAAGTGCTCGTGAAATCCCCCCCCCCCAAAAGGCGTCTACAGTGACATAATTAAACATTTATTAAAAATACTTATAACCAAGGAACATTAATGAAAATTATAACAAAATAAGCAGAACATTTCAACTATTAAAATGGTACAAAAATAAAAACAAGATTTTTGACTCTTCTTCCCTTAATGTGATACATCATCTTCCATTATTCCCATAGCTTTTTGAAAAGGTTTGTCTGAAACCTTCAGTTTGTTGATAATTTCGAAAAGCCAACTGAAATGAAATGTGGTGTATGAAAGTGAATTGAGCACTTTGGAGCATGTAATGCTATTAGCGAACGCTGCAGAATCAGCCTTCACAGCTGTGGGGATAAACATGTCAAGTAGTATAATTGTACATGATAGGGAGATTAAAAAAACGCTCCCGATATCAATTTATTTATTTCTGGGAATTGGTCTCTGTTAGAATGCACGAATCAGGTAGCAAAATGCATTACGTTCATAAAAAGTTTAACTGCCGATATAGTCTGTTGTGAGAACACTGTCAATATAAATTCCTATTTTCAAATAGGATGTTAATGAAGGTGGTTAACAACTGAAATATTTTAAACGAGCCTTCGCTGGCGAAAACGAACTCCCGTATTTTCGTTTTGAATATAACGACAGTGAGTAATGTTTAAGCATTTAAATCCTATAATATGTGAAAGATGTAATATTATACCAAATATTTAAATGCAATATAAAATGTATGCAAAATGTTGCTATTGTGTATCTTGATGCAGTGACTTTGACAATATCATTAGTCATTGAGATGACAACACTTAGAAGACATGAAGTAATAAATTAATACAAATCTGCATAACAATCATCCCAGAGCACTTATCTTCTCTTTCCTCCCAGTATTTATCGACATTCCACGAGCTAGTGATGTTCAGCATCATTATATCATTCCGCATTCCTAGAGGGTACATTGGTCTCTAAAGCATTTCAATATGTTGTAGGGCCCTGTTTAACACATTACAAGTATATGAACTTGTAACTTGTAGTTATTAGTAAAATCCTGTTCCCCAAAGATTTCTGCTACGTTTACAACTCCATACTTACAACTGTACAAGTGATGTTTGCTTGTTCTGTTTCACACAAGTATTAGTATGTCAGGCATTGGTTATTTGTATAAATTTCTCTACAAGTTAGGAATATTGTCAACTTCAAATACTGGCGTAAAATTTATTATCGTTTTAATAATTTTGGGAGTCAGTAATGTGTATGTGCTAAGTATTATCGAAAGTGATGATAATGAGTGGGAATATGTATACAGAAAGAAGAATAAATTAGTATTTGCATAAAATGATAAAGTTAGGTCAAGTGCAATTAAAGTACGGCTTACAACTCATATTGGCGTTTCTTGTGAATGTTAGTACTTTTTAAGGTTTTTGCTACATGTCACGAGAGTAATTTCTTTTCATTCTTCATTCTCTTTAGACACAATCTTCAGTTTTTGTGCTTTCATTGTCAAACAATATAAACAAATACATAAATAAATATGATCAAATGAACTAATTAAATAAATGACCGAGAGCACTCGGGAAACTCGATTCTTTTACTATCTCTCGACGACTGAAATTGGTGCTCCTGAATGTAGCCATATGAGATGGTCGTTTCGAAGTGGATTATTGGTTTTTTAACATTGTTTACATAACGCTCGTTTTTACTACTGAGGTACCACAGGCGGTGAACATTGATAATATACGAGATGAAAACATATTTTGGGAAAGGAGTTTTTTTCTAAAGGAAACGTTCCAGGCCTACGTTTAGGGTACCTCCACGGCATTTGCCATTCTGAGGACTGAAGAAAACCTGGAAAAACCTCACTCAGGGAGGGCGGTCCTGGCGAGATCCGAAACCAGACCTCCCGCTCACGAGTCCGCGCCTTAACGACCTCGGCCACCCGTGGCGGTTTATTGCGTTTGAATGTTGAGAAATGCGTAATCAAGTATTTAAACTATAATTACGTCTGAGAAAAAACAAAAGACCCATTTAGCAGGAATGACAATTCCGCTCTATAAATTAAAAATCCCAAGGATTGAATACAACCTTATTGGAGATATGGTGAGTATGGCAAACAACTGTTCCTCCATCTTGCTCTTGTGTGACGTCACTTGTAACTTTTTACTGTTACTTTACAAGTGTTGCGCTTGTTTCGTGAAACAGAAAGTTACAAAACCATTCTTTACAAGCACTTGTACGTATTAGACCATACTTTCGTGGAATAGGACCCAGGTGTTTTGCTATGCAATCATGTCTTGTTACGAGGCGGAAACTTGGGACTGACTCTTTTCTGGGCCATCCATCCAGTCATACTTCTAGACAAAGGCTTTAGGAGGATTTGTTTTATGCTCTGTGTGACGGCTGGAAGTCGAGAATATGCAACTTCGCTGGGATGTGTATGGATTCAGTGCCTTTCTTTGCTGGTTCATAAGCTGTTTCGTTCCCTGTGATGGTGCTACTGTAGAACCACCAGCTTTTGTAAGGAAATTTGTTCAATTACTTTCCTGCAGTCCAAAATTTTGTCACATATTTGAGCTGTTGAATATGCCAGAGAATACCCATTTTATGGGTGCAATAAACTCCCCTCCAAGTCGTGCACCCTGGAAACGCTATTATTAGCTTTATTATTAAACGCCTCTAAGCAGTTTACCAATTTCCGCAGACAAAATAAAAACCTGTCATTTTAAGGATACTTTGTGAACAAGCATAATGGAATTGTGCAGGCGCTGAAAAAGTAAGAATTGAATTCATTAGGGTCACAATTTCATATCTCGAATATACATTTACACTGTGCATAAACATGTATAATTACTTTGAATTATACTCAAACACTGTGAGTATACCCCTAAGCCTTGAAGAAGAGCAACCAGCTGTTCTGCTGCTTATGAGACAGTGGGCAACAAACATTCTAGGAGCAGCTTATTCTGCCTAGGAAGAGAAAAGCAGGTACAAGATTCCCAATCCCTTGTGATGTGGCATTTCTGAGGGTAAAATGATCCCTTCGGAGGGGTGACACTAATCCCTTACACGTTTTGGTGGTACGCCCAGTTTTCAGAACAGTATCTTTCCAAGGTTAAAGCTTGAGGTTCTGTATGTGGATTTTTTTGCAGGACCGGCAGTTAAAACCAAAAGCAGAAAACACCAATTCATGAAAACATTTCAACCCTCTAAAACAATTAAAGAATGCAACAGATGCATTTAAAAAAGAGCGATAATATAAATAAGCAATGTTTGGGTGAGCCTGCCGGTCACCAGAGGTTTCCTGCAATAAACAACATTGGTCAATTTCCTTATTTCCTCATTAAAATATATATGACACGAGCCGTGTGCGGTTTTACACTTCTCTACTCTTTTTTTTTCTTTCTTTTCTTTTCTTTTCTTTCTTTCTTTCTTTTTTTTTTTTTTTTTTTTTTTTTTTTTTGCACTAAAGAAAATATAATACAGGGTTTCTCACGCGAGTTGGCCAGTCGCGCCGCGGATTTGACCACGGCAGCCAGAGCTCTTACTCCCGAGCATTCGGATGGAACATCTAGGCAACTAACACCACTAACTTTGTAGTGATTCAGGTTCTCACAATTACAATGAAACTAAGCACGTACCTCAACACAGGACATGTTGCAAATGTCCTTCAGCATCCACACAACTCTGGCATCTTTTTAAGAAATTTCTTCCACCCGCATCAGTTCAGCCACCGAAATAGATTTAATTTCTCTCCTGGTATTTTCCTTCAGTTCTTCTTCCAAAGTTTGGGGGTTTGACCGTTACATTTTATTTTTCAAATTCCCTCATAAATAAAAGCACATGATGTGAGATCCGGGTACCGAACGTGCTATAACTGTACAATTAACCTATATTCAAAATGTTCAATAAAATTTAACCTCTGGAGCTATATGCGCAGTGGCAGAATCTTGCTGGAATTACCAAGAATGGCTTTCAATATCGGTCAGTAGTTCAAAGAATGGATGAGTACATCATTCCTATAACGTTCTGAATTTACGGCATCTGCAAAAAAGTATTGGCCCCATTGTCCTGTACGCTTTAACCGTGCACCATATCCCAATTTTCTCCTCATGAAATGGGGTTTGTCGCACTAAACCGGGTTTCTTTTAGGTTCAATACCGGTTATTTTACGTCAAAACATAGCCCTGTAAATGGAACCTTGTTTGTCAGAGAAGAATATTAAACTTAGAGCAATAACACCATCATTAATATTCCTCAAAATCCAGTTATAAAAATGTACCCAATTCCCGTTATCACATGGTAGCAATTCGTGGGCAACAGTGATCTTGCGTCTTTTAAATTTAAAGAGTTTGATAGCTCGCTACGCTGAGTTCATTTAAATTGTGGTTTCCTGTGCAAACCGTCGCAGGAAAATTTTGAGGTAAATGTTATAATCGCCTAATTTCTCCTCATAAGCACGCTTTTTATCGAGAACTGTTTGACTGTGTAAATTCTGTTACAGCACTATACCGGGGTTTAATTACACTAACCCTTCTATTGCAAAGGGGGAATAAATGTCCTCTCAATAGGGAAAACTACTTTATTTTAAAATATCACCGTGTATTTTAAGGTCAGTAAGACTTGGAGTGCTGTATGATACTTTTGTCCTGAACATCTGTCAGAGAAAACACGAGGTTCGGCTAGTGTTAATATTATTTATTACATTATACTTTATATAACATATTATTAACAACAACATTACCTGCATGGTGACCTAAGTCGTTTTGCTTGTTTTAATAACTCTCTCTTCATAATCTATATCCTCTAACCCAAGAACATGTTGCTTTAGCACATTTCTTTTATAGTTTTAAGTATTTTGTATTCCTTCTTTCACTTTTTGGGCAAGGAAGTATCAACACTCCATGATGAAATAACAGAAGATTAATATCAATACAGCCAGTCGTAAATGTCCTAAAACAGTCAACAAATGACAAACAATGCAGTGTACCGAACAACGATGAGCTTGTCGTCCAGTGACGCCAACATACACTGCAGAAAAGTACCCAAGTCGTAGACAGAGCTACCTTTCTGAAATAATTAAAAACAAATATCTCCTTTCGCATGAAGCATTATGGTAATGGTTTGCTTCCTGCATTAAAACTTGCGTACACAGTAAGAGGCTATAAAGTTGTCATTAACTCAAAACGCATAAAAATGCTCGAGTCCCTTTCTGAAATAAGCTATTAATTTGTATTTGTTTCCCCTTTTCCAGCCTTCGATATATTCACGCCCATCAGCATTTGTAAAAATCCACAATCTCCTTTCATATTTAAATATAACCTATATATTGTTAGAGGCGTAATGATAATGGATATTATTTCCTTTATTATTCCAAATGAATATAAAAGCAGTTATAACATACTCCAACTAATAACATGTGTTCAGGGTGCGGATATTAAAAATCGCTGTTACAGATTCACCAAGAAGGCGAAGTAAAGGCAACCCTAGGATTAATTCTTGATTTCTTTTAAGCTAAGGCGTGCAGTAAGCGACTGCAAATAGCTCGCACCTTCTCGGAAGATGGCACGGAGGAACTCCGGTTATGTGTTTTCTTGGTTCTTTTCTTTCAAGAGTTGGCCCAGGCCCACATGTTGAGAACGATATGGCAACAGCGCCTGACCGGCGTTCCATCGGGTCAGCTAACATTCATCAAGACCCTGCCCCTGCCGACCCTCCCTTCGGAGAACATGCCTGGCCTGGCGAGGGTTGGGATCCATCCCTTCGGATCCGCAAAAGGTAGTGTGAGCTTGTGGAAACACAGCCTAGACTTCCACCATCATTATTAACAACAGCTGTATAGTTCATTGAATTGTCCTTTTTAGAAGGCGCGGCTTTTTAGAATGACCAATCTCCAAGGTGTGTTTATCCTATCAATTGTGGCTCTCTAAAGTATCATTATTCCCCAGCCCCCATTTTTTTCCCTTGTCGTAAAAATGAGTAGCCCAACCAGTGCAAATACAAGCTGACATATTTACTTATACGCAGCACAAAAGTACAAGTTCTACCAAACAACTTTAGGGCCCAGTTGCATAACAGTTGCTAACTGGAGATTATTTTTAACTGTAATTTAAAAAGTAACTAAAGGTTAGTCATCGTTTGTTATATAAAAACAACTTCAGACCTATGTAACCTCCAGTTTGCACTTACCGTCAAGCCTATGACAACATCGCGAAATAATAAGGAAATTGGTGGTTGTTAAACCCAAGAAAAGCAATAATCATTCACCTTTCCCGTCTTAAAACATGTTTTTTTATTGTTTTTTTTAATCCTTTATATGTCTTCAAACATGGATAAAGAAATGTCAAAGCGAATGCGAGCAAATTTAGCAAATGCGAGAAGGATATTATTATTGATCTCGAATTAAAATATAAGGGAATAATTGAACGCAAAATAAAAATCGAACTCAAATAAGGATAAAGGACGTACATGTGGGGAAATTGTCGATAAGTTTAATTCTATTCTTAAAAATTCTGCATTATTATCCCTAGGCAATATAATGGGTATCTGTTGGCAGTTTATACCACCTAAAACTCAGGAAAATGGCGAATGTTATAGAAACCTATCATCACTTTCCTTACGTCACCCTTTTTGGGTGGCATTTCCTTTCTCACTTTATATCTCCATTAACTATTTGGAAGCTCCCTGTCGTATAGAAACTAATACGATTATTTCGAATAGTTTGTGGTTGGGATCGTAACATCTGTTCCAATTGGTAATTGCATTTTGAATTGTTGTTCATTCAGTTCTAGGAAAGGATTATTTCTCTCACGAAACATACGAGGAGCACGGCGAAATTCATCATGCGATGAAACGTTGGAAATCAGAAATCTGTACAATATACCGGTTGTAAAGTTAACACAATCTACAATTGAATGAAACGCTGGTGTTATTACGCGGAAATTAAATATTAAGAAACTTTATCTACATGAAATTAAAATAAATGTGACAAATCATTTTATTTATAAATTGAGTTGTTATGCTTCTGTTTTACTCTGGGAAATGTTTTATTTACAGTTAGCCCTGTTGAAAAAAAATATATATAAATATATTTAAATTTCTTAAAGAAACAATTTCCAAAACTAAATCCCTTGAATAAAATCCAGTCAAAAACAATTACTAAACTCTAGTTGTTCTTTGCCTTGAGAAATTTCGAGAGCTAGATTTAATTTGAGGTTAAGGCGGAATAATCTTAAGATTTATATTTATATAACGAATATCTCCAAGTATAATAACTGATGGTTAATTTTATGCCCTAAATTCAAGTTAACTCTTTATACAATTGGCCCAGAGTGTCTCAAGCTGGTTGTCAGATGTAAAAGAAAATGCACGGCAAGAGGAGAGCTTGTGAACGTGTGTCACCAATTACCATAATAATAATACTACTGCCACCTGACAACTAAAATGGGAGTATTTGAGTCATTCACAACCTTCTTAAAAACGGGATGAAACTTGAAGCTGTCCCTGGCTCCCTTTCAATTACAAAGTAATTGAAATAATTAATATTTGTAATTTTAGAACCAGCTACTCAATAATTATGTGAAGTATATTGTGCATTTTCTTTCAGTGGAAGAACTTTAATAACACAACTCGTAGAATAAATATTGTACAGTGTTTAAATATTGTACAGTGTTTAAATGCGTTCATAAAGTGTAATTTTTGGTAATATTTAAGAAATAACGTGTAGAAATGTAACAAGTTAAGGAAAAACTCTCATCTTTCTCCTAACACAGGCGAAACGCTTGGCAAAAAGTCAGAATGCAAGGTAATCCCTTCTGGTATGAAACTAGGGTTGGTAATGCCCCGCCTTAGCGCCGTTGCCATGGATAGCGTCATTTTGTATTGTGTATAAATGGGACAGATTTGCGCAAAAGGGACAGTGTCAGAATTTTCCCGGCCCAGATACATGTGACTGCCATCGCCCGGAGATCAGCGATGGATTAAGATTAAATACAGAGTCCCGTCTGGCTCACAGCCGCCAAAATCCAGCGAAACACCCTCAAGAGAGAGTCTCGTCGAAGAAGAGTTGGTTGGTCTGCAGCAGTCGAGGCGAAACTTGCGATCAGCGGGTATAAATTATTTACCGCAGCAACCATACAGCCCAATTCCCATCCCCATCTATCAAATCCGTTGCAAACTGCAGCCCAAAGTGTAGCTAATAATAAACACCCCCACCAACAATCTGGTAGCAAGCTCCCAATATTAGTGAAAGGTTTTAAGTTATGACAGTGCCCAACCAAACCGAAATAAATGCAGCAGTAAATTCGTAATATCAAGAACTACCTGCGTTTATTTCCGAAAGGCTACTTACACTAGGTGACATTATTAGGTCAATTGGAAAATGTCAACGTAAATGTTATCGTATGCAAATTGCAAATTTTGGCAATTCGAAAATTATTTACTCGCAGTTTTACAGAATTGGGGCAAATTTGCGCCTCTAACACTACTTTCAGAAGTACAGTCATTTTGCGTGTGCGGGTATTTTAAATAAGACTTAAGGGGATGTGCTAACATTACCAAAACGTTCAACTGTTCACAATATATCATCTGTCATTACTTACTTTCTACCCTCTTTTTCACTTAGACTGGTAAAATGGTGAATAGGGTGTCAAATACTCAAGTTCGCAGTAGTTGGCGAGATCGGTCAAGAAATGTGACATTTAACTTATACAGCTGGTATGTAATATCGCGCATTCCAGTCAAATATCTGCTAGGCACACAGCAGTCACTCTTCTATCGGGGAAAGTGGAGGAAAAACCATGCTTATACAGTATGATCAGTGATGCTTTCCCCCGCAGAGCGAGATTTTTCCTATGAGCAAGTTCTCACTTGTTTCCCGCACCTTGGGGGGAGGGGATAGTGACCATGCCTGCTTTACTTGTTGACCTTGCTCACGGTCGCAGTCATTCCCCAGTGTTTGTTGCGATGTTCGCTTCCACAGTAAACATAAAATTTATGATTCCTCGCGTGTTTACAACAGCAACGATTGTGTGTGTGTGTGTGTGTGTGTGTGTGTGTGTGTGTGTGTGTGTGTGTGTGTGTGTGTGTGTGTGTGTGTGTACGATTCATGTGTGTTAACTCAGTTATGAGAACAGATTTTCGTGTGTCGACTGTGGCTGAGACTTGACACCGGAATAGAAATAATGGACAAAAGCCGGTTTTTCGGCGCTAAAAAGACAAGGAAAGGTTACGGCATCAGTCTTTTGGGACACCAAAGAAAGTTCACTTATTGATTATCTTCAGCAACGTAAAGCCATATCTGAAGATTCTGCCCCAGTCCTTTAAATTCAATTTGTAGATAAAAAATTCCGCGAGAAAAGCAGAAGAAAAACAAAACTTTGTCATCAAACAAATGCAATTGCTTACAAAAGTGTTTTAGCGATGAAAAATTTAAGATTTTAAGTATGAATTATTGGAGCAACCACCATGTACCCCAGATATGGCTTTCTATCATTTCCATTTGTTTCTAAAGGTTCCCTTCATCCCTCAGCAGCTCCAATCGTCTCTTGATTAGGTGAAAAACGATTGGAGCTGATACGAAAATCATAAAGCACAGTCGCATTGATCAGTACTTATAAATATACTGATCTTAAGAGAGATTATGCTCGAATTAAAGGCTTGTTCCTTCTTTGTTACGCCAAGAACTTGTTCCTTCACCCTCGTACGTTTGTTTACCATATATAAAACACTGCTATTTCATAACTAGAATTATTTAGATTCAGAATTCCTGGCTGTTTTTAAAACGCAACACGAACATGAACATTTAATCCTGTACGTGCCATGTCTCTTTTATTAAAAAATATATTATAATCAGAGCCCGGAAGTTAGGCAAAATGCCTTTTCTATCTGGTTGCATATATTTAAGAGTC
Source organism: Metallyticus violacea (assembly GCA_030762175.1). Taxonomy (NCBI): domain Eukaryota; kingdom Metazoa; phylum Arthropoda; class Insecta; order Mantodea; family Metallyticidae; genus Metallyticus; species Metallyticus violacea. Next base: position 40,056,798 of record CM060836.1, read on the forward strand.
AGATGGATATGAACGTTTCCGTACATTTGGGGTCGGCACGGCCAGTTTATGTTTTGCTTATTTTGACTTCTGTTGCCTATTTTAAGGTTTAAAACTGTTTTGGATTGTTATGGATTTTGGATTTTTTCTGCGATTATTTACGCATTTTGAAAAACACAAAGAATTTGAATATATCTAAGTGAACATTAAAAAAATGATATGGCATGTCCATCTCACAAAAATATATAGAGAATCTTGTTATACATTTATTTCTTTTCAAGCTGTCAAAAACTTTTCCTTGACTCATGCACTTAAGCTCTTTAAATAGAAGAACCTTCAGTGGTGAATGGAACACACGCTTAACCCGGGCATACTAATACCTTAAACAGAATAAAGGTGCTGTAATTTTGAATAGTCATGGAGAATGACCATGCATTGATCTGCAAGAGACAATTCTAGGAAATTTGTGGTGGGGGTAACTTCTCAGCTGCATAAATATAATAAACAATTGCAAGCGAGAAAACGAGAGCGGTACAGCTGTGCAATAAATCGTTCCTACAATGTGCTCTGTACGGAAATAACAGAAATACTAACCTGATTCCCCTATAAACGCATAAACAGAAAATGAACTCGATCAGAAACCACTTTGCATCTTTCGCTCATTAGCTAACTTTATTCAAAAGTACTTTACTTTGTCTTGATTAACATTTCCACAATGTTCTGAAAGGTGAATGTCCTGTTGTAATTGGTAAGAGTCCTAGCTTGTATTAAATTGCTCCAATCACTTCAGTTCCCCCCCCCCCCACTGATGAAAAATGTTCTGACAAACGGCTGACTATGACAGTTAATAACTTGAAAAACGTCTTGTTTTTGCTGGTAACCAAGAAAAGAAAGCTTAAGTACTTTAATTGTGTGATAAAGAAGTTATTAAGTATCTTAAATACCTATTTTCATTTATAATGAGTGATATTATTGTTTTCACTTTTAATAACTGCCTATTTTCAGTATTTTAAATGCCTTTTGTCTGCCTATTTTAGGCAAAATAAATGCTGTTATTCTCGGGTCTGAATATAATAAACAAACGGGAGTATGAAATTGAAACTACACAATAAACTAAGTTGCAGTTTTTGTAACCTATAAAACTTTTTTTTTTCTCGCGATAATTTTCACATCGAAATTGGTAAAAATCTGACGCTTCAGTTAAAAGACTATTCAGCATTCATACTCGCCTTGTCCTTTTGAACTTTTAGATACCAATGCAAATTTCCGGCAATAGCCATCGGATCAATTGTAGAACTTTTTGAAAAACTTATTTTTAAGATTGGAAGAGACGTTTAGGATTTCGCATAATTACTATCATTAAGGACATATCATTCAGAGATCTTGCTCTTCCTAGTGTGTATCTTCATGAGCATCTAATGTTGAGCCCAGCCCAAAGTGTCGCAATGGCCTGAAGGTGTGGCCCGGTCACAAAGGTCAGGGTGAGATCCTGGGAAGAAGGCTGTGGAATAAATATCCGTAACGCAGGCGGCCCACCAGATGTTCCAGAAGTGAATCAAAATGTGTCTGAAGAAACCCATCTGTTCTGTGAGGTACCGTAGTGCTTTTAGGCGCATGATGCTTCTCGACACGAAAGGTCCTAAAATTACCCGATATGACTCCAAATATAATTGAAGTTAACATTACTAAAATGGGTATTAAAATTATGGGTTGTGTGTAAATGAAACAATGTGCCAAGTGGCGCGAAAAAAATTGGTGTGATATTACAGCAATGACATAGAAATAAAAACAATATTTTCTGATGAAAACCTAGAGATTATCGAACACTTTATCATGCAAGAAATTACGGTTCAACTCTCTTGAGGCCGACAATCCTGATTCTGGGGTTTATCGAGATTCCCCTGGTTGCTTTGGCGAATGATGGAGATTTTCAGAATTTTCCGCTCTCCCATTTCATTTGTTCTGTTACAAGGTCGAACGTGCCAGGGCGAGATGAGGTACTGCGGTGTGACGGCGGCTTGCGCTGTGGAAAGATTATATTCGGGCATAGAGTATGGATGCGGCCATTCTGTGAGGCTCGAAATTCTTCGAAAGATGGTTCCGCCGGCATCTTGAATGTTCTATTTGGAAAGATTCTTAGGGATCCGCCTACATTCTTACTTCACCGCCCGTAAATTTTCTCCCTCACCTCATCTCTTCCTCCCGGAGGTGTGGAGGCGTAGGCACAAATGATAAGCAATTGAGTAGGCTGAAATATCGAAATACGCTCCTCCATCCCTAACACACAATCCAATGCAAGAAACTATAATCGAGGGAAATAATTTGTTAATTGAGTCCTTAAAAAGTATTTTCAAACTTTAAAGCTTATTGCGATTGAAATAAAACTAAAACATCACTGTCTTTGGCAAAGAAATGGAGGTGGTTTTCACAAAACGTCAACCATTCTTTTATTCAACATGCGTCATTCTTTCTGCTTATCATGCACAATATTATGCAATGTCCTGATTGCATCTTTCACTCGTTGTAAGGTTAGGTTTTGAAAATCGTGGAGGAAAGCGCCTATTGATAACACGATCCGTATAATTAATTGCTTTGCACGTGAAGATGTGGGACATCTTACAAGTTCTAAATTGTCTCAGATTTCTACTGCTTTCAGAATAGCATTGGACTGTTGTATCTCAGCATTTATTGGTAGAACCACAGGTTTGGAGTTAAGACTCCTGTAGCAAAATAATTTGCTTTAATCAACAATATACTCTGATGCCGCTACAGTCCGGATTAGCGTTGGCCTGCAATGGCAACCTCTGCTCCGTCTTATGACTTCATTGATAGGGAGCAGTAATGCGAGGGTTATTTGATCAGCATGCTGGCAGCCTGCCGGTCACTATTACGCAACTTTCGTGTTCGAAGAACGCCACCTCTCCATCAGGCAGCTTCCCAATTGTCCTCACGAGGCTGGGTAGACCCCCTAACTTAGAAAAATTCCTAAGTAGGTGCCGGAAATCGAATCTGGGCTTCCCAGACAGCAATCAGTCACGATAACCATTAGACCAGGAGGTGGTCGTGATAACTATGAAATACAAAGAGAAACAATTGAAAAATCACACTCCATATTTTGCATAGCGCCTATTTTTTCTCCAAATCTCAATTATTATATTTATAGCTCCTTAAAGTTTGAAGTGAATCTGAGATAGATCTGAGCCATTTAACAAAAAGCTTATACTTCATTATAAAATTTGCAAAAGAGATGCATAATCCTTTATAGTAAAATACTGTTAATAATTGCAGCTATAATCATTAAGGTTAAGGAATCCCCTTACATCCAAGCTGTGTTATTATAGATAATATTAAGAAGTCACAAACTACAGGGAGTTGTTGTTTCTCCCTACCACGAAAGCATTCAGTTCCTGTTTCAGGATCTAACTTTGGCTGTTTCGATTCTTTAAGAGCCCAGTTTTTTGCCTATCATACATCAGGGTTAATTCTTGAAACGATTTGGTATATATGTACACAAATAATTTAACTTCCATCATCCTCACCGGCATAAAGCACTATCAACACTATGCCAAGTTTTCAATACAGAAAGATGGCTAAAACCGTTTGCTTAACCCCGTAATTTGGGGGCGGGGGGCTTTCATTCATGAGACTTCGAACTAATTACCTTAGTTTGGCATGAATGTGGAAGATAACATAGATTTATCATTTACCTACATGATAAAGAATATCGAATGCCCTTAGGTGTTACAAGTTCGTCAGAAACGACTGTTAATTTGCTGGAACCTTACAACCAATAACAGCATGGTCTGCAAATTAAGAACTGCATAACAGATTCATTAGCTGCCGTGATGACCTGCTGCGGTATCACGCTATTGATTCGCTCTGTCGCTCTTGCACGTAACAGAGTCCGCCGCTTGTTAAGGGTTCCTGCTTGTTGGTGTGAGGTATTTCTCAAAATGCTGCCACCGTTCCCTAAACACTCAATTCACTGCCAATAACGCATATCCAAATGCTAACTCTTTTTTCTGCAACATGCCCAGGTACTGTCTTTTTACACGTCCCTGCGTCCTGAAAACATTTCTTTTATGGCAGTAAGTTGTATTTTTCATTGTCAAAATGCTTCATTTAATAAAGGATTCAAATCAAGAGCTCTTCAAAACGGTCGCACCCGGAAGCCATCTGAGGCTCTCGTGCGAAGAATTTCTTCGTGGAGATATAGACAAGCACGTATATAACTACCTACCGTATACAATCTGCAGGTCTTGCTGATCAGGAAGGCAAGCTGAGCGACCGTGCAACGGCCTTGTACTCTCATTAATTTCCCAGAGAAGCCTGCCGACATCCCTACTTATGATTTAGCAGTTCTAATAGCTTTAGTCAAGTCTCCGGCCGCTTTCAGCTGTTTTCTTTGTTATATGTTCAGGTCTGAAAGTTATATGAACGGCAATCGGAACAAGTGACTAACAATTTTTCTATTGTTTTGACTCACATACGTTAGTCCAATAAATACACGGTGATAAGGTACTGCCGTTTAGGGAGAAAGAACGCGCGCTTTTCATACAATCCTGAATTTTTACTATATAATAATAATAATTAATATTTCTTTCTTTCTGCAACATTTTATCTCTTTTTTCTTTCTTTCTTTTCGTTTATACGTATTCCTCGAATAATGGTGAAATAATAACTTCGCTGAGTAACATTGAATAGTTTGCATTTATCTAGTTTTATTTAGTTTTTACATCATGATCGCATTCGCCGCTGTTTCGTCTTAACGCCAAGTTAACAATCTTAGAAAATTTATAAGATTGGGTAGGGTTCGATACCACTAAAAATTCGAAACACGAATGTTTTTGATAGCTGATACAGCAACAAGCATAGGTATGCAAGTTATATGACGTTATACATAGATTTTGTAAAGAGTGGGGTTTAAAGATCAACAAAAAACGGACCTAATATTATATTTAAAAACGGGCGTAAACGGAAAAAGGAAGGAAAACGGTGGCGGGAAGGATTCTAAATTGAAGTGGATAGGAAAATGATTATCTTGGGGTTAGATTTTCTAGTAATGGAAACTGGTATGAACAGAGATAGAATTGTGGTGGTAGATAGAAAATTGTTATGAGTATGATGAAAATGATTAAACAATAAAACAACCAACATTAAAATATAGCTCAGGTCCAACATATATGATCTTTCCTATCCCACCGACTTCCGTCTGCTTAATTTTACTGTTTTCTTCTAAATTAGCGTTTCTCTGCTTCAGGGTCCCAACCGTCACTTGGACGATATCATCTGATGGAGTACGGAATCCACAGAAATGCTAACGTTTTAATATATTTTGCCATTGCTTAACTGGAGTAATCTTTACCTTTTGTATTAGGGTGTACTGATTTAATTTGTGAATCTTTCAAAGCGGGTATCGGACTTTAAAAGGTTGAAAACACCGATCTAAATATTAAAATACCATCACGAGATATCTGGAAAATTTTCATCGTTGACACAGTTATTTTCGTATACCAAATATTGGGCAGAAACTATGAATATTTCTTGTTTCTCATATTATTATAATTTTTAGGGTGTCTGGAAACATGTTAGGGCCCCGTTTATGTCCATGCAGTCACCGCCATTGGATCCCGCATTGATTTTTGGTTAACTACATCTTTTCCCAATGGAGTGCCATAGTGGAACTAGGTTTATTAGGATATAAAAGCAAAATAATAATAATAATACTAATAATAATAATAATAATAATAATCTCTGAAATACTGATATTAAATTTATTTGGAAGTTTGCCATTGAGAATATTATCAAGTAATGTTTAATAACGCAAAAGAAAATGAAAATGCAAGAAACATGGATAAAAAAATTCAAAAAACCCTTCACGAAATTGGCATAGGAACATTATAGGCGGAGATGAACTGAATGAGGATAAGATACTGAAAAACAGGAATTATGGGTCAGTCTTAATGACAAAGTAGGAAATGAAGGGATAGCATGGTTCAGAGCCGTGTGGGATAGGAAAGGGGTCTATAAATGAAAAAGTCCAATGTGAGATGAAATGGATAATATTTAACATTGTATTTTGGAAGGTGAACACATTAAATTTTGTGAAAACAGTTTCTTCTACTATAGTGGGATAAGTTTGTTTTGTTTTATTTTATCTTATTAATTCTTCGGTAGAATTAAAAAAAACAAAACAAAACAAAAATAAAAAAAAATTAAAGAAGTGTTTACGAAATGAGACAAAAATGGTGGCCAAGAAATGTGGACAGATTTCATGAGTGATGATGAAATTTAAAATGACATTATAGTATTAGCGATACTGCAATATTTGTCGATTGCTAATTTAAATGCAGACTTATTACATTTACAACCACGATGTTAAATAATATCCTCTGGCGTATATGGGATGCACGGTATTTTTGTATATATTGGTTCATTACTAATAAATAAAATACTAATTTACTTAGTACTAGATACGCTGAAGACCTGTGATGTTAAAAGAGCGTCCTTAAATAAACAAACTTAGTACTAGATTGTTATTCATTCTGATAAAATAAAATTAAAAATGTCGTACATCCCATATACGCCAGAGGATATATAACGCTTAAAATTGTTCAGTAGGCAGTCGTCTGGCCAATGCTTGCATGGCTGGCAGACTGTTGACCGGAACGCATTGCATGAGAAACAATTTATTCTGGCAAGTCAGGAAGAAAAGCCCAAAATCATGGCATATTTTTTTTAAAAAGTGCAATAGTAAATGTGAGAGAATTTTTAGTGTTGTGTAATTTCTTTATCAGATTAAGATGTGCACCGAATGTAATTTATTCTCCATCTTGAAATTACTGTTTTGCTTAATGTCTTAATGCAGTTGCAAGACAATGAAGCCGCTTGGTTAGGCCTGCTAGGCGATTCTTTAGGATGATTTTATTGCTTTTCATAAGAAAACGATAATGCTGTTACGTCCATTTGCACTTGTTTTAATGGAGGGGAGTATATAGGTAGGTGATGTGGAAAATCGCATAACTTCAGTATAAAGACATATAGTACAAGCGGTTATCATTTGTATTCTGTACAATGTCTGGATGGATTTCCAGTTTCCAGATTTTGTCTTCGATTATTCGAAGTTCTAAAGCCATAACAGTATCGATGTTGCATCATAATGTATTGATTCAAAGATTCGCCGATTTAGACTGGGAAATGAAATGCGGCTTTGTTTTCGCATTTGGCATATGGGTTTGTACTAATTTACTCACAATAAAGTTTTAGAGGAAACAGAATGGCATGTGTGTTGGTGATTTCTTGAATTCAAAGGAAAATAAAAGACTCGTGTATTAGCACTTGTTGTTTGTGCAACTTAAGGCTTCCTTGGTGTCAAATAATGCGTGTTGTCAATGGTATCCATTGGTTAAATTTGGTCAAAATATTTCTGAAATAAAATGTATGCTTTAAATATTCAAAAAGCCTTAAACTTTCTTCTTTTGTTATATATTTTATGTAAGAATATTACCCGCACTTGAGAGGCACGAATAAAAAAGGCTAGTCAAATTTTAAAACTTTTTTTCATTCAAAATACTCCACACAATGCAGCGTTAAGTCAATTTTCTTTAGATTTGCTGCATCGCATCAGAATAGAAGGAATAAATTGCAATATGATTTTTCGAACCCTTTTATATTACTCGCGATATTAGAAAATTAATATGAGTTATGAAAAAGTATAAAAAGATTAAAAACCTAGGAATTCTTTTCTGAAATAGCCAGGGCAAAGTGAAAAAAAAATTACATAACTTTTTCAACATCGAATTAATAATTTTATTTGGTCAAATTGATGAATTCTGCATCACATGGAATATCTAGTACATTGCCATATAAAAGAAAATTTTAAAAAAATTAGTTATCAAAATATAAATTTGGCCTTTATACTGATGAATAAAATTTGAAGAGATTAGTTTTAAAATTTCAATATTTAGATATTTATGCAGGAACCTAGTTAAAACTGAGTATAATGTCCATACCAAGTGAAAGAAAGTAATTTCTACTGTATATGGCAATTAAGTAGTGCTCTATTTTATTAACGTTACTGATTTTTATTTTTGATGATCACATGTAAAGAATAGTGGTTTAAGAATATTAAAATGTTGTATCACTGAGATGGACTGTACCAGGCTCCATCTTTAACAACTTTCCATTAAAATGAACAATATTTACAATATTTTAGCACCAAAGGTAAAATTCACGCATAGTGATAAATATAGGATTATGTTTGGTATGAATTCGCTTTTGATATACCGTCCATTAGACCTTGCTTCTCTTATTAAATAAAAGCATCTCCATTAAAATTGAGCTTTACAATTGAATGTGATCATTAATTTTGTTTGTAAATTCCACGGTCATATTAACTAGGTTGTAAAACTGACACATTTAATAAAAGCATCTCCATTAAAATTGAGCTTTACAATTGAATGTGATCATTAATTTTGTTTGTAAATTCCACGGTCATATTAACTAGGTTGTAAAACTGACACATTTAATAACATGGTAGCACCATCTCGCTTCAAAGACCTCGGCAGTAGGCATATAATCTCCGGATGATCACTACTACGCATAGGTTGTAAAGCGCGCAAGAGGAGATTTCACAATTTCCTCACGTCTGCACCACGGGGTCTCATTTAGAGGGCGGTCACGGCGACGACCAGGTTCAAATACCTTATAAAAACACTGCACACATAGTAGATGGACCCGAGCCACTTTCCGTCTTCCGATGCAGCAATTCCGGGGTTTAAACCTCTCGTTTTCCCAAACATGCATATGTACGTTTTGGATCACTGGAACTGAAATCATCACCTCTGCTAATGCGACACTCCGGCATCCGAACACTCCAAATATCTCCATGGCGAAGCTTGTTTTAATGCATTACTTATAATACACTTCTCTCGCCAAGTGAAGGGCTTGCTACCGATTTCTACTGCACCTGGCTGACGTGCCAATATGGAAATGTCATAGCAACTTCGCTCTTGGCTGTGAAACTTGATTCAGTTGCATCAAGGCCTACCAGAGTTTCCCACCAAAAATGGTAAAGCATGCTGTATTAACTCTTACATAATACATAATTATGAAAACAAATTTCTGCTTTTGTTTGTTTAGGGTTACACAATTTAGTGTTCCTAATATGGCAATAGCAGGCTCAGTTTAGAAAAGAGTTCATAAATAAACCGACATCATATTCAAGCTGTTATAAGGTGAGAGAAGGATAGAGAACTTTCTAGTTACGAAATATTTTTTAGTTTTAAGTTCAAACTATCCGTTAGGTGGTACTTTTTTATGTGCTATACGAATTAACGATTACACTATGAAGAAAATTAAAAAACTGTTTCTCGTCTCCAGAATGGAATTACCTGCCTTCTATAGAGATGGGAGCGTTGAATTTGAAAATGGCAATACAATGCTATGACTGGCAAAATGCACTTATTTCAATATTATAAATATAGTACTATAAAACAGACATCATGGCACTGTTGAACAAGCAGTGAATTATTTATCTAAAAATTAAATTGCAAAATATAAATGCAAGTATAAACTTGAGAAGATGTAAAAATGTCTCCCTTTCATGGCGTTTATTTATTTCATTATTTATTGTTGCGCTCCGTTTGGGAGACCAGCAATAACCACGGCTGTTTCCCATCATTCCTAGTAGAAGTCCCGTTTCAGAAATGATCGATGGTCATCACCCAAGTTCCATGGGAGAAAATGAACAGCACATCAATCGCTGTGACACTAAAAATTCTTAGTTCTCTTCATTTCCAGAATTTACTCATCACTGCTTTAAATGAACCCAAGTAGATAATATGAATCTTGATTTAAAAGTTCTCTTACTCCAGGTCCAACAAACAATCTTCCGTTAATATTTCTGCTGTCAAGTTCCGGGAAAACTCCTTGAAGCCATTTCCATCTCTTTCCACAGTTTTCACAAAGTTTTTCACCAACTAAAATGCGATGATGGAGGGGAAGATTCTTATTTGAATCTACCAGAGGCACTTTTCATTTTCTTTCTCCAAATATATCGTTTTCCTTCCTACCTTTTGCTACAACTTCCTTGACTGTTCAGTAAATAAATAAATAAATAATAATAAATATATTAAAAATATAAACCGTTTCATTGAAAGTCACAGGGAGAAATAAAATAAATTATGATTAAAAAAGGCTTATATGAGCTTTAGAAGAGTCAATGAGCTATCTCCAATTACTGGCCGTAAAATGAACACCGAATTCATTCATTTGCTTTGTTTTAAACTGTTCCCACTTGTTCTTAAAATTGAATTATGAAAATTTGTTGCGTGACGGAACCATTTTCGCATTGCACATCCCAAAGGCCATTAGGAGTCATCTAGTATGTTCCTTGATGTGAACTTTACAATCTCAAATGTTACATTTGAGTATTTTCACCTCAAATCTGATACTACAACGAGGCTTTCTGAAATGTTGATTCATTCTTTTCCATTTCTTGGTAGTTATGCCTCCTAAGCATTTAACAACTGGTTGAATATTAAAGATAACCGAATCCACTGTCCTCTTTCGTGTAGGCTACTTGAACCTCAGGTATACTTTTACTCCAATCGTTGGAACAATTCTTGACAGTCTATAACGGAAGTTTAAAATCAGTGTTGCCAACTCGTGGAGTTTTTGTGCCGAAAATGAAAGAAAAATTAAATTGGGAAAGGTAATAAATTTGCGTTTTAATAATTATTATGATATTCCAAATGTTTCATTTTGCTAATGAAGTAAATTAGGTAAAGCACATTCTCCTTCTCTGTAGTCAATATCCGTGCAGAAAGAAAAGCTGCAATTATATTTCCAATATTCCATTCACATAGCAGCACGTTCTAAAACGATTGATGAAATTTGCATTTAAGCTCTAGAAATAATATGGGAATTCAAAATGGAAAAACAGAGAAAAGTTTGTAAGGTGTGAGAAAATTTAATCCATATTTTTTGGCCTCATTGTTTGAGATTAGACACTGAGGCATTATTTATACTTGCCTCCTAATTTAACAGTTTAATTTTTATTTATCTTTCTCTTACCCTTCATGCTATAATTTTACCTCCAACAACCTTTTTATTCCAAGCTACACTACTCTTAAAATATTGTTGATTTGGTTTATTTAATAAAACTCTTTAATATCTCAGGTCATCAGGGTTCCATTCAATTCAGAGTGTGAAACGACGATAAATTTTGCCTGAAATTCTTTCTTTCAGGCTTGTGTATTTTTTTTTTTCCGTGCTGTATCAGGATCCACGGCTTTACTTCCCTTCCGAAGAAAGCCATACTAGGGCTTTATACGCCCGAAAAAAATTCATAGACCCTGGTCGGGATTGAACCCGCGATCTTGAGTTCGGGAGGAAAGAATGGTTACCACTACACCACCAGGATCGACTATCTTAAAATAAATAATATCCCAGTTATACAAAATCATGCTCTCCTCGCACCAATCGTTTTGCTTTTGCTACATACGATTTCGAACCGCATTAATGCCAGGTACGAGTATGAATGAAATATTGAACCTAGGTTGTAAACGCCTGCGCATCAAAAATTTACTGCTGCGGCAAGCACGGGAATTGCACGTGGCTCATTTCCGGTCTCATCATTGTGCGAAATTTCCGGCGGAGTTTTGTCTAACGGATAACCCGTACAGGATTAGGTAATATGAAGCTTATCCACTGGTTTCCGTCAACACACCGATACGATAGAGTAGTGCCACACAAGAACAAAGTGAAAGTACCTAATTCACATCCCCATTCGTCTACAACATGGGGAAATGGAAGAATTACAAGCACTTCGTAAAAAATAGTTTATCTTGATGGTCAATTACATGACGTCAAAATTGTTACAAGAGTCTTAACACCGTACGATCCGGTCAACTACCCGCTAGCCACGGATGCGGTCCCAACAAATTACGGCTTGATCCCATGTCTGATAAGTGAATGGTAATTTACGAAATCAAAAGCAATATTAAGAAGTTAAAGGTGAAAAATGTGGGGCGACGTTTCTAAATGGTTTCTTACAAAATTTTATTTTACCTACATCTATATACAGGCCTGTTCGCAAATATTTGTCATTGAAATATCTATGCCCAAGTATGAAATTAAAGAGCTACAAACCCACAAATTTCCAAGTTTACTTATTCACGGTTCAAATAGCGCAGGGACTTATTGAGACATCGCTTTGTGTTTTTTAATTTAACTCTAGGAAATTATCAGCTGTTTAGTTTATCAATGCGCCATAAACTTTTACTTTATATTTAACATGCGGGCGCGTAATTTTTACGCAGGTCACACAAACATTAGGCTTTAAGCCTTATCGATTTCAACACTTTTATCAGTAAAAAAATATCAGTTTGTAATAATCTTGGAGATGATTTTGTCAAAAATATGACAATATAAGGGTTACGGAACTTGGGGGCTCTTAGTTTCGCCAGGTTGCACATTACATGCAAATTTTAAATTTTTGACAACTGTAAGGACTCGGGCAAAGGCTTTACGATACTGAAAATGCCATTTCCCGACTGGCAGGTCTTAACCTCATAATAGCTACATCATGCGTTAATGTTTAAAATATTGTCAAACAGAGAGTAACGATGTTCTTTCATTAGTTAAGTACAACCGCAACTATGAACAAAAATGGAAGTTTAGTGTCTTACGAAAGCATGTCATTTGCTGTGCTGATGAACAAAGTACATACCTTTTGCAGTGAACTGAATGATACCAAGCTGTTGCGATTTTTACTTTGAATGAATGGCCAATTACAATGTCACTAATTGTAAATCACAAGAACATGATCAAACGAAGATAAGCTGCCTTTTTATCCATTAAAAGCTTCCACCATGGGCATAGCTGCATGTTTTTACTTAATTTATTTATTTACTACTACTGATCGCTTATATGCTTCTGTATAAAGGAGACACAAAAATGTCCAAAGGATTTGCGCAACCTTTGAACTATAAAATTTCACAATTTATTGACGTTCTTACTTAGAACTTCAATTTTCAGTAACCCTTAGTTTTAACAAAGGTGTATTTTTTACATGTATTTACCACCAATTTGCAGGAATGACATACATTGTTATCTGGTTATCATCCCAGAAAAAGCGGAGGCAAACCTTGCATTCTGACTTTTGCTAGTTAAACGAATTGAAGTAATGTTTCCACAGCAGTCAGTAGTACTGGACCCACTGAATTCGAAATCAAACAACACGCCTTAACAACAGTACAAAAATGTATAAACATTAATCAAAGACTTCATGTAATCTCTTTCAAGTTCGCTCATCGTAATCTGATTTTTAAATCTTCCGAATAACTTTACAGCAATTCTTAATTTGTAAACATGTTCAACATTTCTAAAATCTTGACTAGTTGTTACAGACTGCAATATAACAACTATTTCTAGCATTTCCAAACAAGTTTAGGGCCCTTAACAGTATATTGAAACATTATCAGCAATTCTAACATTATCTAGATTAAACATAAGTACTTACTTGGTACCTGCCGAGGCACGCCGTTCGGCCGAAACTGGATGAAACAATGAAGATCTTTCTTCGTCTATTCCAAACAAAGATCCTCTTTTCGCGTTGCGTCTTATCTTCACGGTTATCTATATAACTCCGCTTTCTCCAGTCGATCACAGTATGACACTTTTTCTTGCTATGTCAAGCACACCTTTCCACTCCATTGCATCAACCTTTCACACAAGGATCACTGTACCAAGAGCTATTTTTACGGTCTTCCTCCAGGGCTACACGAACAGATGTTTCTTACACTGCCAAGCGCGAGAGAGGAGGCAACTTTTATCAGGTCCAGTAATCAAACCTATCTCATGAAGCCACATGCGATGAAGATTCACAAATAACACCGCTGTACCGGTGTTGTCATGCTGCCTGACGTTGCGAACTTCTCAAACATGACGTAAATTTACTTCTGAGCATCGCAAGAGACGTCAGCGGGTTGCCATGGAGACACAAAATTTCAACTGTCACTTGAACGCTTACTGAACGTCCACACACAGTAGCGCCTGCGCAACAACTGCCATTCCTTGCCGGGCGGAATCTCGACTGCGGCAGACTGCTAGACCGAGCCGACTGGAAACCGTAGACTCGCCAGAAGGGTACGTCTATAGGCAGGCTCGCTAGCTGGGCCAGTCAGCCTCTTGCTACACAAAACCTCTCTTCCCTTCGCAGCGGCAATGCACATCCTAAGTTTTCCTCCGGAGTTGCCTTTCTTTTCTTCTCCCGCTGCTTCCTTCGCTAGGGCTGCGTCCGAATGTTAATGTATATTTCCAGTGTTTACAAATAAAAAAAAACTGAAATGCACATCCATTTATCACCATCATATCAGCATCTCTGCCACGATTCAGAAGTCAGTCAATAAACCAATTTTGCATAAAAATGAATGCCTAAACGTAACTCAGCTATCAGAAGTATTTGTTCCATTACTTCTTGTTACTGTTCATAATTCAGACCAGGCCATCAAAATAGGCTGGTCGGGCTAAACACACTAATGAATGTTTGTTTCAGAAGGTATTAAAGGCATTCAAGAAGAAAATTAAAAAGGCGGCACATTTTATTCACGCTAAGTCAGTCTCATTTTTGGACTTTCATGCTATTTGCACGTGGTATGGTTGAAGGCCGCACCTTTGAGAGCACACTAAGGACGAATTTGGTACAGTTTAGCATGAAGCAAATGGGCTTCCTGTCATGATTTCACACTTTGCTAATAAATGTAAAGTACTATTGTAATTCGACTCAGGACAATGAGCAGTCTAGTCTTAAACCATCACATTCAGCAGATCGTTTCAAAAATAATAACAAGACCAATGCATGGACAGTTACGCACCACAATTTGGTCATTCTGGTTGTGAAACAAATACAGCAGCAGTAATATTTGCACAAGAATGGTTCATTTAAATGTTCCTTTGCTGTACATTAGACCCATGCAAAATGGAAGAAATAATGACGAAGTTGCCGCTTGAGACAGGCATCCAGCATACAGTTCCGAACGCAGCAAGAACCGGTTCCTGGGAAGGGAGCCTCACGGCATGGTTTCGTGTCAGAATGGACCTGGAAGAGAGGAACAAGAAGAGAAGAAGGGCTCGGCCGGCTGCTGCCGGTCCAGCCACCGCGATGAAACGAGACGAAATGGGAATTTATTTCTTCGCCCGCATTCGTTACACTGTTACACCACACAAAAACTAGGCGAGCCGACTTAGTCCTGTAGCCTACTTCACGTTCAAGCAAAGGACATTCGCTTCTAATTCTTTAGAGTTCATTTCTCAGGACGGCCCCAATAGGATCAACCAAATTATAGCTTAGCGATAAGGGATTAATATATTTAAGTGTTTCTTGGTTATTTAAGAAATAGACGGTCATTATCATGAATGAATGATAATGGCGCTATATACGGGAACCACAAAAGTCAAAAGTTGCATGCATTCTTTGGGTTATTGACAAAAGTGGTCGAAGCCGTTAAGGCACGGGCTCGTGAAAGGAAGGTCTACTGTTCGAATCCCACCTGACTTACGTTTTTTACAGGTTAAATTAATGGTAAATGTTGTGGAGACACCCTAAACTTAGGCCTTGAAGCTTCCTCCCTCTTCAAAATCTTTTCCCAGTTTATAATTTCATCATCATCTATCATCTCTGATGACACCATAATAAAAAAGAGTTAAAAATACGACACAACATAAATTTATTTAAGGTGGTACATAGATCTTTGATACGTAGATTTATGCAAAACGGCATAGACGAAGATTTTATCAATGAGAGGAAAAGGGAGATAAAGAAAAGGAAAATAAACCAATAATTTTAACAAAAGTGCAGGAGATCTCCATATATTCATTCCCAACAGAATCGAACCTCAGACCTCCCACTCAAGAATCCGCGACTTTACGACATCGGTCACCCGTGGCGGTAGGCCTGTTTTACTTAGACCGGAAATGAGAATTGAACAATAAATTTCAGAACTGCGTTATTTAGATATTTGAAGGTAAAATGAGATGAAACTAAGTCCCGATAAAACTTCACATGATACTTAATAACAATCAAGAAAATTAATTTTTAAATAGGACTTACATTAGATATTACACATCCGAAAAATTTTCAACATCTTAATGTTTCGATTGCTTAATTTCAGTGCTATAAGTATATTGTTTGCGCAAAATTTTAATGTAATATATTACCTCAGCTGCCCGATCAGAATTGATCTTCTGAAAGAGCTTAAATAATAATAATAATAATAATAATAATAAGAAGAAGAAGAAGAAGAAGAAGAAGAAGAAGAAGAAGAAGAAGAAGAACGGAAGGGAGAGGATTAAATTCTGCTGAGGTTTTTCTTCAGTATGTTTCAAAATGACAGTCACCACCTCCTAGGCCAAAGTACCATTTACCTCATTACACACGGCTTTCATTTCAAAACTTTCCAATTTGAATAACTATAAAATGATGCAATTTAAACATAAAAACCTCAATTTAGATATCAAGAGGGAAGTTTAAAATAAATTTTGATTATATTTTAGGTTTTATCCCTTTACCTCCAGTCAGCTTCATTTTGAAATTTCAAAGTGGTAGTCCTACCTTATAATAGTTAAAATTTAAAGAAGATTCAATTGTTATAATATCTTTTATTTTCCATCCTTGCCTAGTTGATAGAATAAAAACTAAAACTAAGTATTTAGATTTAGTGTAACTTCAGTGTTTTAAGGATTTAATTGAATGTATTTACTTTATTTATATTAAAGTCCTAAAGTCCCAAAGTCCTAAAGAAAAACAAATATGCATTAAGTGTCTCCAAATGGTATACAAGATAGATTAGTAAGGAGTTTAAATAGAGTCCATATTATTGAAGTGTTAATAATTGTAGTATTATTACCGTACAATAGCAACACAATACAATACAATACAATAGCAATAGTACATATATTTTAGTTTGTTCAAATCCAAACGACAATGACCAAAAACCAGGTCATCAGGCACTGATAGAAAACAAAAGACGATGACAATTGAACTTTTAACACATAGATGTAATCAATATTGGGTTTAAATCTCTCGCTCAATATCTAACTTATTTAAACTATGTTTATTCTAAATAGGTAGCTGGGAAGTTTTAAAATGAAAGCCCTATAGCACTTTTTCAATATGGCCTGGTATAAATATTTCACAACCCTCGGCAAAAACCGTTAATTTTTTCCATAATCTTCAAAGCTATTGTCTAAAGATCTAGGCAAAGGTCATACACCGTGCCCTCATTCCGCCACGCAATCAGAGTTTGTATTGAATACTAGTGGAAATCGGTTGACTTTCAGTAGACATGCGATTCCCGGTTAGAGGCTGGAAATGTACCTTGCTCAGTCGTGTTTATTACGGCAACTATTTCTGTTGCACTTCTGTAGGAAGTGTGTGTTTGTTATACTTTCTACCTTGCATTTGTGTATTGCAATATGCCGAGAGTGAAATATGTGCAAGAACAAAGAGGATTTATTTATGATTGTTATGTGCAAAGGAAATCATACACAAGTGTTATTGGGAAAAAGTTCGTGCTATATTCCCAGAAGTAACCTCTTCATTTTCAAGAAGACAAGACCAAAAAATACTGGGTTTTAACAGAAGAGAATCCTGATGAAATAAGCTATCAATTAGAAACTCTCGAATGCTTTTAATTCGATTAGTCCAGCATGTTGGTGTATCTGTTGGCAGTGCATATAAAGGCACTCAGCAGCTGTATCTTCATGCATATAAATTACTGCTATACCTGAAATGAATTCTATGCAGGCATCAAAACAAAATATCCGGGAGGCAGTTTACAATATTCGGAAGGATGAATTGTGGCAGTTTCTCAAATCAAAAGGATTCAGGTCTGTCTCACAGCGAAGTACAGACCCTTGGAGCATCTACTAAGATGGTGAGTAGATATAAATTAACATTTACTAGCATGAAGTAATTAATACTTATTCAATACTCAATTTAATAAATATATAAAATTAAAATACTAGCCAATTCATCATCCTGTACTATGTTGCGTTTAATAATTATAAAGAAACTAGGTTATTGAGAGAAATAACAAAAGCAATTGGGAATAAAGAATTTAAGCACAGAGTGAAAAAAAAAGTAAGAAAATAAGAAATTATTTAAGGAAAGTGAGGAAGAAATGGTTATTGGGTTTTCAATCCGGAATGAGAAGCAAGATTTTCTTTGTCCCCTTCCTGTTGAAGGATATAATTAATCTACTTATTAATCTAACCTTTTTATTTTAAGTTTTTAAAATGTATGAAGCTTCGACTATTTTCTTTCCATCGTGGTCATTATTTAAATGGACTCACTTACGCCTATAACAGCCAGATAACACACTGATCATATTTGCTGGGAAGTTTTTTTTTAGAACTATTAGTATACATAGCTGTGAGTGCAATCGTGATATGCACTTAGGTTTTAAAGTGGTCATCATTTAGGGTTCTTCTCTCCTGGCGGTTTTTGTTAATGTCATGTGAATATTATTTCAGTAGCTTCTGTTTTGCTTAATTAACGAGAGACAGAACGGTGCGGACGGAGGGGGGAGGGAGAAAAAAGTGCGAACAAGTTAAAAGGATAGAAGTTGTTTTTTATAATAGATCCCAAATTTATGAATCTTTGCATTTTATTGGTGTTATCTTACAGTTGTCATTAAGTTTTGCAGAAGTAGCTGTTAAAAGAAAGGAGATCATTCTGAAATGAAGCATGTACATTCATCTAGCATCTTGTTTACTGCAGTACGCGGCAAAAAGTTTACAATGAGCTTACAAGTAGAAAGAGAGTTGGATACGAAGTATTTTGAGAGTGAGAATAAATGGTGTCAGGCGCTTCAATGCATCGATATGGATCAACGTCATAGCTATGTTGCGATGTGACGTGTGTTCATAGAGAATGAAATATAAACCAATGTCGTTGGAAGATGCATAGATATAAGCAGGCTACACCTCAATTAACTACAAGACATCCGTTATCACTCAGTGTACGGTGTTCGTACAAGCGGTAAGGCGGTTTAGGAATTACAGTAGGTAAACTATAAGACTATTGCTCTACTAGAGCTTCAATTAATTAATATTACGTATGTATTTGACAAAATAATTATTTATTCAAGCTAAGCTATTGTGCTTGCTTTTCTATAGACCATATATGAACACATTTGTAGCTTTGGAATGAAACTCTGCAGCACAACGAAGCTGTGCTAGATACCTATTTTTCGATTCGTTTTCTACTCGTAAATCCTTTGTACATATTTTTTTCGCACCTGTGTATGTTCTTGTGTGGTTTTTCGATAACTATTCCGGTACTGTCTAAAACGGTATTTCAGAAAAGATGGTTTAGTTCTTTCCTAACGGAATCGAAAAAACGGAGGATTATTGGAAGTTTTTAGAAAATGGTTGGTGAATTTCTGGTCTTGACATAAATGGGAATTTTTCAAATTCCCCTGTCCTGCGAGTGCATTCTCTGAAGTATACGATCCAGTTTCTTACTGTCTACAGCTATGCAGTTTGCATTGCCTAGAGCTGAGTACGTAACAATGATGGTAGCCATAGCAGCAGCAACAGCAACAGTGATGATGATGATGATGATGATGATGATGATGATGATGATGATGAGATGGTGATGTTCCGTGAAAGGCTCATCTCGAAATGAACTGGTTCGCTGACTACAAAAAGGACAGGGTGTTCTAAACGTGTTTGCGTAAAAAAGAAAACCACTGGCTTGACACACCCTCCCTCTCACTCTTTATCCACTCACCACAGACGTTTACCCCAGTGTCCATTAAGTGGCGGTGTCTCTAGAAACCTTCAATTACTGCAGAGCAGGTTATTATTGTCGTTATTTCCATTGTATTTTATTTTCTGGTTGTAACGACCCTTATTAGGTCTCGATGCCATTTACTTCCTCTTCACAATCAACCCTGAAGGGTCAGGTGTTAAAACTGGGTATCTGGAGGTGGCAAAACGGGTTTTCGTGTTGCTACCGGAGACACAGTGATATGCGATAATTAGATGGTGGCAAGGATGACGATTCAAATGGAGAAGGTAGAGAAACCAAGAGAGCTGCTCAGTGCTGCTGGGAGTTTTGATGGTTGCACTTGGATCAGTAACTTTTATTATCTTCGTTGTTATTTTTCAGGCTTTAAGCTTGAGGTTAATTGACCAACTGCTTGATAACATTGTTTCTATCGTGGTTTCGCTCCATGTTTAATCCATTTGTTACGACTTACAGTCATCTCTTTCCTGACTCTTGAATTATACAGTGCGATCATTTTATCACGCACATCATTTGTCGTACTGACATTGGCAATAGTCACACCTGCAACAAGATGGGAGCAACGTGTCATACACCCAGAAACATCATGGACTTTTTGGGAGAAATGATGTTCATCTCAAATGGTTTGTAATCCTCTCGTTCACCCGACTAATGTCACCAGACTTCCTTCTCTGAGTATTTTTTTTTTTTTTGAAAGGACGTGTATATCAAGCAAACCCACATGTATAAGAGTAGAGCCATTACGCCGACGCTTTCGGATCTGCCTTCAGGAAAATGGTGGATAACTCTTAACACTTGCTTTAAGACATTACCATTTGTGCATAACTACATTTCATGTATAAAATCAAAGGGGATTAACTCTGTACTATTGTCCATAGTGGAAGACATTACTAACCGCTTGATTTATCTAAACGAATGAGCCATCACCAACTTATATTTTAATAACTACTATTTGGTTCGTGCGTTCATGGGTCGAATTGAACATGGATAGATTATGTCGAAAAGAGTTTCGAAACGAGGCAAACCGCCTCTTTATATACTCTAAAGAAAAACCACCTACACGTGGATTTCTGACGCCGACGAGTTTTACAAAGATATGCGCACTCTATCTGCGACAGTTTAAAAGCTTAAAATATGCGGAAAGGATTGACTCGCTCAAACCTAAATTACGCCATAAGGCGCAAAAAATCAGAGTTCTAACCGTCCAAAGTTCAAACCATAATTACCCTACGCTCCCAGCATGGTCATTAAAAATACATACAATCTGTCTTTCATATGCGCCTTTGGTTACATTTTTTATTTCATCATTTTAAAGCTCTTTCATAGCAATAAGCTATGCAATTGCTTTATCATATTATCCTTGAATTATCCATTAGAATGTATACATAATATTAACACTTAATTAAATAATATATATAATAGAATATTTACATTACATATTACGTTAATATTATCATGGAGACATTAGATAAATATTATTTCAATGTATTGTTCTTAAGGGAGATTAAGTTAAGAATAAAATAATGTTCAAGTTAAAAAATCGTTTCTTTATGATAGGACGAGTACTTTTCAGAGCACCTTCGTATGTTCATTTTTTCTCTTTTTGAGCATGTGCGATTGTGCTTTTATTTCTTTTGCAAGCATTGTAAATAACAATAATTTTACGACTAGAGATTTCAGGGCAAGTAAACTGCAACTGTAGGAGGAATAAGGAAGGAACACTTAATGTTCAGCAGAAGGCATAGAATGAGGATTTTTCAGTTATGGGCCGCTGCTTACTGCTCGGGGAACTGTGCAGCAGTCGCAACCGGGAAAAGGGAGTTAAGTAAGCAGTTATTATTATTATTATTATTATTATTATTATTATTATTATTATTATTATTATTATCATCATCGTCATCGTCATCATCATTATCATCATCTTAGTATTTATATTTTTACTGAAAGCATAAATGATAAAGCTGATGATGATGATAATGATGATGAACAATAACCTGTATTATAACAGGTGTTTGTAAATGATGCCCCTCAGCGGCAATACATTGCTGGCAACTGCGTAGGAAATTCCTGTATTTCATCTCAGTTTTCTTCTGTAAGAGCACGGCGGTTCGGGACACGTTGCGAATCGCTTTACCGCTTCTCTGCAAGAATCATTTTTACATGTATAGTGCAAAAACGTTCTATACGTTTACTATATTTATGTGTTAGCATAACAAACGAAAAACAATTAGCGCAATGTTCACACCATAGATAGCTGATGCACATTGAAAGCACTGAGTAACACAAGAACGCACAACCATTTACTGATAAAAACTAAACTACAAGTGCATTATATGGCCTTGCCACCCTAATTAAAATAACAGCTATGTATACTAAAGGTTATATGTCAGCAGCGCAACAAGGATATTGTGATATCATGCTCTCCAACAAATTGATGGTGATTATGAGCAGAAGGTAATCACAAAGATATAATTCCTGTATTTTTGTTTTCTTGGTGCTAAATATTTTTGTCCTGATTTACTTTATATTCTTTCTGTCGTCCTACACTACTCCTTTCTGCTGTATTCTACCTTTTCTTTCTGTTACTCTACTTCTCTACATTGTTTTTTTTTTCTTCTTTTTTCTTTTTTCTTCTTTCTTTCTTTCTTTCTTTTTCTTTTCTTTTTTTTTTTCCTCGCTCAACTTCGCTTTTTCCTTTCTTTTCGATAGCTCAAGCTTTGCTTGTCACCGTACTCGTCTGTAGGAATCAAACACCTTCAGAGCAGCGTATAAATTCGTCATTTATCAAATAATTCAAAAAAACCTTCACATGGAATTTATCTAAGAGTGCTTTATGCTCCTTTCTTTTCATCTCCCTCTCCCCAATTCATTCTTTACATCGTTCCTTTCCACTTGGTGAGACTCGCATCTTTCTCGTTTGTATTCATGCCCAAAGAAACAGGGAGGGGAAAAAAGAGAATAGAACTTGGGTTCAAGGCTAAAGGCATCCAAGGGAGCCGTTACATCGTACAAAAGAGACTTGGGGTGGGTTTTCGGAATTAGATGTCACCCCCGCGGGAGGAGAGGTGTCAGGTGGAACAACAAAAACCGTGGACTAAAGCTTTACTTCCAAAGCAATGTTATTGGACAAAGAGCAACTGAAAACCCAACTTCCAGGTTCCTATAGAAATCTGTACTGCAGACCGTACTATGTGCTCCAGCATTCGGAGCTATTCGTTTGTATTTCACCGCGTTATTAACAAAGTATTTTTCGACCGAGACTTTCGCGTAGCCGACGTTCTACCTGCTATAACAGCAAAAACTAATTTTTATACTGATAAACAGTGTTTAGTATCTGTCTTTGTAGACCTAGTCTTCACACAAGATTAACTGTGGTACTTTATTTTTATTAATGCACATATGTTACCTTTCACATAAGACACGGATCTAACGAATAACAATTTTCAGTGTCCCTCTGCAGAAGATGTAAATTAAAAGCACCCAAAGCTTCAAACAGATTTTCAGCAATAATTAGTGCTTCGCTCTGTTAGCAAGGTGCGTGCCGGCTTACACAAACGGCTCAATATGCTGATAATACGTTCATATATGAGGACTATTCATAAAGTTACTCCCGTTTTCATATAGTGAGCCCAATGGCAACGCCACATTTGTGTAGCTTCATTGAATATTCTTCGAGTATCAATAGTGTGAAAGTTGCGCAATTATTATTCGCTGAGCTGCACTTACTCAAAATGCTTTAATGAGCACCCAACGACTTGTGAGATTACGCTGTTGATACAAGTTGCTAAGGCAAAACACTGTAAAGCAGCTGAAATGTGAGCATCTTCTTCTTAAATACAGAACGTAACTCGAAACTTTCTGTTATTTTTCTGTATTTAAGTAAATGTAAAGATATCAAGGGCTCAGTTCATAAACATGGTTACATTTAATAATGTTTAAAAAAATCCATAGAGTATAGCTTCGTCTATCAAGGGTTATATATTTCACTTAATTAATAGTATACCATTACATTTTGTGAGTTAATCTCAATAATAATAATAATAATATATTATTATTATTATTATTATTATTATTATTATTATTATTATTATTATTATTATTATTATTATTGCTCTTGTAATACTTATAGCTTGCAAGAATTCTAATTTTGTTCCCCCAGTACCACACAGCAGTACCATAACTTAATTTTACCAAATAATAGGACCAAATTTGGATTTTATATTCATTTTTAAATTTATTCGCTTAGTTTACGCAGCTCCAACGTGACGAACGTTTTTCTAACTTTTTTTTTATTTTGTATCTGTTGTTAACCAATTAAGATTTTGTTTAATTGAAAGCTCCATACCTCGTAGTGCATGCAGCATGCTTCACAATACACAAGCAATTTAGTACGAAGACAACAAAACACAATATTTCAAGCAAGTTCCTGAATTTGTTCGCGTTCATTGAAGTCGCAATAGCTCATGATATATGTGAAAAATGCAGTCACTTGAAATAAGAGCTTGATGCATTATTTTTGCCGAGAGAGGGGGGGGGGTTGTGATTCTATTTAAAGCTGTATAACGAATGATACTGACTAGGCTTACTAAAGTCAGATGATTGACAGTAACAGGAAACTGCCCAGGGATTTTCCGAAAGGTCCCATAGTGCTTAGACTTAAAGAGTTTTTCAGTCTGGTAAGTCGGTTCATACATTTGACGTTTAGGACGATTGGCGTTCAGGTAAGGAACGTTTCTTGTACTTAATTATTGCACGTTATTTGACAACTTCACAACTACCAGCAGCATTTTCCTTCCACCCATAATGTTCGAGTTAAGACACAAATAACCGAATTAAGTTCTTGAACTGATCAGATACAGATTGGACAAGAATATTATTCTACAATTGTTTTTAATTTAATTGAGAATATATTCATCAAGAGAACCTTTATCGGCTTGATAGAGTAAGGACAAAAGAGTAGGAAACTTTGAGAGCAAATAAAACGCTGCCTTAAGAAGAGAAAGAAATTTAAATGAAAATAAAAACAGATCTGGGCATCACTGGGCAATATTCTCTGATTTTTCTAAAATTATGATTAAAAACAACGCAGTTCAGTTTCAAACGCATAGTGAGAGGGTTTCCCTAAGTAACAGTTTACAACGCATGCTCTACCAACTTCGAGATAACAAACTATTCATCTGCGACCAAATGTTGCCTAAATGACCAGCATCTGTTTAAGCTTCAACTATCTTCTGCTTTCAGCGAGCTTTTTGCAGATTTGGGCAATCATAACCTCAAAATACTTAATCTTAAGTTTGTTCTCACCAGATGCGAGGAGAGGCCTTAGGCTCGAATTCTGTTTCTTACAGACGGTATAGCAGGGGCCTCTCTTCAGTAGACCCTCGTCACATCTTGACCCGAACAGCCGTCATGTTTCTTAACACGGCCTCCTGTCAACCCCCTCTTCTAGTGGTGTTATTTTTAACAGCCCAGCTGATATTATTTCTCCGACCCCACTCCTTAGCAACCGAAATGTGCACAATGCTCATATTCCACTCTCATCATTGTAATGCCAAACGCTTCACCTACAAGACTGAGTCAAAAACCAACCTTAATTTAGCAATAAAAATTCAGAATATGTAGTAGAAAGTTGCATTACACATATAAATAACGGATATATCTATACCCTTATGCTGGAGGAACAAGAGCGGGCGGCATGTTGGGAAATGTGATATCCGCGACCATAACAAAATGGCAGCCCATTGGAAACATGGACGAGCGAGAAGCGGCCAGCAATTATCCATTTTTGGGTACTGAGGGCGAGAAACCAATATATATTCATTGAAGAATGAAAAGACAATGTGGAGATTATACTGTGATTACGCCAGACACTGTCGCTGCAGTAGAACAAGTGATGTGAGACAACTGGCGGGTAAAAATCGAAGTTGGCTCATCTCTACACTGATAAAACGTCTTGTGGATATTTGTGAAACACTGTTACAACAATGAAACCTACAAATACAGTTTTCTAAAGCGTGTAGTCACTAGTGATGAATGCTGGATCCACTATTTCCAGTCAGAGATCAAGCGAGTCTGCAAAGAGTGCCAATATTCATCATCGCCAAAACCAAAAAGTTCCGTATAGCTGTGTCAGCCAGTAAAGTGATGCTCCCGTTCTTCTGGGACTCTTAAAGATTCAATCATGGAACATTACATGCCTAGAAGATACAATGATAACTGCGAATCATACTGTGATCTGCTTGAGAAGCATTTGAAACCTGCAATCAGGTTCTTACAGCATGATAATGCAAGACCTCACACAGCTCATGCAACGGCATGAAAAACTGCAGATCTTCATTTTAAGTGTACTATATCGTGCTTATTCACCAGACATGACACATTTCTTTAGAACATTCAGAGAGACATTAGGCGGAAAAAATTCCGCACTGACTACGAGGTGAAAGACGCGGTGCATTGGGTGGTTTTGCAGTCATTCACGTGGAATCCAGGCATTAGTGAATCGCTGGAACAGCTGCAGTGAAAGTGGTGGAAACTGTTGAAAAACGAAGTGTTTTCAATCTCAATATATATATTACGAATAAAAAATAATGGCTACTCTATAACTCAAGTCTTATACAATGCTTTTCTGATATCGCTGTTGATATATTTTTCATTTTCATAACAGTTTATTCAGAATATGTGCAGAAAATAACGAATGCGTGACAATTTGATCTTCTCGTACTAAAATTCTTTAATTAATTAAAGCTAGAAACCAATTATGTGAGTGATATTTATGATATTGGTACGCACTTCAGTCGTTCTTTTTTTGTTGTCTTTTGTGTGTGTGTGTGTGTGTGTGTGTGTGTGTGTGTGTTAAGTCAAATCTTACTAAGAATGCACCTTTTATTTGCCGGATGCAGCATAATTTGGAGCATACATTTCTTCTTTGGGGGAAGATGATGTAATTAAGACATTTATGGCTATTAGCTGAAAAGACGGACTCTGGCATTAAAAAGAAAGAAAAGAAAAACGTTCTAAGGTCGAAAAAAATCTGTAGTAATTGAACGTAAACCAAATTAGGCCTTACATGACAGCTTCCTTGTACTTTTGTTAGAAAAGAAATGTGAGCTCTGTTTGGGACGCTGATTAAGAAGCGTGTGTCTTTTGTTCACCTTTACATTTAGGCTTCCAATTACCTTCCCAAGCATGCGCAGTGCGTTGCTGCTTGAGAACGTTTTACCTTAACAAGTGGGTTTCCACATCCACTCATATTCTTCCTGTTAATCCCTTCAAAAAGGCGAGCGGGATGACTGAACAATACACATCCCCACACGTTTTGAAAGTAGGGTTTCTCATATCCTCAACAGCTGCACGAATTTCGCTGTCTCCGCGTTCATAACCATAGTTGTAAATCAACTGTCGCAGTACACTAGCTCTGTCTTTGAATTTCTCTGGAAACAGCAGTTTTTATAGGTTCCGGCTAATTGCATTCTTTAAGTTCAGTCATAACTTTTCACATTCTGAAAGATATTCCTTATTACTTCTACATCTGCTTTAGAACTAGAGGTCAGAGTTTGCCTATAAGAATGCCTTGATTGGTACCTTGTCAAAAACTATATAGTAAATATATACTTTCAAATTTTATTCTGTACGCTTTTGAATTATTTCTTAAGGAAAATATATTATGGGAGCAGCTTCAAAACTTTGTAAAGCCTGTTTGTTATTCGAGAATAATTCCTACTATTAGCATATTTAATCTGGTGATTACCATCTTTGTGACAATCTTTTACGGTACACTAGTAAACTTATTCTCCTGTAGTTTTCAGGGTTTGAGCTGTCTCATTTTTGGAATGATTGTATACTTTTACTTATTCTTCACTCTTCTGGGTTGATTTCTATTTCCAGCACATGCTCTAGAAATTTAGAAACCTTTAATGAAATGCTTTAGGAGTAGTAGTTCATTTCAGTATTTAGATAGTGGATTCCGAGTACTGTTTATTTTTAGGGATTCTGTAAACTGTTCCACTTCTAAACCATCTGATCCTGTTGTAAAGTACATGATAAATTAGTTTTACAAACTTCCACCATCTAATGTATAAGTCTTAATGATGGAAGATAAGGCAGCGCTTTCTCTTGAATAGCAAGCAACTCTTAAATCTATGTCTTCTAGAGGCACAAGCTTCTTCAGATATTGAACACAAAAATTCCCACTCATGACAAAGAGTGGCTCAGGTAGTGACAAATAGTTTCCTGTTGTTAATGACAGTCTTGCAGATTAAGTACAACCCTACAGTTTTTTACAATAACTGATTCAGGATGGGCACATGGTTGCTGCGTTGCCACACCGGGGCCTATCACACTTTGGAATGCATCTCAACGTTAGAACTTGGTCGAACCAGTGTTTGCATGTTTGCTTTTGATGAAACTTCAGCGTATAATGTACAAACGTAACTGTAAAATAAAGCACTTCGCTCCCTACCCTGTTTTCCTTGTGTCTTGGAGAATTTTCCAAGAATCTTAAAATGCGTTTGTATAACAATTCCCCAAGACAAGGCAATGAATTCACTGAGCAGTGCGGCTGCTTTATTTCAGCATCGCACAGACCAATCTGGACATCCTGGTTTCATGCCCCGGTTAGGTCAAACTGTCTGGGAAAACATTTTTCGGAATTTTTTTCAAGCCTGAGAAGGTGAATGTCAGATAGGTTTAAGGCGCCAAGTACTCCGAGTCATTCATGGCTACAGGCTTAGTATAATAGTGCTAGTAAAAGTTATGATTGCAAACAAACACAAGCCTAAGCGGAGGACGAATCCTTGCCTGCTTGAGTTAGTTGCCTTGGTGAGATTTCCCAGGAACTTTTCATTACAAAAAGCAAATACTAGGTTAACTTTAGGTGCCGACGGACATGCTCGAAATAAGAATTTTAATATGCAATTAGATCATTTTAAATACGGAAGCTTGATCAATATGTTGAGGAAAAATACTTTTTTGGGTTCCGCTACGAACAAATTATGGATCTGTATATATCATGCAATAGAATGCACGACCTCTCAATTAACAAACTTCAGACAAAGGCCACTAGCTACTGAGCGGTAAAAATAAAAGTAGTGAAGGCATATGATAACAGAAATTATTTACCTAATCTTTGATCACTAAAGTACGTTATTGGTGATGATTTTATCAGTGTAATATTTTTACTACATTGTTAAATGACTTTTTCAAATAAATATGTAATCAATTGCTTACTCATAGAATAATCACCTACAGCGGAGGTTCTTACACTTCGCTTGACCGCGAATCCTCTACAAAGGTCTCTTGCTGTCACAGCTTTAACTCAAGAGTTAAAATCGTATTTGCATCCTACATATTTTTTAAATTTTTTTGACACAAACATGTAAATGCACATTTTTCAATATTTCCCGTTTTATTGTAATTACAATATTACATTATAGACGGTAAAAAACATAAAAATAGTATTACTTTATAAAACAGGCATATAAAAGATATAAACTATTAATAATCACTAACAATAATGAGACACAATATTTCTGATTAATTTTAATTCCTAAATAAGAAAAACGATGCTGCATTTCACTTACAAATTGCAATATATCGGGCTGAACAGGATATAAACTTGTTCTTTAGATAAACGAGTGCAGTGAGCCTCAGTGAAGTAATATCATAAGAGGGACTGACTCTATGTGAATGAATTTATCTGGAAAGCTCTGACCCTCGAGTGATATTTATTAGAACTATTTCACGAACGAAATAAAAATTTGAATATAATTCCCCTAAACTTAGCTAACAAAATTATAATAATTGCAACTTTTTATTATGTATACTTAACCCTTTCAGGTCACCTTGTAACAGACGATTGTCAATTGTCACTAGTGCCAATAGAGAAGAGTCAAATAGGATTTAGAACTATTTCATGAATAGAAAGTAATATGTACATATAATTGAGGCACGGAATATTAACAGTTGTATAAAATGTTATATTTATGAATACGGACAGCTGGGAGCTGGAGATATGGCTAGCAAATATGAGGATAGAGAGAAATTATCTGCTAAAGTAAAACATACGCACTGCATGTGTATCATCTATTCGAATACTCAAGAATCGATTTTTGCGTTAACGAAAGCAGAAAATTTATAGTTGCGTTGTTAGCACATTTCTCTGACTAGCCATCTCTCCAGCTTCCATCAGTAGATATTCAGAAACCGAGAGATTGAAATAGACGAAAGTCGACTGCTACAATCGCTACCGTTCGATTTACTATTACTAACTGAGAAAAACAAAGCAAACATAATGTTTTACCAAAAACAATTGTCGACAGTTTTGTTGCTGTCAATACCTTCCCACCACCTGGTAACAAAGTGGTCAGTGATGCGTGCTCAGAAATAAATTATAGCGGTTGTACTTCGCACGGTAAAGGGATTTGGTACAATTTTACGATAATTTCACTACGATATCGGGCTGTGATTGGTCAAAATACAAAATTTTGTTTCATTTCATCGATCGATTTTATCATGACGTCACAAAGTGAAATAGTAAGTGAAATTACCTAAGAACATAAGTGTAACTAGAAGTGACTTTATTTACTGCAGCATCTTTCCGATAGTAAGAGTAGTTTCAAGACAATATATTGTAGACTGCCTAATGCTCTCCCAATATTTTGGCGAACAATGAGAAAGTTCTACTTGGATCACGTTGTATTACCTAAATTCTTACTAATTTTCGGTATTCCTGTGATTTTTCTAGCACTGATTCGGTAACTTTACACAATAACATTATTCCTCATAGTTGGTTAACTAAACTCTTATATTAGAAGCACACGGACACCAGAGATAACAGAAATAAGAATATTCTCAAGGTAAGAAGAAGCAAAGCAAATGTATCCGGTAATGAATCTGGAGGAGGGTCATAGTGAGGTAATGGATAGGGCATGCAGAGCACGATCATCCTTGAGTTCTGTCGATCGTGATTCGTGCTCTGTTTCCCTTCAGTAAAACTTAAAAGATTGAACTATACACGACTTTGAGGTAGGAGAGATATTTCAAGACGTGTTGCCACATGTGCGGATATTTCAAATGCTCTACTAACCATGACAGTCAATTACGAATTTAATTATAAGAAAGAAATCCCTTAATAGTGCACCAAGATGCTTTCGCAATTATATAAATGTATAAGGAGATGTGTTTTTTTTTCCTTAGGTTTGTAGTGCCTTTATTCCACACGTTGTCAAGGTTGACAGTAAATTCTTTAAATATTTATTACAACACATTTCAAGAACTAATAAATGTATAAAAAAATTATGGCAATAAGTTTTTGTTCCTGCAGTAAGCAATAGAGAGCCTAAAGGAGAATTTTGAGCAAAATTAGACAAAATATGAAATGAACATGTACGATAAAAAAATTAGAAAATATGCAGGATAACAGTAGATTGCAACAATTAATCTGAAAGTATAAACGGAGTGAAAACAATACTAAATGATATTATTATATTTAGAAACTGACTTCAAGTTTAGATGTCACATAAGAAAAAGAATGTACAAAATTTATGTAAATTAGTGCGAAAATTATTCTTAATGACAAAATATTTTAAAAACATATATCGAACATATATTATGATTTTTTTTTTCTGTACATTTACTCCCGAATAGCCTGAAAGAGAGGTCTCTGAGCAAAATTTGTCGGCCGTTTCATGCCCTGAGTTGAATGGGACGCTGATGACCTGAGTTGTTAAAGAGCGTCCATAAATAAATCAATCAAAAAAAAAAAAAAAACTCCCGAATAGTAGTAAACTCAATTTTTTGGGGGGTAGAAGAGAGTTTCGGATGCTGGGAGACCAAGAAAGGTACCAAAATGTGAGCTTGAGGAACGAGTTTTTCGACGTGGGCAAAAAAACCTATCAGATAGTACAATAGAAATTCCATTAAAGGAAAGAGTCATACAACTACTTGGAATATTCGGCATAAAAACCTTCTGTGTGCAAATCTTCTTCAAATGATGCAAGAACTTAAAGCGGGACCATTAGGCCTTAAGGAAAATTCTGCGATTAAAATTGCAACACACTGTGCTTGTTCATAATAACCACGTGGAAATTATGTTTGTCTTCTCGTTATATTTTTAGACGGGATTCTAGGATTCTTCACGTCTGTGTGTTCGTCCTACCTCCATTCACCGATCTCTAATTACTTTCGCTGTAGATGCATTTTGTCCAACATGAGCACCAATTTCTCGGAATGACGTTCCGCACTCTCAGTATGCCACAATTCTCTCTCGATAAAATTCAGGCACCTGCTGGTCTTCCCGTCGCATTTTCGACGATAATGTAGAATCTGTTTAACGCGCCGTTTAAGGGCATTGCACTTTTAATGCCCGGCAGTGTATTAATGAATTTCTTACTCTTTTCCTTGTTTACTGATGTGACTGGCTTTATACGTGACGGTATCCTCAACTATCAGGGCCTATGAAAATTCTAATGAAATATGAATGGACAAACATCAACAGAAATTCGGTTTGCACGCTTGGGCTGGAATCATTCATAAACATATTCAATTTCTCTACATCTGACAGGAGACATTTATGTGTATGTTCTCAGAAATTAGTTGCACCATGTAATTCACGAGCAGTGTCTGTAATGCACGTTGTTTAATTTATCACTTACTACAAGCTGATCTGTTAGGTTAAAACAAAGTATTTTCAGATCCATGGTTTTGTTTTGTTTTGCAGTTAAGGATACGTCCCTAAAATATTTGGCATAAATTTATATACACCATGTATTTGATATGCTCTCGTCAAGCTGGATATACTTAAATTTTATATGCAACATACCATATGGAATAAAAGTTTTACTTGAAGTGCAACTCCAACGCTCTGGGAAATATATTTTCAGGTGCATTTCTGCATAACAAATACTTATCAAGTTCAAGTTCTGTAAAATTCAGATCGGTGCTCACTCCGAAAAGTTTTAACACAATCAAGGAGAATTTTGAGCAAATTGCTTGCAAGGGCTCGACGACGCGAATGCCATTGGACCCTAAATGATGGATGGAGACATGAAAGCCTAAGGCATGGAGCACATCCAGATGGCGTGTTTTTGAACAATATTGCTAGCTTGGCCGGTACCTAGCTACCGTACATGGGAAAATAATACACCGGCTGCCCCCTGCAGCAAATATTATGCAGAAATTATCCCTCTTCTTCTTTTCTTCAAGTATGTATCCGTTAGCGATTCAACTTAAGTAGAACGCTGTGCCATATGCGAGCGAAATGTGTATCTCACAACAGCCAATCTAGAAAATGTTCAATAAAATATTTACTGATGAAGCAGCATATTTTTAAGAATAGCAAAAGAATGTTGCTTCATCAATTATGTCAAAGCTCTTGCCAAATTCAGATCTAACCTTTGAAAAATTTACACTTTACATTTTTAGTAGAGAATATTTATATATGAACTATTACTGTTAAACTACTAATGGCATACTCGTAATAATAATAATAATAATAATAATAATAATAATAATAATAATAATAATAATAATAATAATAATAATAATAATAGAACAAAAGATATCCCGTCTCATATTAAAATACAACAAACATTTATCAGCCATTATTAAATCTTTTGCTAAATATTCTTGAAGATACCCTATAATAATGCATAGGATGACTCGTTTTGGTATGGATAATATTAAATATATGTTCTAACGTGAAAGTAGCAGACATTTCTTGCTGGCAATATTTTGCTTAAAAGATGGGAGTTTTCCTACATGGCAAAAACGAAAATCAACAATGCATAATAAACTGTTGTCCCATCTTAATTATTGGTTTGGTTTATTTACGGACGCTCTTTAATATCTCAGGCCATCAGCCTCCCATTCAATTCAGGGAGTGAAACGGCCAACAAATTTTACTCAGAAGCCTCTTCTTTCAGGCTTGAGGTTCTTTTATGTGCCGTAAATCTACGACACGGTACCTTACTTCCCTTTCGAAGGAATTTTTACGCTCGAAAAAATCCATCGATCCTGCCTGGGATTGAACCCGGGATCTTGGATCTACGAGGTATAGTCACCACTAGACCACCAGGACCGACTCGCAACTTGATGAAGACAACAATATGAACATTGTGTTCTAGAAAAGATGCACTTCCTTTTGGGCATGGAAGGTTCGTCGTTTTCTATAGAAATTAATAATTACTCAAGCTTTCAAAAAAAAAAAAAAAAAAAAAAAATTACCCCTCTGTGTTGCAACAGACATGGGCTGAATTGCATTATGGATTGTGCAGAGTGCACAATGGAGGCCATGTAGCGTTCTGAGAAATTTCCCATCTATCAATGTTGTATACACCAAGTTTCAAAATGTGAAGTTTAGTAATAAATGCTTTGCAGTGTTTTCATTTCATCCATACCCAAACGGATCACTCTATATATTTTCATTCTTAAAATGATGTAAATGAGTGCATTATTATTTTTAGGAAGAGTATCTGAATTGATTTTACTGTAAATGGCCTTCATAAGCCATTGAGAAGCTATGTTATCATTTTCATGTATATATTAATAAATTATATGCAAGTAATTTAAAACTGTTAACAATTTTAAACATAAAGCCAGAGGTTTGCATTGAGTTAACTAGTGCTACATATATTACTTAAATTTCTTAATGAATACAAAGCTCTGGATCATTTTATATTAATACATTGAATATATTTCTTTAAAGTTAATGGACTCATAAAATAAATACAGATATATTTTAAATGAATCAGAAGACTATCGACATAGATTAGTTTTTAAACTAAGTACCATATTTTGAGTTTTAGCTTCATTAAATAAGAAACTCTTGCGTTTTAATCCTATTTGAACACTATATAACACATTATTAAAACATGAATATGGTTCAATTAAATTGTTATTTGCAGTAATAATACTTGAATCGTCATTCTATTCGGAAATGTTATGTATAAAAATTACAGTAACATATAATCGAAAATTGAACTATGGAAACACAAAATGTTACAAATTTCTTTTGGTAATTTGTTTTCAACATTAAAAGTTTTTTCTCTAGCGCATTAAAAAACTAATTTGAGGCTTATTTTATACAACATTGCAATATTTACCATATAACATTAATTTTATTTTATTTTGCACGCCTTCAAATTTATTTAATGAATACTATACGATCAAGGGATCACGGAAGCCAGAAATATAAATTGCAATAACCTTAAAAATTTATTTTAAACTGATCGTTAGACAACCCATTAATGATACTAATGAATTCCCGTCTAAAGATATATCGTATTACAATTTAGGTGAGTTTCCTTGCATATGTTTATGCAAGCTTCTATGCTGTTGAATGTATATACGCCTAATGCTTTTTACATATTTGCCAATTTTATGATGGTATTTTCTCTGTATATTTCTTGAGTTCTTATATATTTTGTGTAAATGGGCCTTCGTTTTGTTTTTCCCCGCACGCAGACCGAATCAAAAGCAGGCAGGTCATAGTTGCACCGACAGTCAAGGACGCGTATTGCCACTGATAAGGTCGGTTAGTACGTGTTTAGTTGGAACAATGAGGAATTGCTCTGTCATTGGATTCCATTTCTCTGTTTGCCATGGTTCAAAGACAATTAATTTTATTTGCTAAAACACTTTAAGAAGTGAATCAGCAGGTTAGTGTCGTGCAGAATTTCAAGAAAGTTTTCTAGGAGTTCCGCTGGCAGCTCAGCAGTTTGTAAAATGGTGCTTAATATTAAAACAACAGCATCAGTGCAGACAATTAAATAAGATGCTTAACAGAAGAAAAACTACTGGAATGGAACAATCACCGCGCAAATCTCTTGCAAAGTTAACACAACAAGAGGTGGTCAGCTTACATCAGCACATTCTGCTACAAAATTGCTAAAAAGTTACTACAGTGCCTGCCTTACAGACCGCCGACTTAAGGAAATTTTTCATCTTCGGTGAAATAGGTAAGCATGTTTTCAGAGCTTTCGCCGATCACACGGCAGGTTGGGTGTGGGCAACTGCGCTATGTGCTCCCGACTGCCGGTTCATTCTGCATGCGGGGAAAAGATCCGATATATTTGGATCTGTGCGTATGTATAATTAGTAGCATATTTTCTTATACTTAATATTGTAATTGTGTGTATATACTTGCTTTTATACGTTCTAATATTATGTTTGATAGTTCTTATACTTTCGTTTTAAAATTATAATTCTAGGTTTGCAAAATCTGTAGTTGTATAATGCTGTACATCATTTTGAAAGGTTTGTACTTGTAAAATAACTTTTTTGTTTATTTTTCATTTTCTGTCTATGTTTATGTTACGACAAAAAGACGATGTCCTTTTTACCCAGAGCGAAATTGCACACATTATTAAAAATAAATAATAAAAACAGGACATCATATGCCTGGAACAGGAACTGAACACAGTACGCTATTTGAAGTAGACACACTGATGGAGTAAATTTGATGTTACTGACTAATAAAGACACAATTGGCACTTAAGCAATTGATTTCTATGCTACATCTTGATTTTACATTTATCAGCTTATTAACATGATAATAGACAAGTGTAATTAAATTGAATTTTAATGTGCTCAATGATCCATACGATTACCGGCATTTGAAGTTAGTCTAAGCCTGGGGAAAACATTCAGATTGTTTTACTCTGCAATACTATCTCATTGGAAAGCAGGGCCCTCTAATTTGGAGGGGAAACACACACACACAGAGTAGCAGGTAAGTTTAGGCTCAGAGGTATCCTGTTATCATTTGGGCAGCAGTATAAGCTGGTAGTAGGTGTAAGCGTTCCTCTTAAGTATGTTTGGTGGGTAGAGCGGAATCGTGATGGACGTTCGAAGGCGTGACCGAGCGTGCGTGATGGGTCGTGAACAATGCAGCCTCACCACCAACACCACACTGATGTTAAAACTAGCAGATATCATCATAACCACCTTCATTTATACACTCTCCACTAGAGTTTTCGGCAATAGGCACGAAGCCAACCTTTTCACTTCTTTACATTTTATATTTGAATGCACTTCATATAAAGCAACGCTAACTAAAGCCACATTATCTACGCTAAACGCAGTAGATTTCCATCTAAAACAGTTGTGGACTTCATGACATTTTTCACGCTTGCAAATTACCTTTGGAGTATCAAGACAAATCAAGAATATTTCTAGACAAATGAGACTTTTCTAATTATTATATTTTAACTTGTCCACTGACGTCAAGTAACACGTAACGCTTTTTCTTCTTCAAAATAATAAACACAATAGGGTATTTTGTAAATATATTAATTGTATTAATACCATAAGTAAGATACATTTTTGCGTAAAATTCAATTTATGAATTTCTGGGGCTGGATAGGCACTTGTTGAAGTAAAGTAATATATATAAAACTCTCGACCGTACCATCTGATTGCTCAACAACTATGTATAAGTATACAGCGAATATTTCTGTCTTAACCTTCTTGTATAAATTATGTGAAGCAGGCAGTAAAAGACGCTGAGAAGCTCCCATGGTTGAGTGAATTTCTTGTAATGAACATGTCAGTTACTATTAACGTTTTACTACGATTAACATAGTTAACATTAACAGCATTGCTACCACAATGCACTAACAATGATTTCTGAGCCTTATTTGTAACAATTATAGTTATAATGAATCATATCAATAAATATTTGTATTGTTCTCTTTATGATTTGACCGATATGAATAATTGTGAAGTCAGAAATGTTAACCTAGAGAGCTATTGATGCGCAAGAGTGGGTGTTATGCATCTTATTGGAGTCACCCATGCGGTATTTGGGAGATCCCAGGTTCAGATCCTTTAGGACTAGCCATCCTGACGTTGGGTTTTTTTCGTGGTTTCTCCAGGTAGCTTAGGCGTGTTGGAATGAACCTTTACACGAATTTTCCGTTCTCCCGTTTCACATCCTTTCATTCCGTTCAGTTCTGAAAGAGCTAGGGCGCGGTGTAACGTGATACGAGCTTTGGAAAAATTACTGTACGGTAGGGTCTGCCTCGCTCGTGGATCATGACAGCACGTTGTCTCCCTTATCTCCTTGTGCCTTGGCACAAACGGACAGGAAAACTGCAGTACCTAAAATCCTCCCCAACCCTAATAATACAATTCAATGCAATACTATTGGATAATTTCTTCGACTTTTAAATAAGATCAATAACTGCGACTATGGTTTAAAATTAAATAATAATACCCACAGATATATATATATATATATATATAATTAACTTCAATACACCTCATTCATTGGAAACCAACACATAAATAAATTAATATTCATTATTATGTTTAATTAATAACTACTAAACCTTTACAAATGTCATTCTATACATTGTTATTTTCATAAATAACCTTTTATTAATCTTAGTTATTGCTCAATAATATCACTTAATTTAAAGATATTTTCTGGCCAATATATACAGAATGTCTCGGTTTTTTGTTCCCCCCAATTTTTTTCTGATGAGTCAAATGAAAATTTGTTTCAAACAAGAGTTTTTTAAAATTATAGGGGAGTTCTTACTTTTTGTATCCCCATTAATCTGTAGGATATACGGGATAATGATCCCATATACATTTTATTCAAGAATAGACTTGCCCTGTTTAAGAGTTGTTCAGGGAGGCGTCATGCTGTACCATTTTAGAAAACAATAGACATGCAAATGATAAATGCATTACTTCTTTTATTTAATAGAACTACAATGCATTTGTTTAACTAATTTATGAAATCTCCAGCTTACATTCTCAGTAGATCAGCAGCATTTCAGCTTTCTCTTCATGCGTGTACATCTTGTAATTTTACAGCTTTACACAAGGAAAACTGTAGTTACAACAGCTTTGCGCAGTACTAACTCATGATGATAAATAACTGTAGTACATTCGTATGTAAGCAACGACAATTTGAGAGGTGAGGGAGATGGATTAGCTACTCCCAGGGTACTTGTGTTTACATGAATCGGAAATCATTAAAAATACCAGAACTCTACTGCAATACTACATTGGGTAAGACATTTAAACAGTTCGGTTTCTTCAATAACTATGCACTCCTTACCGTTGGCGCATCGGTTTTTTTTTGGGGGGGGGAAACAATTGTAGGTAGTGTGATACATTTTTACACAGCACTTGGAGAGGGTAAATGTATTCTTGAATTAAATGTATATAGTGTATATAGTAAAACGGACTTCTCTCCTGTACCTCTTATATTAATGGAGGTACAAAACAAGATACCCCCAGGAAGAGGTCCTCCATGAGGTTAAAAAATCTTTGAAACATTTTTCTTTTGACACATCAGAAAAAAGTTATTTTGGGAGAGCAAGATAAAAGGAACATTGTAAATATATTTGTAAATTTTAGTGCAATTTTAAAATGTTTCGCTTTTGAAAACCGCATAAGAAAACCATAACTGAAACAACAGGGGGAGATATAACGCTGTTTATTATCGCTCCTTAAGTCAGCTAATACACTGTAAGTTAGAGTAACGCTTTGAACACTCATTGCAGTTGTACAGCTTTCGTGACACAAAATTACCGCCCAACCTACCGATTCTCTCTCTAATTCATTCATAATGTTCTGAGATCTTGCCTTATTTACAGGGGAGATTTTCTGGGGAGATTTTCTGGGGAGATTTTCTGGGGAGATTTTTTGATAATGTTTAACGCTCATTTTTACTGCTGAGGCATTATAAAACAGTTACAGTGACGATATATGAGATGAAACGATTAATTCGGAAAGGATAGTTCCAGGCCTCAGTTTAGGGTACCTTACCGGCATTTGCCGTTTATGAGGACTGAGGAAAATCTGGGAGAAAATCTCAGCCAGAGAGGACGGTCCTGGTAGAAATCGTACAGCAGATCTCCTGCTCACTAGTTCATGCTTCAAAAATCTCGGTCTCCTTTTCTCCTGGGAGAGATAATGCGATAATTTCGTGTTGCTTTCCATAAAAATGAAAATGAGATATGATGGAGCAATGGCGAAATGGTAGCAGGGGGAACTGGTGTACCCGGAGAAAACCTGCCCATGTGTTGCTCCATCCTCCACAGTCGCGTGGGTGGGAGGCGAGGAACATACGGCACCACATCTCTTTCTAAAGGCAACAAAAAATGCCATAGTAGTTACGCAAACCGTTCTTCATGATCTTATAAAA
This sequence comes from Metallyticus violacea, assembly GCA_030762175.1. NCBI lineage: Eukaryota > Metazoa > Arthropoda > Insecta > Mantodea > Metallyticidae > Metallyticus > Metallyticus violacea. The sequence continues at coordinate 40,096,751 of CM060836.1, forward strand.
CACTTTCTTTAAGAATTGTTAGTTGAAAAAAGTACATAAAAGCAAATTTGCAAAAAATTGTAGAAAAATTAAGTTTCATTTTTATTAAGAGATGAAACTGTTTTTTTTTTAATCAACAAAATATTCGTGAATTTCCATTTTAATTTAATACAGATGCCATTTTTGTATAATTATTGTAGAAATAAGAAAGAAGAAGAAGTACTCTCTGAGCCTGCATTGCAAGAAAGAAAATTATTTTCATGTTTTCGTAAACAATGCATAAGAACGGAGTCCTCATGAGTTTCTGTATATCTCCAAGAGCAAAGTTTAGTTGAGCGTTTCGCAAAAACAAAAAATACAAAGCTATACCACATTATTTTCCGGTGTGTAACTTCCGAAGCGACTTCTCTCGAAAGCTCAACTATCCCAAAGTGAGGGGGGCGGACTATTACAAGTTTTTCGCACAGGCATTCCACAAAGAATGTCATAAGAAGTGCAGAATGGAATCGCAACAAAAGTTTAACAGATATGTGAGGTTTTTCACGCTTGACTTGCACAGAGGATCGAAATGGAAAAGTTTATCACCCACAAAGTATGAACAACTGCAAAGAAGAACCAAGGAAAAAGAAGGCGAACAAAAAACTGAATTAGGGAGAACAAGAAAGAATGGTGATTAATAATAAGAGCAATAAGAAGAAATAGTATTTTTATCTATGCATAACATTACATTTTATTCATATAGGAATTGAGTTATCCAGGCAGTTTTACATCCAGTTCATCTGGGTTCCATTTATGAAGCGAGTAGAGTGAACAGCACTAGCTTCAAATAACATCATGGTGCTGGTAAAGTCTGAACGAATGCAACTTAAAATTTAGAGGAGTAACTTCCCCCCCCCCCCAAAAAAAAAAACTCAGTACTTGCAAAGAATACCAAAGTCTTTACAAATAAGACTTCTAAAATTGTATAAAAAGACGAAAAATATCATGCCTGTAATACACATGAGTTGTCCATGTTTGTATTTCATTTTTCCATATTTACCATGAGCTATACAGAATACTGAATTATCTGTCCTAGTCGTCTAGTGGTAACCATACTTGCCTTGTAAGTCCAAGATCGCGGGTTCAAAACGGGCCAAAAAAAAGCTGAGTGAGAAGGTTAGAAACTTTTTGGTTCGTATATTATCCAAAACGTGGATCTCAATGTCTACACAAGCGCTTGTAGAAACTCGTGATCAAATGAAACTGGTCTGAATTCTAGAATTACTTGTTTACTTTAAGGTGCGTGTTTCTAGACCTTACGAGCGTAAACTACCAGTTACTAGTGTGGCAGACCGATAATAGCGGAGTGAGTTTTTGTTTTTCGGTGTTCTTTTTCCGATACATTAGGTCTTGTAATATTCCGTATTGTTAACTAGTGGAATTCTACCCGTGAATCTCGAATGTTGAATTTACATATTAGTGTCGCTACATATTGCAGATTAGGTATTGATTGTATCAATTAAGCTCGACGCATTTTAATTATAAAGTTCATTAAAGGTTATTTATGCAATGTTGGTCTCAAATCACCTATACCAGTACTTCTTCAACTATTTATTTTCGCCTGAAAAATACCACAGAAACTGAGCTACTTGCATCGTTATTTGTAGATAATATTATAAATGGTGAACATGAGTGTAAAATTAAAACACTTACCATTGAAGCTTTCTTGATATTTGTCCAAAAAGTGTCCATGACATATGCGTAATTTTTCTCCCATGTTATTAACCCCAACGCTTTCAAAGTTTGCATTATTATTTTCCACGTTTCAACTTCGTCTTTCTTAGTAATTTTTTCGTAGAATTGTCCAAATAGTATTTCTTTAAGCTCAAAATTTTACGAATCTGCCTTTGTAGCATAAACGTTTGTGAAACAGGTTTCTTTAGAACTGGTGGAATTACGTTTAGTAACTAGTACTAATAGACTAGCAGTTTCGTGAAACAGTACCCAGGTGCTATCAAATTTGTTAGCGGCCAGAAATTTACTAAAATTTCTAAGCGTATATGCATTTAAGTCTACAGAGCTACGAATTCTTACACTGAAATACTAATGCTGATGCTGAAGATCTTAAAACCGAGAATGTGTATTATGAGAAGTGGGTTCTCGTTGTGGAATGCGGGTATTTGCTATAAAAAAAGACAAGAAGACATGTGTCTAGTAAGTAGTTTTATGCCTATCTATCATTTAATATAATTATCCAAAAATATTAGATAGCACTGACAGTGAAAAGCGTTTATTAAAATAAAGACATTAGTATACTTCAAGAAGGTGTTGCTGCTGCAAAGAGGGTTGCAAAGGAGAGTTATAAAATGTTACTGTCCAGAAAAATAAACGAGGCACGTAAATTATAATTTTTCCTTTTATGTTCACGCTCGGAAATGTTTCAGAAAGGTTTTTACGGCCTTCCCAAGTCAGGTAGACGGCGCCAAGATAATGTCCTGCCTTAAAGTGGGCAATTGCTTGGAACTGGCAGCGGAATTTTGAATGAAAAATGGAACACATACGAACATCACAAGTTGTATTTAATGGACGTAAATTCCGTGGTTGATCGTATGCCTTACACGCGGTGTAAAGAAAATGCAAAATATATTCAATATCTAATCATGCTTCCATTTGCTTGTTTTCGCTGTGATTTTTTCCTCTTCGTGAATAGTTTTACCTCTACTTTTATTTACATTTTAACATCTATAACAGCTGACATTTAGAACTTTCATTATCAAATCACTCGAAACCAATTGTTGCTCAGAAAGAAATGGTTTTAATGTATATTTTTCTTAAGGGCTATCAAGAAGTTTCTTCTTGGAAGAATAGATATGTAATGTTTTATATTTTCAGTTTGAGGGCATAGAATCGACAGAAAATATAACTTATTTATTAAATGATTGAGTATAAATATATAGGCAATATTCTTTTCTATTTTAACTGTAATAAAATTCAAACGAAAACAAAGATGTCTCGGTCACCACAAATAAGTTCTGATCTGCACTAAAATATGAGGAGGATTCAAAAAGAAAGCGATACTTGTCCTAATCTAGCAGCACTGAGCAAAAAGGTGGCGCTTGCGCAGAATATTTCACGTTCAGATCTTATACAAAATGTCCCTATTACGGGTTCCAATATTTACAGAGGAGTAGTATTAAGAAAAAAAAAACTTTTCTTTAAATATGGGTCCTAACATCAACATCAGAGTTATGACCATATTTTGTAAAAGTTAAAGAATACCGATGCTACTAAAAGTAAAAAAGAAAATATCTTTACTACTCCGAGCACTCTGATAAGAAACATAAGAGGAAACTTTGCACGAAAGATTACGGGGGGAGGGTAGTATGGAAAAAAACAAGAAAAGGTTTCTATAACAATTGGTCATAAATTTAACATCTTCTGAGTTATGTTATGTGAAATTGTTTACCACCACTATCAATTATCACCACTGTCTTTGGTTTACTTTTCACAAGAGAGATCGCCATCTATTGCAAATGCAAACATCATTTATGGAAACTGCGTACATCATGGTCTTTAAATGTCCCCAAAGCCAAAAATATTCAGGTTTAAATTAAGGAGAACCCGCAAGCCAAGGTACGGGCTCTCTTCCAATAATCCATCGATCGCTCATGAAGGACTCGTGATAGGTAAAATAACTGGAGCATATCCATATAAAATTCATAGTGCTCGCTGTTGACTTGTAATAGCCATTTCTTTTATATACGATTTTCATTTGTCATTATGCATTGTTGATTTTCTCAGGTCAGGATCGATGGATTTTTTCGGGCGTAAAAATCTGAAGTATGGCTTCCTTCGGAAGGGAAGTAAAGCCGTGGGTCCCGTATCGTACATTTATGGCACGAAAAAACCCTCAAGCCTGAAAGAAGAGGCCTCTGAGCAAAATTTGTCGGCCGTTTCACGCCGTGATTTGAATGGGACGCTGATGACCTGAGATGTTAAAGAGCGTCCATAAATAAACCAAACCAAAAAAAAAATATTGTTGATTTGCGATTTTGCCATGTATGAAAACTCCCATCTTTTAAGCAAAATATTACCAGCAAGAAATGCCTGCTACTATCACTTTAGCTTTTGATACAATATTTAATATTATCCATATCCAAATGAATCATCCTATACATCATTACAGGGTATCTTCATGAAGATTTATGATGAAAATGGGCCGGTGCTGCAGCATGCATGTACCACCTTTGCAGCCGCATTCACTAGGAAGAATTGGTTCCGAAGGAAGGACGATACCTAGTACTATTCAATTTGTTGTATAGAAGTACGGACCTATCACTCTGTTCCCATGAATACTTGGTCTCCCACGATCGTGGTACAAGGGATCCCGTTTGCGAGCAGGGTACTGAAGATCTTTACAGATTGAACACGGCGTGTTGGATATTTTTCAGCATACAAGTTACATGCGCTGCTTCTATTTGCTTGCACATAGCAGAAAATCGCATCTGCCATCTTGCGTGTTGAATAATGGACCTCCATTACGTGAAAGTCTACGGTTTTTACGAGTGAACGTTTCCATTGCATGAAATTTGGACCTTGTATGAGCCAAATGCATTGTCGCATGCAGTCAAATTGAAATGGGGCCAGCAGTTTGAACAAAGCTGTAATGTTCATCAGAAAGGAAGGGGCCAACATCGTCAAGCACAGAAGACGCTGCAGGTTGATGCAATTATTCTCAGCAATTGCAGAGTGTCTGTCGCGAAAATTACACAGGAGTTTGGCTTTCTCAACTCAATTTTAACCGCCCGAGATCAGGTATCGTCAAGGAATAGCAACACCTTCAGACAAGTTTTATAGAGACCGAGTGATTACGTTGAAAAATAATATGCTGTATCTGTGTCATATTGTATGCAATACCTTGATCAATAAAATCTTCTTACCTCATAAATAATCAAGTGTAACATACTTTCTGAATCAACATTTAGAGAAAAACGGCATTTTCGCGTATTTTAACATTTTGAGAGCTCTTAGTTTTCTTTATAATTTCAGTTAAACTCCTTGGTATTGATTTCACTAAAGGTTTTGCAACTTTTCTTGAAAACATTGCCCACTACTTAATAATAATATTACTTTTATTTTTTTGGAAAAGTCAATTCAAATGAAGATTGAGAAATAAAAGTTACGTATAGTTTTTGGTCATCAGTGCTCTTTCATGATCAGTTTTGTTGGATACACCATGTGTTCTTATGTTTTCTTCCAAATGGTGATTGGGTTTATATCAGCATTGTGTGACGCCTACATCTCCTAGCATGGAGTACATTACAACCATAGTCCGGCTGCTATGTGGGTTTGAAGTCCCTGAGTGAAGATGTGCGTATTTTTTTAGGAAGCTTGACTTTCATAATGTTAACTGTTAAGTTATAAAAAAACGTATTTGTTTTGTGGCAATGAATAAAATGGACGTTTTATTGAAGACTCCATTTTCGAGTCTAAGCTTAACTGTTAAATTGGGAGTGAAACAGTTTAGACCTCATCAACCGAAAGCTATAAAAGCTTACCCAGCAAGACGGCACAAAATTTTGAAGGTGTTTTAATGGTTTGAAAGTACATCTTGACTGACAGCGTGTGAAGTGAGAAACGTATATTGCCTTTAGGGATGAGATTAGAAAACAAATAGAAAGGGCAAATTTCGTGTCTGTACTGGCCGACGAAACATGTCTCATAATTTGTTGTGATGTTACTATACATCAATAGGGTTAACCTTGAAAGCTTCATTGTTGTTTCTGAATTGACTGCAGAAGGCTTAAGGCGCACTTTAACAGAGTTCCATATAAACCAGAAGTTTACAGCACAAACCTAAGATGGCGCTGCAGCTTGTCGGGGAGGTGTATAAGTCTTGATAAAAAGACCTTTCCGGAATTCGTTAGTACCTTAAGTCATTCGACTTTCTTTTCAGGGAGAGGAAAACCTCGGGAGAAAGAGAAAATTAAGAACTTGGTCCAGGTTGGATGCAAACCGGCGCCTTGCATTATGACAGCTGATTTCGGCCCACCACCCTTACCATCTGAGCCATTCTTTAGGCTTTAGCAAGAGTATCGAAGATCTGGAAGTTACAGAAATATTAAACATATGTAATCATAACTTTCCCCCAACTGAACCTACAAAGCATGAACTAACCTTAATCACCACCTATCTATAATGGCAGAAGTTCTCACATTGCCATAGTGCTGCGAGTTTAAAAGTTGTAACTAACAGTTTCAAGATACAAAGAAAAAAAATCGTACTAAAATACAGCTGTAGGCCATTTAATTACCTCTGAATTCAACTGTAATATTCGTTTTTTTCTTAAGAGTACCATAGTTCCTCATTAGTCACCCTTCCTCGCCTTCTGCTATGCCAGTCAAAGCTGTACAGGTGCGTGTGTCAAATGCCTTGTTTGTCCGTGAACGAAACGAGAACTAAATGGTTCGGCGATTAATAACAAATCCAGTTCATGTATTGAAATGGTTGAGCTGAAAGTACGACGTAAGCTGCATATTGGTCTTGAAGATGAACTTTGATAATTTCGAGTATGCAGAGGTGAGTAATGATGTGTGGTTTTGTTTGTTCGAGCTCCAGGTAGTTTAGTGTGAATAAACTTGTATAGATGATCGTGGTATTGCCTCGTCGTGTGGGTTTCTGGATTCCTTAACCACCATAAGTTTTCCAGCAACTCATGCGGCCTGTGAATGACTTGATTGTTGTTATTTCAGGCAGGAAAATTGAGGGTTGTGCTGCTCGGCGGCAAACTCTCGCGCCGTTCTGTAATTGAATGGAAGCTCCCGTTTGGTTGGGACTAAAGGGGCTAATAATCATTAAACGTCCCTCTCTCGCACCAGTTCTTTTTGTTTGACTGCATAATGGGGAAGGGAGGGTTGACAAGAAATGCCGGATGCTCGTTCCATCACCAAGGGAGGTGGTTCGGTTATATCATAACTCCTTTAACACTCGCTTTATTTTACTACCTATTGATTCACTACTCTGCTGTATGTCAACTTTCTTATCCTTCCCATTTTAGTTCTTCTCTCTCATTCTCTTTTACTATATCCCGTACCCACTCGTGTTTTTCTATTATCTACATGGAATAGGCTCATGTTCCACGTAAATTTCGGTCCTGGTGGTGTAGTGGTAACCATACATGCCTTCTAAACCCAAGATTGCGGGTTGAAACCCGGCCAGGATCGATGGATTTTTTTCGGGCGTAAAATTGGCTTCCTTCGAAAAGGAAGTAAAGTCGTGGGTCCCGTGTCGTACATTTACGGCACGAAAAGAACCTCAAGCCTGAAAGAACAGGCCTCTGAGTAAAATTTGTCGGCCGTTTCACGCCCTGAATTGAATGGGACGCTGATGACCTGAGATGTTAAACAAAAAAAAGTTCCAAACTCGCCGTATTGTGTTGTGGTAGATGGAAGGAAAAGGGCAGTTTGGGATGTGTTCATGGTTCTTTCGTTACACAATTGTTCTTATTTTTATACTCCCGTACTTAAGGAGCTTCAAAAATGGATATACCTATTGTCAGCTGACAGTAGGACCGGGGCTATTAATTAACGCTTGAAAAATAACATAACATAACAACAAACAACATTTGTTTTTAATTTATAAAACTTAAACATTCATTATATACATGAAATATATTCCATTTTTGTAATAGTTTGCATTTTCTTATTTTATTCTTTCTATATTCCAATACCAAATTTATATATATGAACACAATAGAAAGAATAGCCAGAAATGAAGGATTAACCCTATGCAATAAATTGAGCAAAAAACCGAATACTGCCACTTTGATCTAATGATTCTGACAGAAAACAAACTGTTGAACTGATGTGGGTGCCAGGACACACTGGTATTCAAACACAGTGACAGAGGCAAATCGTCTGCCCAAGAAGGGTGCTGAGAATCCGTTTACGACGGGATCGAAAGCATAGTATAGTCCAGTCATAATGTTATAAACAGTGTCTAACCCGAATAGTAACAGAAATAAAACGTATGGTACCTAGGTATATGCATTACTAGCAAGGATCAGTGTATTATAATGCATGAGGTTTTTTGTTCGTTGTTTAACGCGCCGAACGAGACAACAATCATAATAAAGTGACTGCTTCAATTGACTGATCTTTTCGCAGGGGCTGTACAAAGTAAGTATGTTGTTAGTTTCCGAGTTCGCCACCGATAAAGTAACCTGAAATGGGTAATATTTATGTGACAATTTTTGTTTACTGATTTAATATATATATAAAACGTTTTTCTTATTTTGTTGTTTATGAATTCATGTACAGGAATTGTATTTTCTAATGCTTCACTAATGCATTGCATTATTCTCCATCTTCTGTTAGCTGTTATGCGATACTCCGTGCTGTTGAATGCTTGCATGGTTGGGCTGGGACAATGACTGCCTTAACCACAAGTATTCCTGTGCAGTCAAACCCTTTCAGAATTCAAGCCGGAGGCTGCCTGCCTGCTGCTTGTTCTTACAGATCGTAACCAACCCTCAGTGGCGGCTCGTCATGGTGACTGCTCACTTTCTTACCGCTTTTGTTTTATAGTTTACTGTTGCATCTTTGGCTTTAGCAGGTTTTGCTTTCGTTACACGTCTTATTCTATCAATGCGTTGTTTTTAGTTTCTCTGCCTTGTATTTTTATTATAACTCTTCTATGTTAATCATCGTTTGGCACATCCATAATTGCTACCGGACCTTTCATGGTTTAGCCACCTGTTTCACGGTATTTGACGTTTAGGCAGTCAGAGCGGTAACTTCCAGCGAAGCCAATAGCCACGCAACCGTTTCATGTTCTCGCAATTACAACTACAATGAAAGCAAGCACACAATCTTATGACAAGAGATAGAAACATTGTCCTATTACATCCATATATGTACGGCAACTGTTAGAAAACTCTCATTCACATGCATGAAATTAAGCATAGGGTCACTGTTGCCACGAATTGCAGGCAGCTACTCCTGAAATTTGGGTAACTTTCAGTACTTGACTGTTACGAAACTTTAACGTTAAGAGTAATTGATCCATGGTTAATATTCTTTGCTGATGAAACACGCGTCATGTTTCGAAGCAAAATAACAGATATTGGAGTAGAGAAAAAAAAATCTATTTTATACATAAAACCACCTAGCACGATGAAATACTTTGTGCATAGCAGCCTAGAGAGTATTAGACCTTATCGTTTTTGAGAATATCATAAAGACAGAAAGAAATAGAAATGACATACTCTCATCATTTTTCGAACAATTGGCCGATATTGAACGTGGAATTGGAAATTTCTAGGAACACTTTGTAACCGCATAAACAAGTAACGCGTCATTAAATCTCATTCAGGATGTATATGGCAGTATGTAATTTTTATTTCTGAGGGAAGTTGAAAAATAAAGTGTAATCACAAACCCATAAATTGAAAGAAAACATCAAGAGAAAATTTGACTCAATTTCTGAAGATGAATAATTTTCTAAAGATGTCAGAAATATAGCAGGACAACATTTAAACATCTTCTGCCATAAAATGCGCACTAATTTTCATTGTGATTGTAGTTAAAATTACGAGAACTTGAAACACATGCGCTTCACCGGGAGTTACTGCACTGATTGCCGAGCCGCTAGCAGCCGTGAAACGGACGACAGATTCATGAAATACCCTGTAATAAGTGTCACACTAGTTATTTGGATTTTTGGGGGGGGGTTTACTCAACCTATCCAACAGTTTTAGATGACCGTATACTTCAAGCTTATATACACAGTAAAGAATTTACTCTAAAGCGTCCTCATACATATGCCGTCGATGTAAATGAAAATAAATCAAAGAAAGTAACTACTCTACTAAGAGTACAAAAAAGCATGTCTATTGTTACCGCCATGGGTGGCTGAGGTCGTTCAGGCGCGGGAGATTTAGGGTTCAATTCCCCCAAGACCATTCTTCCTAGTTAAGGTTTTTTCCAGGTTTTCCCCAGTCCTCATAAATGATAAATGTCTGGGAGGTACCATAAACTTAGACCTGGAACAATTCCTTACTTTAAAATGTTTTTATTTCCCTATTTATCATTTCATCTCATGTATCACCAATTCCATCGCCTGTGATACTTCAGCATAGAATTGAGCGTTCAACACTATTAAAAATGTCTATTGTTAACTGACAACAAAAATAATATCGTGTATTAAACGCGCGCCGGGATAACTTTAGCCAGAGAAGTTTAGACCAATTTATGGCCTAGTGATCACGTTCTACCTGTGGACCTACAAGTCCCTGAGAAAATTGTCCAAAGTTTTCTGTTTTCTCCAACGAAGCTGTAACTAGTCTTATCTTTTAGACCCCAAGGTCGCGGGTTCTAACTTGACCAGGATCGTTGGATTTTTAGGACGTAAAATTCCTAAGTATGACTTCCTTCGGATGCGAAGTAAAGCGTTGGTCCCATGGTGATTAACGGCACGAAGAGAATTTCATGCCTGAAGAAGAGGTTCTGAATTGAATGGGACATTAATGACCAGAGATGTTAAGAGTTTCCTTAAATAAGAAAAAATGTAAAAAAGGTATAAGATATACAAGAAATAACGAAAGCCGAGGCTAAAGTGTCTGAAAGACATGATCTCGTTATCCTTTCAGCGTCAGATAATTACGAAAATCAGACCGCTTTTAACTTTATCGTGCTATAAACTTCGGCATGTATTTTTAGTCTGTATATTTTTATATGATGCTATTTCCTAAGTATGGAGCCAAACATGGAGAGAACATGTTTATAATAAGTGGCATACCAAAGAACTGCTCCACTCTCTTTGTAGTTCTCCACTGTCAAGATGCCTTTATCAATTTATTTATGCGAAAATGCTCAAACTCATGTAGCATTCAGATGTTGTATGCAACTCTGCAAGTCATTCGTGTAAAAAAACAAATTTTCACAACCAAGAAATTACCTCCGAGTGTACACCATTACTGTAGCGTATCAGTCTGCCACGATCTTGAGCAGTGGTCCAGTCACGGAGCTGTGGAGTTCCAGGAAAGCGTTGGAACCAATTTTCTAAAGGTGTGAGCAACAACTGGATCCATGGCTTTGTTCTGCTTGCGTCTTTTCATGAGAAACACATTGGCTAATTATTATGAATAACTTCTGAGAACAGAAAGATGTTAAAAGACGCAACAGAGTAAATACTTTTCCAGTCTGTAATCACCTATTACAAACTAATTTTTCTCTCATATCTAGAACAGAACAATGTCCCCATAGCTCTACCAAATAATGCCAGAGAACTTTCTATACCAAATCAAAACAGGAACAGTTAGTGACTTCTAGTGTGCTTACCATCCATTATTCTATAAATATAGGATCGTCCAATTATCTGATGATTGACACTGCGAGCAGGGAACGCATCGGCTGTAAACAATCGCTCACAGCCTCCAGTCTACAGTAGACCCTCGGCGGGACAACCCAAGAGTCGATGCTAGAAACACTAAAGTGATAATATAATACATTCCAATGGAATTAAATATTTATGAACTAATCCATGTCAATCGAGGAGATTTTGGAACGACCTTCCTTCTACACATTTTCTACACATCTATGAAATCTGCATACGAAATTGTACATTAACCTTCTTAATTCTCTTTGGTCTTTTGATGGATGTTATCCTTCCGTCTAAAGCATGTGAGTATGTGTTTGGTATATTGCTAATTTATATATTACATTGCGTCTCGATCATCTGGAAATTTCTCTTCAAATATTCTCCCGATAGCAACAGCGAACTCTGCACGAAAAAATATCACAAATAAACCCTTGCTGTGTATAGAATAATTGGGCATAGTATTTGCCATTTAGTATTCTTAGCAGGAGTTCCTTTAGGATTAGCACCGTTGCTCCTTTCACTGTTGAAATGACATTAAGTGGCAAGAGACTCAAAGCCAACGTAGCAGTAAATTTAGACCATCCGCCCCGACTTCTGCAACCAAATCAATGAGCACAATTGGATGGTCCGATATCACCTTCACTAGATATCCCGAAATTCCATTATCATTTCTGTTTCAGTTCTAAAGAAATATATTTTATTAGCTAAATATTTAATTCTACTATCCAGAGATATTTCATATTTTTAAAGCATTTCATTACGCTAATCATCTCTTCATAGTCAACCCGATCAATAATAGCCAATTTATCATCGCTGGCCATACTTTCCACTTATTTTTTCTGTTGACACGTCCGCAGAGTTGTGTAAACTTCTAGCCATTTTTTTTCCTATTATTACATTAATGTTTGCTATATCCACTTAAGTGTTTCAGAATTTTATAGAAAATGAATTTTACCTCGAGTACATCATTTCACATTATAATTTAATACCAAGAAAGCCTCAATTTTGGGCAAGTTTTCCTATGTTGATATCAGAGCAAGTTACTACTGAGACGAAGAGAAGAAGATGTCATCCTACCTCTGATTAGAAGATTGAAGGGCAGGGATTTCAAATCTTATTAAAGACACAATTAATTATCCTGTTCACCTCCTCTAATTGCCATTTCATAACAGACGAAAGTAAGTGGATGAATAATTGGAGACTTAATCGCCGTTTTCTTCTCTCTCAGAACCGAAAGAATCATTCTTATTATTATTATTATTATTATTATTATTATTATTATTATTATGATTAGCAGATTTCCTTAGGGAACACTTTATGACTGTCCACAGCGTAAAGGGCATTTACGTTTGCTCGGGAAAGGAAAAAATATTTATTACAAGCGTTATTACTAGGGATATGGAATAGTTACCTCTCCTAGTGGACAAAGAGAGTTGAACACATTAGCCAGGCATATTTCGGAGCGTTGTCCCTTATTGATGCAACGTTTCTAGGTATCGATTCGAATATGTTGGAACTACTTTATTATACCTGTGCCTAGAAACCCCAACAATTTACATCAATAGCTTAATTTCGAAAAATATTTTCCCCGCATTAAAGATATCCTTTTCTCTTTTGTGACGCCATGCTTCCTTATAATTCTAACACAAACACAAACTCTCTAACAAGAAAGATATTAATGTATTATTGCACCCTGTCTCACCTTAAGACACTTCAGCCTTGAATTAATTTTGGTACTTGTATTCTGTAATTATCCTGTGCGTTTCTCATATCCATTGAACTAAAGGATTCAAGGAATACATGTGCAGTTTGTCTTCAGGAAGATTGTGTATACGTTATAAGTAGGGAATAAATATGAAACAGTGTCTAGATACTGCTACAAGTTTAATGAATGCTGTCTGTAGAATGCCATCAAATGTTTACTTTGTTAGTGTAGCTGCAGGTTCGTATAGAAAATTAAAAGAGGTCAAATGAAAAAGGCTCTTACTTGATGTAAACAACATGATGTGTATAACACGCGACGTAGTTAAATTCATACGTTAGGTGTCCAAACTCCCATTTCAGTTACAAGTTCTGTAAAGCTTTTTATATTGCTTTTTAATCCCAGAAAACAATTATCGACTGTAATTAAAAATGAATTTTTTCGTATCAGTTGACCACACTTTGGGTGAATGAAAAATTTAATTTAATGCTTAATCCATGCCCTATTCCCCTTGAAAACAGTTTGAGAGAGAGAGACAGACAGAGAGATGGTTTCAGTTTTCTTACGTAAAGCAAGTCCTTTGGTTGAAATCTTAGGCTTAACTGTCCAGATATAAAGGAATTAATGAAATTGTGAATTTAAAATGAAATTATTGAGTAAGTAATAAAGATGTTTAGAGCTGTGACCAGACAGAACGTGAGATATATATTTCGTCTGGGTAATATCTGGTGAACTATGTCTTATCATTCTTCACGGGGAAATGCTTGACCCCAACTATGTCTGTGTCTTACGGCCCCTGGATCCTGGCCAACGATGTCTCCCTCACCTCATTCCTTCCACCCAGAAGTTTCCCATTGGAGGCGCAGATAAAAAAAAAAGGCGAATACATGGCTAAAGTACTGAACTTTCTTCCTCGTCCTTACTAAACCAATTCAATGTCGTGTAGAAAGCGAAGCATCAGATAAAAGTTTAGGGTCTTTCGAACTCGCGGGACAACTTTTCGATTTCGGAAGAATCTATGGGGGGGGGGGGGGGAAATGGTTCATCTCCCCTAGGAACTGTGGACATATTTCCTGGAGTCACTGGATAGACAATGTATTGCGATAAGACAATACATGTCTTCAGCATGCAGGTTTATTCATTGCTCTTTCTTCATTTTAACTCAGCCCTACTCTACGGTACACCAGTATTTATAAAAGTGAAGACAAAACATGTACAAAGAATTTAAGAGTTCAAAGGGGGCTTGAGAGTATTTGACAGGAGGAATGAACGATTTCAGACACTGCAGGATCAGCACCACAGCTACGTTGCGATGTAATGTGTGTTGATAGCCAATCAAATGTAAACATAAATCAATGTTATTGGTGAAGGCGTACCTCAATCTAACAAGTCACTCATTGTTATTTAGCCTCGATGGAAGTATTGAGTACTGAGAACTGCAGCAGGTTAATGTTGTGTCGATACTGGAACTTCAAATAATGACATTCCCTAAAGAAATATTCTGTTTTTTTTTTTTTTTTTTTTTTTTTTTTACTATTTGTAAGCTATTACATTTTAGTGCTCTTGATCATTCGTTGTCACATTTGTAGATTTGGAATTAACTACTGCAGCACCTCCAATTTGAGGCGCCTGGTTTTCGATCCCTTGTTCTACTTGTAAATTCTTTGTATACATTTTTTCCGTGCTTGCATAGATTTGTAAATATACTTTTCCTTCTAAAACATTGCCACTTATATCGGCTCATCAAGTGACGGTTTAGAACGTGAGCCAATCCTCACTTCCATCCGAAGAGCAGAAATAGCAGCAGCACAAGTAATCCGAACAATCCCCTTATTACCCTTTACTTCCTCCTGTATGGCGCTAATCTCTGTCTTGGTCTGCTGCTGCGATCCTCTACCTCCGTCTTGCGATATCAACGATAGACGCAGTAATGCAGGGGAGCATGTAATGAGCATATGGTACACCGCACGTCGCTTATCACGTGGCTTCGAGATATAAGGATACGATCTCTCTATCAGGCATCTCTCCAATTTTCCTAACGAGTCCTGTTCCGGATCTTCCTAACTTATATAATTCCTAAGCAAATACCGAGGATCAAACTCGGAATATCCCGGCCAGCAGTTAGCAACACTAATAGGTGAAGTGAAGGAACAAGTTAATGAATGGATAAGGTTATGGAATAAAGTGAAGCAAAGGATAGATGATACAGGAAAACAAGAAATATGGAATAGTTTACCAGACAAAGAGTACCTTGAAACATTATAGAAAATTTAAGAAAAAACTGGGGCAGAAAAAAATAAGGTAATCAGATATTTGTAATAAAAGGGGAAGGGAGAGATTTGTTTGGAGTAGAGCAGGAATATTATAATAAAGTGGATTGAAAGTGAAAAAGGAAGAGTGTCCACTATATGGCGTAGAGAAATAAAGGAGTTTCATTGTATAGTTGAATGTTCACAAACTAAAAAATGAAGAAATGGTGTATGGATCAAGAAATGGGACAATTTACAGGTAACAATTGTGATACTAAATTTTTTTGGAACTGGTAACAAGGAATTTTTGAGAAAATTTGGTGACATTATAGGAAAGGTAAAAGGGAAATGGTGGAAAAGAGTGGTTAAAATTAAGGAATAATGTATATATGGAGATTGGGTAGGGACAGGGGAGGGTGGGATCTAATACATATATAACCAGGGTGTTGAGAATGTGGGATCTAATACATATATAACCAGGGTGTTGAGAATGTAGGGTTTCAGAAATGTACTTTCTGGGAACAATGGTAAATTGTAAATGTATTTGTCAAAACTTTTTGTAATGGCTGAGTGAAATAAATATTCTATTCTATTCGCTAAACCAAGGAGGCGGTTATCGTGTACTTATGCTGCAGTGTTATATACATAAACTTTATTATAAGACATAGGGCCTAAAATTAAACTATGTAACATAGCTTTTGGTATAAATATTCTTCTCATTTCTTTAGTTTTTCTTATATGCCCCCTCTCTTTTACTTCAGTACTTTTTTTTCATGTTTCTTTCCTAAGTTTCTGTCCTCTTCACCGTTGCATCTGTTTCATTTATTTAAGTGTTTTTCAAAGACTATATTGCACTTTTATGTTCCACGCTGCTTTGTTTTTAATGCAATTTCCAGTCACATGTAAGTAATTATGACGGGTATATGAGCCATTATTTCAGACTACCTCCGCCCTGGTTCAATGCTCCGCCATAAAAGTTTTATTAAGTCTTGTTTCTGATGAAAAATCGAGATTAAACTTCTTTGTAGCGACTGCAAACGTTTTCACGAAGAAGCATGCTTTTCATACTACCTAGATAAATGAGGAGATAAATTAAGGTATAAAAATCTGAAAAGTTATCAAACGCTTGAGTTCCACTTGTACACTACATTATTATGTTATTAAAAAGCAATATAAAGATCTATGTAACATCTCAGGCGAGAAATACGTGGCGTGAGTTAGGGTTGCTTCGCTGCTTTCCTGTCACATATATGGCTAGCACTGGAACACAACAAGAAGTTTCTGTTTTAAAATTTTACAGCAGTTTCAGTTGTTTGGATTGTCGGTGAGAAGACAAAGACACTTGCGGAGGTCACTTCCAAAACTGTTTATTTTGTAAAGATTCTATTAAAGTTTTTTCCCTTCATTTCACAAAATTAATGTTAACTGACTTTATCATTTCTAAATTCATGATTCTTAGTGGCTACAAGCAATCAATGGTAAATAACTCTGTCGTCAGCCACTCTGAAATATATTCTGTGTTACAAAATTAAAGTTCAGCCACTTAGATCGTAACTGTCTTAAACGTTAGATAACAATACTCGTTCAAAGGTACCTCTGGACTAATACTCACTGCGGAAGGAATTCACATATCAGAAAAGACTTGTATACAGGGAGTTTAAATCCGAGTATCAGAACAGAAGTTATGAATATATTAATTGTTATTTTGGTAGAATAAATTGTCTTATCTTTATAATAATTATCACAACAATTGAATTCACGTGCGCAGTTTACTTATCCAACTAATTCCGTGCTTTGTTGAATGGATAAAAATGAATGCCAGATTATAGAACATTAAAAGTTTAAAAATTGTTTAAAGCTCTGAGCACTTCTTTTTCTGTTATTGCTAAATAGACAAAAGATGTAAATAATAAACACAATGTATTCTTAATTTTCCACAGTAAAATGTAGCATTAAATCTTTTAAAATAATTGAAACCTTAAAGCTTTGAAATAGATAAGCAAAATAAACTTATTGTGTTCTTATTTCTCTCCCTTCTAACGATTCATTTTTTGGAATTCTCTCTTTAGAATCATGTGTGTTTGTTAAGCTCTCATTTTAAGATCTCTGGTTGTTCACATTATGAGAACGACGATAACACTGTTATGAATAATTTGTTGAATCACAAATTTAATTAATACATGGAAATAATCGTTTGTTAATTTATACTAAACTGAGGCCCAATAAAACACTACAGAGGAAGTATTTTCTTCGGTACAGTTTTGTTCTGTTATACATAAGAATATTGAAGTACAGCGTTACTAATTTCTGCAAGCGCTGCATTAAACTACTAGCAAATGTTTCTAAATTTTCAGGCAATTTTTTTTTCTATTGTCCACAAAAAATGCTTTTAAATTACAAGAGTCCCATTCAGCACAACAATATTTAAGCACTGAAATTTCAGGTGTACATAACCTAACATAATGACATATTTTATTTCTCACCCTCCCCTTTGAGGACATCGCGTATATCATGGTGAAATGTTAATCAAGAACGTAAACAGGGTGTAAATAACACACTATGTATTGTGATTTAAATGCACAAATAATAAATTAAGTGTTATTTGTGTTTAGAAACGGTTGAAAAATCATTCGAACTGAATAATTATTGCGGCTAACCTATTCTAAAATTCAATAAGCTCTACACACGACATGTTACCGAAATGAAATTAAAACTTCTAAATCAAGATAATTATATTTTGACGCTCATGACATTGTTGACATCGGCAAACTTGGAATTTAGCGCACACAGATATATCAATACTTTCTATAGCGTTCTAATCTTAAACATATGCATAAGAGACGATAGGCTTGATTCTTGTTTTGATTATGCTTTCCCTTAGTCTCAGGTCCATCCATCATGATATGCATTTGCTGAGAGACAACAATGCTTTTGTTGTGGAATACTTGCATAATTGCGTACAATGATTGGCAGAAAATAATGCGCTGTGCAAATGACAGTAAATATAACATAAATAATAATAATAATGTGTTTCATGTCTCTCAATTGTATTTTATTATTGCAAAATATAACAAAATATGCATTCACACGCGCGAAATGCTGAAATATGCATGCTTTAATATTGCATTTCGTTTGCAAAAGCATGAAATTAATTTATTCAGTGGTAGCTTGTGATTTGGAACTAATGAATAAAATATGCAAGATGGTCCTAATATGTTATAGAAAAATATCTTCATTATTCAAATCCATACTTTTAATAAGTAGGCGAGGTTAGCTAACAAAGCAAGAAACTAGCAAATTGTAACAGTTCATCCGAAATACCCTTACCAAATTTCATATTCATAACTTGTAAAAAAAAATTGTAATAAAATAAATACAGCAAATCGTTTGGAACAAGTCCCCTATTAAATAGATGAAAACATGACTGAAAAGGGTATTTTATATGATGAGAGTCAAATTTCAAAGCATGAATTTCATTATGGTAGCCTTTTTATCTCTTATATTGACTACTGGATTTTGGAAGAAAGTGCCTGCCTCCAAAAGAGCCGCCACTGAGTTACCTGTTTCACATCCCTTCGTATCTCCAGACAGACGTAACCGGCTTGCCCCAACAAGTAGTTTTAGATCCTCAGATACATAAGGAAATCGGGGGACAGCTTCACGCTTTATTTTTCCTGCCTTAACAATGCCCCTCTTGGGAAAAAGGATATCAACACAATCGCGCTCCATGGTATACCTTCGCTTCTTAACTAAATCATCACCATCCTCTTCATTAGGACGTCCTTGATGGCTATTAGCTAATAAATATAGGGGCCAGAGAAGCAATTATATATTAAATATATCGAGTTCACTTGTTATCCTAGTTTAATACGTGATGAGGCAAGGGTCAATAAGTACCCGTATGTGTGTTTGCTTACGAAACTACCGTTCATCTGTGTTCCCGGAAATAAGCTCTTACGTAAATGTAACTGCATCACGTTTTGGTATTCCTCTCAGCTTTCCCACGTTGTTAATATGTCAGAAGAGCAGCTTAGGATAGGGAATTTCTTATATTTTTAACTTAGAATGCTCTCTTTTTAATTTTATATCAAAGGCTTATGCTGATACAATGGATATTTAACCAAATATCGCCACTGTAGTCTTCATGGTTCAAAAGTATGCACAACAGACATTAGGTCATTAAAAAGTCCTTTGAAACAAAATATACCCCCATATTTTGTCAAGTTCAGCATGCATGTGCTTTTTTGCTTTGCTCGGAATTTTAATCCGTATTTGATAGTTAAGTTTTTACACTATTTCTTAAATAAAATTATATATTTTCAATACAATTGACAATAAACACAATAAAACCCCAAGCCTGAATGACGAGGTCTCTGGGCAAAATTTATCGGACATTTCACCCCTGAATTGAATGGAATGTTGATGACCTAAGGTTTTAAACAGCGCCCTTAAATAAACCAAATAAATTAAAATTTTATCTCCCTTTCCTCTGAAGAATTCACTTACTCTGTTTAACACAACTTTGATTTCGCAATGATGTTTTTCTTAAAGTTCACAACTCTTCTTTTCTGATGCTCAATTACTTTAATGCTATCCATATTAAAGGCATTAATTGTTTTAACTGCTAAATTTATTTTATTTTTGAGACAAAAGAAAATAAACATATTGCACATGATATGTTGCAAACAATGTGTTTTATCTTTGACACACCTCCCCAGAACTTTTTGTACTGTTATTTACACAGTCCTTCACATACCAACAACCTGAATTCATGTCTTTAGTAAACGTTTTTAGACCTGTGTAAGTGGGCGTGGTTGAGGAAGGTTTTAAATGTATAAGGGATGTTTAAACATGCTGCGTGGTCTTTGAAAATAGCACTTGGAAGCCGGTGTTGCATTTATTAAACCTATGGATGTTTCAATTATGTTATAATGTTTTAAAAATTCATTTTTATCACGGAATTAATAGAAATTGTCACAAATTTAACGAATGTTCACAAGGTTTTTAATATTTTAAACATAACTTGGCCACAATTAAAGCAAGAAATTAAAAAGCACACAAGGAAATACATGATTATATTTTTAAGTTGAAGTTAAGGAATTTTTTTAAATTTCCCCTCCCATAATAAGTAACGATATCTGTGTTGCTACATATCAAACAACAAATTCCATCACTGCCGGTTTGCAATTCACTTTGCAGACTGTAATTACATGGAGATCAAAACTGCTAATCTTGCTGCCATAGGACTTATCTCCGTTTTGGCTGGGATGATCGCTACAGTATATCGTTTTTAACTTGACAAGGAATAATGTACTATAGGTTTATTGTAACTGTGCCTAGCATATGCAAATAGCGGTTACTATATACAGGCTTATACAAAGCTAGCCGGCTATTGGCTTATTTTATACCATTCCCAGTTCGACTTTGTCTTTGGGATTGTCTTGCAATTAGTAAAACGTTTATCAACCGAAATACTACGGATATAACGCCTGACACATAATGTAATCCAGCATTAAAGATAAACTTTAATTCTTCACATCCTTTAAAATAGGCATCTCTAGGTCAGATCTCTCAAACGTAGAGACTGAGCATTAGGGAGTAGCATAGCCGTGGGAGGAGTAGGGTGAATTTGTAAGTGATCTACATGAAGATAGCAGAATGACATGGGTACAGTGGTTCTCATGAAATATGTATAGGTACCTCGTAAGCAAGTCTATGTTCCGATCTGGACTTATTATTGATGTCAGAATGTAGCAAATTGCAATTAATAATCATAATAGAACTGCATAATGCACATGTGTAACGACAACAAAAGTATCAGTTATTAGTTAGTGAGGTAACACGAAATACACGAAGCTAATTTCCCCCTCCCTGCCGCTACAATGCAGGTAGGAGGAGCAAAAGCGGTGAGCGAACTTCGCTCGTAGATGGCCCATTTGAGACCCCGGCTCTAAAACGTACACGTTAGCGACAGTTACGTACAGCCTTCTCCCAGTAGGATGATGTAGAGCTTTTAGCCTCTTAAAAGATGAAAGTTCATTATCTTCAAACTTTGATACTAAACTGGCAATGTTCTTGAGAGGAGGCAAACTGATTGAGGATTATTTTCTGATTCTCAGATGACTTGGATCGTACTTTCTGAAATCGACAATGGCCTGTTCTAGGTTTGTCATAAACTATATGTTTGCAAGTTTATAAATCCTTTCATTTGCAAGATACGCTTTATAAAATGATATATAAATAGATGAAATAATAACCCAAATGTCGCAATATTTCGAACATTTTGTGTTTCTTTTTCAAAGGCAGAAGACAAGTGAAGGCGGTAAAACTAAACATTGAATTTCGAAGGTAACTTAAGTTGCTTGTTTATCTGTTTCCATCCATTAAGTTACCTTCAAGATATTAAAGTTATCTTAAATATTTTATTTTTATCACCTTCACTTATCTTCTGCCTTTGAAGAGGAACACAAGCGGTTCGGGACATTTATGTTGCTATTTAAGTATTTTGTCTATTTCTATATCTCTAGTTATAATTCTCTTTCTTTACCTACATTATTCCAAGAGTTACCTTATTTTTAATTTTAATTTATATATATATATATATATATATATATATATATATATAATATTAATGAAAAATAAAAATAAAGAAACACTATTAACAATGTAACAAATTAACACTAATAATAAAAGTAGATAAAGATAAAACACAGAGAAAGAGTCACAATTGAAATTGCTATATTTCGAACTACTGCGAGTTCTTCAATGGCAAGAAGCTAGACCTTGCCATTGAAGAACTCGCAGTAGTTCGAAATATAGCTATTTCAATTGTGACTCTTTCTCTGTGTTTTATCTTTATCTACTTTTATTATTAGTGTTATATATATATAAAATCATTCAATCACGTTTGCGAATACAAAACACTATGTATTAATACTCTCATTCATCATCAATATTTCAAGCAATATTTATACACCCTTCAGTTATATCCTCGTGGCAGAAATTCTAAATATGATGTCACTTGCTCAGTTTGAAAGAAAAGTAACTTCAATTGGTTGTCAGTGAAAATGAATATACTTACGTACTTCGTGGGCATTTTACTGCAGTATGTAAAGATATGACAGCTAATTAGGCTTAAAATGTATCGACAGAAGCCATGGGGTAGAATGCAGTTAAATGATATTTTCAAAGCACATCTTTTAATAGTTACGCGATAATATTAAAAATGTTATTTCGACACCTGGATATATGAACAAGGATGTCTGAGTCAGCCTTGGCTGTCATTTGTGGTTTTTCCCATGTAATGTATCTTTTCCTGTAATAAGGGTTGCCGCAGCATTGTGTCGCATTGGAGAGTAATTTAAACTATTGTTGCAATTAGTCTTTTAACTGCAAGCGAACTACAATTAAGATTAATTGTAGAATAATTCCTATTAGTGCCACATTGTGGCCATTACCGTGAGTAGAGCCAACATTCTCATCTCTGTGTAATTCCAGGCTTGAAAATTACTCAGAAATATAAAGCCAGTGGACTACCTGTGCACATTTTTCATAAAAAATTTCCCCCATATCAGGAGTATCAAATAATAGGACCTGTATTTCCGTTTTCCAAGATACACGCGATGTGCAAACATTTGTTTCGCCAGCAGGCATGAGATTGTCAGTCTATAATACTATTCCAACTAGACGAACAGTTTTTAGTTCCAGAAGTTATTGTTTATATATAATAAGTACTGTTTACACATAAAACGCCATCTGGGGCAGTTTTCTTCGTGTACTTCTGATTGTGCCATTTTACATTTCTCCCTTTCATCTTTACAACTATCCTACAATCTCTGAAGACTTAAGTAATAGACACAGAAAGATCAATGGCCTCATATCATTCCATTCTGATTCTTTGGTGAAAGTGCCATATGTTTTAGGCCAAAAGTATTGTTCGTATTGTACGAGGGGATTTTCAATATTAATTTTTGTACCTTATTTATTGTGCAACATGACTCAATGCGCATAGGATCTCTCAATATACTCCCCATCAACGTCAATGCACAGTTGCCACCTTCCTGGTAACTTCATTTTGACATTGTAAATCATTGTTTGGGAGTTCTGCGTCACTTGGCTGCACGAATTTCCTCGTTGTTGCCGATTTTTAAACTTACAAGTCCTTTATAAGGCATAATCAGTCGAGTGAATATGGTGGATGCAACACAGAATGTTGGATGTTGGAGGAAGCTGTGCCAGGGTCTCGCAATATACCTTGCTGTTGATAATCGTTGAGAAAGCCAGTTCATTAGCAGTATTTCTTAAGTTTCTCAAAAGACAGCGTTTATCTGCTTGCCTGCAGATGGAGTAGCACAAAATTTCCCTGGAAGTTTCCAGTGTATGGATTGGTGTGTGGTAATGACTCTTCACCAGTCACCAACCTCAGCAAGAAATCCGAATCTTCATTCTGTATTTCCAGTAGCCGACGACAAACTTCAATCCTTTTGTCCTTCTGTACCTGTGCCAAGTCCCATGCAACCCAATGTGCGCACACCTTTTTCTATTCAAATTGTCGTGAATAGTGGTGTGCAGGGTTGCCTGGTCGAGGCTTGTCTGACGTTCCGGTTCATAAAAGGTTACACACCTATCAGCTATAATCAATTCAGACACAAGCTCAATGTTCCTCACATTTTTGTGTGCAGATTCTATGCCGCTGGCGAAACCATTGATCCATTTGTAAACTGTTTTCTGTGTACGAGCTTCTTGCCCACATACCGCAGTTAAACGTCCATTAATTTCTGCAGTTTAGACGCCTTCCTTCCACGAAATCATGCAGTCCATCTCTGTCCATGTCGTTTTCTATTTGGCAACCAACGAACCCAGTCTTTTCGTTACACTCTGCTTATAACCGCCATCTGGCGTCTGCATGGCGTACTAGTATCAGTCAATCGCCCTACGAATAGATTGCCTAATATTCGTAAAACACTGCTGTTGTAAATAATTTCCGAACGCCCCTACTATATTTTACACACTTCCACTGCTTATTAAAATATGAAGTTATGTTTTGCGGAAGAACAAAGAACAATAACAAAGATAAGTTACAAAAATGAGTAATATTTCAAATGCTACTATCTGTCACGAATATTTCAAACAGTTAAATATTCTGACGCAGTCATCTTTGCATATATATATAGGAAAAATTCGAGATCAATTCCGAGACTCGGACCACGGATATCAAATTGTCGTGCCGGTTCTCTTACCGTCTGAGTTACCGTGTCATGTCCAACCTTAGTCTAACATGGGAATTATGTGAAGAACGTTTCATTTCAAAGTTTCGGAGTCGTCTTTTAGAGATAAAACATCTGCAACAAGATAATGTTAGATGTCTCCGGGATAATAGACTCAAATGAGGGAGATTCATGGTTATAGTCGCACAGGGCACGGTAGTTAAGATGGTAAGAGCATAGGCATAGTATGCCGAGATTTTCTTATCTGACGCTTATTCCAGACTTTAGCCTAAACACGGCTTATGTAAAAAAATTAAGGTTCATACGAATTAACTTTAATAGCGTGGCTAACTATGAAGCCTGGTCCAAGTTTGAAGAGTGACTCCTGCAGTGACAGTCCAAGCAGCTAGAACTTGGTACTCATACAGTTTCGGTGTTTCCAGAGGCAAAAAAAGCAACATCTCTGTTTACTCGCCATGTGTGCCCATTTTATTATTGTTGGTTATCTGGTTCTCAAATATAATGTAAAGCTTGCACTGTTGGCTAGTGCTGAAGAAAGAAGGAAGGAATAGAAAAAATAACCCTCATAGAGAGAAGTAAACTTACTCTTCACATCGTGCTAAAGGTATGCTAGATTTGGAACGTAGCCGAGTTGATGTGGCTCATGCTCTTGGGGCGTCTCGGAGTTTTCCGAATGAGAAAATGTGAAAGAAAGCCTCTCCTTCAAATGACGTATTTTTTACTGTCCAGCCAAAAAGAAATCCATTGTAAAGTGCATGCTGAACTTCAAGATGCTATCGACATCACTATCAGCCGTTACTGCAAGGCAACATAAATAGAGCCCAAAGTAGTAGCGTTGAAGTATTTGACTCCTAATCGGACACTGCAGTATGTAAAAATGTCATGAGTACATTCATGAGGTATGAAACAGAAATGGTGCATAGTCATACATATGTCGAAATATTTTGGACTTGATGGTCGTCAGGATGTGATAACTTTCATTGAGAAACTGTTATGCTCTGGCGTGGCTCTTACAGACCTTCAACCGATTAATCAAATGGACAAAGACATTATTGTTGAGGATGCTGTATCACAGTCAGGAATAGCATTTCAAATTTCTGGAGACGGCAAAGCCAGATCTTTAGAGCGTCAATGTTACCACCTGATCGAAATTCTAACAAGCTTGCTTGAGATGAACTGCAGTGGCTCTGCAAAACCAACCTACACAACGCCTTGATTTAGTAGTCTTAGTCAATGTTCTCCAAGGTTTATTGCAATGATGGACTGAAAAACTATGAGATACTATGCCAAGAAGGGTAGAAGCAGTCGTGAAATCAAAGGAAAAGTGAATGTTGACAGAAACTAAGAATAGTTTTCCCCTTTCCTCCTTCCACTGTAATTTCTGTCTTTATACCTGAAAAGTGATAAAATACATTTATTTAACATAAGAAAAGCTATAATTATGCATTGCAGAGCTCACATATACCATCATTTCCTGGAGAGAAGCCCCTACTCCTGTTTAATTGTGGTGTCTTTTATCCCATGTAGATGATATAATCACAAACAACATTAAAAGTAGAATTACAATTTTTAGACATATACCAGTAAGTGAAAGTGTAAGTTAAAAATTAAGGACGTAGTACATCCAGAACGCTGCTGATTTGGCCAACTGATGGTCAGAAACTTCCTTTATTGTGGATCAGATTATAAGAGAGAAAGCGGATTCCTTCGACCGCTAGACTACGTAACTGCCTGGCCACCGATGGCGCTATGACAGTACGCACATTTGAATTGTTACACTATACTTGTTGATGGTGATATTCCGATTTCAGGAATCTTAAATTTTTTGCTTAAAGCCTACCTTAGCTCTGACTCTCTCTCTCTCTCTCTCTCTCTCTCCCTCTCTCTCTCTCAATAAATTATAAACTTTTTAATACAACATGTTTAGTACAGTTCTGCAAAAATAATGTAACATAGCATAAATATATGCATGACACATGAGTTGAGGTTGCAGGCCAGCGGCTGTTCTCATTACAAAGTGTAAAACGTTAATGTTGCAATAAATCTGCATGTCGTTTTCGTTTCAGTCTTCAAAGCTGCTTTTAATATTTCCTCTTATAATACTAGTGGCTTTTTCCCCCTACTATGAATAAGTTCACAGGATCTAAAGTTTTTAATACAAAAATAAAAGCATATCTTGGCATTTAAATGCATATTTGGGTATTTTAAAACCCATATGGGCATACATATTTTATACACAATTTTCAACACTAATTATTGCAATACATGGAATATATGTATATGCTAATTTCGATTGAATAATTTATCTAACAAAGTAAGAAAGTATTTCAAATACTAAATGCGTGGGAATATTTTAATTAATTACGAACTTCTCTACTGAATATTACAATATTTTAATATAGTTGTTTAAAATTGTACAACTGTTGAATTTTTTAATTTCTCTGCTAAGGACAAAAGAAGATCATATAAGGATGTATTGTGCCTAATACGAGCTGGTATTTTTTATTTTCCTCTTGTATTGTATGAGTGTATCATAGAAATGATTTTAATTTACACATGGTTAATTTCACCTCCACTCTAACACTATACGCGTTTTTTATGTTTTATTTATTGCCGATTTGAATGCATTGATCTTCCGGTGACATCTGTAGTTTGTGGACTGAATACTATAGTTGCAAATCTGTAGAGATGAATGAAATGAAATGAATTAACGATGACGCAAATGAGCTCGGGGTTCTTTGTGCCTTAAAGCTATCTTCATCTTCTCAGGGTAAGTAAAAAAACAAAAAACTTAATCTAACAGGGGTTGGAACCCAGGACCATCTTGATTAGCAGTCGCAAATGCTACCACTAGACCAACGAGTCGGTTGTCGAGAACTGGCACGACAATTTGATATCCGTGGTCCGAGTCTCGGAATTGATCTCGAATTTTTCCTATCTGGTCTTGATTCCAAACCTCAGCCTAACACAACTTATTGAAAAATTTATCACTTTATGAGGCGCCTCTTAAGAATTAAACCTCTCAACGAGATAACTTAGAGACTTACAGCGTTCCTCCCTTATACGCGTACGAGAGAGACTCATGCCTATGGCTGAACAGGGCATAGCGCAGATTGTAAAAGCATCTGCACGGCAAGTTAAACATCCAATGGTTCGAGTCCTGGTCGTGATATAAAGTTTTTTCTAACAGACTACGATTTCAAATATAATTTCGTTGTCGGTCTTGGTGGTCTAGTGATAACCATACTTGCCTCGTAGACCTCGGATTCAATCTCGGCCAGGGTCGATGGATTTTTTAAGGCCAAAAATCTAAAGTATGGCTTCCTTCGGAAGGTAAGTAGAGCCGTGGGTACCAAGTCGTAGATTTACGACACATTAAAAAGCCTCAAGCCTGAAAGGGTAGGTCTCTGAGGAAAATTTATCGCCGTTTCACGCCCTGATTGAATGGGAGGCTGATGACCTGAGATGTTAAAGAGCGTCCATACATAAAACAAATCAATAACAAAAAGTACCTTCTCTAATCTGAAAATAGCTTGTGGAAGAAAATATATAAATAAACGTTTTGAGAAATTGGTGAGAATTTTTTGCAAAACTTAGACATGATCGAATCTAAAGGCCCGAGATGTTGAAAGTAATTTAACGCGCATATATGTTTGATACAGTTGCCCCAATAAACAGATTAAAACTCAAAAGAAGAGAGCAAGGGAAACTACCAGCGTGTTGTTGAACAGCGAATGTTCTTCCTTTCATAGCGTGTAATTCTTTTGACTTTGTTTATGCCGACTAATAAAATTGCAAGATTATTTAGCATGGTGCAATATTAAAATATGCAAGTATTTATGATCACCTTCAACAACACGCACAGCGAAAGAAAACAAAATATTGCATGCGTTTTTCCTCTCGTTCTTCCGAGAATTTTTACAACACAGTCTTACAAGTTTGCGTGCCATGGTCATCAATGAACGGAATTTTTCCTCTCCAGGCTAGCCTGGAGCTATCTAGCGGTAGAATGTCGCACTTCTGGATTCCGCACGTGGCTTCATTTACTCTCTCTTTTTCTGGCAGTATTCGTATTATTTTTGTTTCTTTCCTCCCAACGTGTAGCATCATTTTTTAAAATGTGTTTGTTTTACTTTGGCTCTTCCTTCTTTATTTTGAGCCCGCCTCAGTTGGCAATGCGAACGAAACATTCCCATCTGCTACTAATTATGTTGAATGCAACTGATCCTGCGTGGGTTCGAGTCTCTCGTCATCTACTAGCCGTTATAATCTAAATTAGCTCCATGCAGTGGTTATTTTCATTCCGGATGTAAAATATGAGGCATCTCGAATAATTTTATGTAGCTACCTTGCCGTTGGCTCATCTGTTTATGTATTTTAAAGTTGTACATCAAGGAAAGCTTGCCAATTTAGTGATTTTATACGACAGCTGCTACTTGTTCCTCCATTGATCAAAAGCGTTTAGAAACTTTAAACTTCCCTTAACATTATAACGGAAGGTAAGGGCTAGAATCTTGGCTGCGGTCCTGTATTCATCTCCGAAACTTAGCGTTTCTTTTCCTTTGCTAAGCATAGACATTTTAAAACCTGAAGCCTGTTGTTGATTTGTAAGACACATCTTGCAATCTATTCCAAATGTGCCGTCATTTAAGAAACCAATAACCTAGACCAGCATTTCTCAAACTATTTTCAAATTGGAATCGCTTTTTTAAGTTAATGCTAACATGTTTTAATAATTTACCATTTTAGTTGTTTCTGTGCATTTAGTGCACGTCATACCAAATTTAAATATGTTGAATATTAATTGTTTTCAGGTTTTTTAAATAACGTGTAACAAATTGTATTTAAATAATGCCTTTGAATTTTATCAGTTCCTCATTATCAAGTCACTTTTTCAGGGTTCTCTAGAGCTTGTTGTATGGACTATGTTAACATAGATTTCTTCATGTGTTGGTTTACATATAAATATATTATACTTTTAAAACAGTATTAATTGCAATTATTTCCATTTTAAACATAGGATTAATAGTTTGAAGACAATAACCACCTTTTAGTAATAAAAGGATATCAAAATTATTTTATAATAAACAATAAAACAGGCCTTCGAGCCATTAATTAAATAATGTAGCTTGCATTTACATTAAAACGATAGACGAGCCTGCCAACCCTTGCATAGTTGTTCAAAGTTGGTGAGTTTAGGTCTAGAGAAAAAAATTTCCAAACTCCATAAACAGGCATGTATTCTTAAAACCTTTTAAATAAAAACAGCGATGTTCAATATTGTAAATTTATAAAAAACAAAGAAATAAAATTTCCTTTTAACAATAAACGATAAAAAGTATTTAAAAGATGATTTCTATGTTCAGTGTTGCCAACTAAAAGATCAAAGTTTCAAAATGTGAAATAAATAAAAATAGGTCAAAATATAATTACAACATATTTATTAAAAAATGAAAACATACAATAATATCACTCATTATTAATGAAAACAATTTCTCTATCGCACAATTAAAGTACTTAAGCTTATTTTTTCTGGTTACAAGTAACAACAAGATGTTTTATCAAGGTGTCAACTGTCATAGTCAGCCGCTTGTCAAAGCGAACATTTTTCATCATTGAAAAAGAACGTTCTACTTCCACTGAAGTGGTTGGAACACATTTAAAACAAGCTACTTCGGAAGGACTCATACCAGTTACAACAGAACATCCACCTTTCAGGACATCATGGAAACGATGATCAAGACAAAGTAAAGTAGTTTTGAATAGTCCTGTCGAATGAGCGAAAGATGCGCAGAGGTTTCTGTTCATGCGTTTGTAAGGGAATCAGGTTAGTATCTCTCTTACTTCCATGCTGAACACATTGTAGCTGTACCGCCCTCATCTTTCTCGCTTGCAATTGTTTGTCACATTTATGCAACTGAGAAGTTACCCTCCCCCCCACAAATTTCCTAGAATTGTCTCGCGCACATCGATACAAGACCATTTGTAAGGGGTATTCAAAACCACAGTACTCCCCCATCCTATTTTCCTGGTATTCGTACGCCCGAGGTAACCGTGTGTGTCTTTCACTAATGAAGGATCTCTATTTAAAGCGCCCAAGTTAATGGACTGAGGAGAAAGTTTGTTACTGCTTGAAAACAAATGAATGTATAACAAGATTTTCAATAGGCATTTTTGTAAAGTGAACAAGTCATTTAATTTTCATAACTTTTGTCATTTCGATATATTCAGATTCCTTATGTACTTTTCAAAATGCGTAAATAACAATCCATAACAGGCAAAAAATATTTTAAACATATAAATAAGCAAAAGAAGGCAATAAAAGCTGCACCTACCGACCCCAAATATACAGAAACATGTTCATTTCTAGTTGACTCTTAAATATATCCACCCAGATAGAAAAGACATTTTGACTTAACTTCCGGGCTGTGGTCATTGTCCACTCAGGACCTGTTCAGATGAGCTCTCTGCACCTGAACTTAGCACGTACAATTGTCAGAGCCTAAATACTGATAGTCCACTGAGACGAGATTTACCTTGTTCAGTCTTTATTAAACAAAACAAATTTCTTTTGCTGGTTTTTTTATACTCAGAAAATAGCTAATGCCAAATACTAGGCACTAATTGCTTGCTTATTACCAACGCTGCGGTGCCACATCGAACGGTTAAAACGCTAGGCTTTCTACCAAACGACCCCGGTTCGATCTCCGGTTTACCACATGTTCGTGTAACTGCTCCGGTTTCGTCATTTAGCACGATGCTGTCTCCTACGGCCGACATGCCATAGAAAATGGGCTACATTCTCGCTAGAATAGAACTCCTATGTTGACTTAGAAAAATGAATGGTGAGGTCATCATCTATATCAATCCATTTACTTTATTATTCATATTAAGTTTAGGAGTTTTAATTAATGGTACAACACATTAAATTTAAACAAAAATGAATATACTTTCATTGAGAGTCCCGTACTTTTCAAAATAAATTTGTTTATAATAAAAAAACGTAATTTAATTCGCAGTGCAGTCTTCAGACGTTTAGCTTATTTTATATAAAAACAGAATATGTGTAACTATAAGGGTGTGCATTAGATACTGGATAAATTCGGAGTCATTAATGGAATTTTAGACTTTAAAAATACGGAGACTGGATGGAGCTATCAGCAACTCAGATATTATCCGTCACTACATAATACGTCATTTTCTGTCACTCCTATATGAAAATCAGTTATAATTAAGTACTTATACCTTAACAGGACTATTCAGTGTAATGGATATAATTATAACAAGTTAGTAAATGTAGAATATGCATTTGCAAAAATAAACAAATAAGCATTAAATCTCAAATGATATTTGCACATTGTTTTCCCTCTATGAGCATGGAAAAGGCTTCGATGACGTTTAAGGTACTCCAGCTATTCAAGGTGTATTAGCATAGAAATGTCATGTCAACGTGTTCTATTCTTTTCAGAGTGTAGAGGGCGTAGGAGGACGGTGGCGCACCTTGCTACTGAATGAAATGAAGATGGAGTGGAGTTTATACAATCAATGGAATATACAGGCAAATACCGAACACCTGGAGGAAATGCATTTTATGGATTCAGCTAGATGTAGTCACTATATATGTCCAAACCTTATCCCACTGTGAAGCGAGATGCTGGAGGAAGTCCCTGGGCGATGTGGATCGTTTGCCTTCAGGAAAAGGGAAACTCACACGGGTATATATTAGGCTGTAAGGAGGATGTGTCAGCCCTTCCCATCATATGAATTGCTGCAGTTTGGTCCGACAGCATTTTTTTTTTTTTTAGTAGTGTTTAACGCCCGTTTTCACTACTGAGGCACCACAGGCGGTGGACACTGATGATACATGAGATGAAATGATAAATTGGGAACGGATTTTTTTTTTTTAAGGAAGGAAGCGTTCCAGGCCTAAGTTTAGGTACCTCCCCGGCATTTGCCAGTTATGAAGACTGAGGAAAACCTGGAAAAAACCCCAGTCAGGGAGGACGGTCCTGGCGGGATTCGAACCGCAGACCTCCCGCTCACGAGTCCGTGCCTTAACGACCTCGGCCACCCGTGGCGGTACGCGACAGCATTGGCAGTGCAAAATCATACCATTCGAGAAAAGCCCTCGGCATATGACTTTATTGCCGCCACAGTTTCGGCATTTTGCACTGCATCATGGCATTGTGATAAAAACAATCATCATAATTACCTTCCATTTTGCCGATAGGAACTTACGCACTGTATGTCATGTGACGAGTGACATCACGCGCAAAGGTTCACTACGTTGTGCTGTGTACTACCTTCCTTCCCAATGTACAAAATCTTCCAGATCACACTACTAAAACGTTGTTCGCCCTTAGTCTAGATAACCATGTAAGCATAACCAATGTGTGCTGCTGCTGTGTGCGGCACTAGTTAACTCACCACGTGGTGCATTCTATTAACTCTCACTACAATGTGCACGAGTATAGTCGACAGTTAACTAGGCAACGGCTTCTGTAACAAGGGAGTGTCCAACCTTCCTAGCGACATCATTCAAAACATAAATTTAGTTTGCATTAATACGCAAACAAGTAAAAATAAAGTAATATAATAATTATGATATATAGTAAACTGAAATGAACTCTATATATTTGTTCAGTAAATCTATTTTTAGATTCTGAAAACATACCAATCAATAAAATTAGTTTAAAATATAAATAAAAGTAAATCAATAAAATAGTTTTAAGAAATAAACCTTTTGGAATTTCCTGAAGTCTACCGCCGGAACTAATTTCTTCTGATGAACTGCTCGGCTATACTATCGAGATCCAAAGAATTTAGTTCTGTTTCAGTGACATTTAAAATTCCTTTCAAGATTCACGAAGACTTGGTATGCCAACGTGAACACGGAGAATTGTAAGATTAATGGAATTAATATTGCTATTCGTGCTCTTCTTTCAATCTTTAAATATGAACTTGACCAAACTAAAAATTAAATATAATTGATATTATCATTACCCTTTGGATATAGTGGGGAGAAAATTCCCCTGTACAAAAACTTGCGGGAGGGTAACAGACCCTCTGGCTCATAAGAAAAGGGTGCCTACTTGCAATATGCTCAACACAAATTGTTTTTGACCACTTCTCAATGGTGTACGTCTGCCAGCAACCATAATGCAGACAACTGCTTTCCGTGAGGTGCAAATCTCATTATTGTCAAGGCTCCAAAAAATGAGGGATCCTTATTCCCTTCCAACTGGCTGTAACTACCGTTGGCAAAGGTGACCTTTCTCGGAAGTGATTAGTGACATAAAACCATTACCAGCCATCGGTAAGTTGTCAGTGGCGTTTAAGCCGTGAGTGAACAAGTTATTCCAAGTTAAGCAAAATGCTTTCGTACGCGGTTAGTTTTGCCGCTATTAATTAGCGTAATATGCATTGAGCTTTTGGTTTTAATTGTGTTAATAGTTAGCACAAGAACACGCGGCAAAGACCTAAAATCTGACTATATGAGATGGTTATATTTAAGATACATAAGTTGAGGAATGTAAGACAATAAAATTCCTCCAGCAATTCTGTCGAGTGTTATCTAAAACACGACTGCAGCTACAGGCCTGTCCTGTTGCACTGTAAGCAGAACTTTAAAATAAGAAAGCACTCCATTGAATGGAGTGTATTGAGAATACCAGTGAAGTAACTTAGGATTCCTAAGGAATTGCATCTCTCCCGCATCGCTGCTATAAGGACAAGTTATTCTTGTGCTGAACCGATTTTTGCTAAGTTTAAATGACATCAATGGACGCCTTAAGAAACGAACAATCCAACAAGGGAGCATTTGCAGCCTTAGAAATATTCTGAAAACGTTTTAATTTAGATATACCCTGAACTCTCAGGAATATATATATATGCAAAATCGGAGGTTGTTTTAAAATTTTTTATTTTTTAAGAAAATTAAAGAGTTTTGAGCGAAAGGTTGCTTAAAATTTATCTCGATGAAT
Organism: Metallyticus violacea; assembly: GCA_030762175.1. Classification (NCBI taxonomy): domain Eukaryota; kingdom Metazoa; phylum Arthropoda; class Insecta; order Mantodea; family Metallyticidae; genus Metallyticus; species Metallyticus violacea. The sequence goes on from CM060836.1 coordinate 40,131,249, forward strand.
CCTGGATTAACACGAACCACAGGGGGGGGGGGAGGAAATGCGAAGGCTATGGACTGCTTCCCCCCCCCATTAACTTCCATGTTGTAAAAGGATGGTGGCTTATTATATTATGTGCCGGGTATTCAAGTGGTTTCGTTCTAAATGAACTTCAAATCCAAAGTCGCGCTTGCCGGTCCAAGTCTCAAATAACCTCATTGTACACACAGTATGAGTTGCATGATATTCGGAGCCTGGTGTAGACAATACCAACCAGTTCTATTAGAAATAGATGAATTTTTAAAAATAAAAGAAATGCAACGAAAAACCTAATTAATATATAGATGGTGTCGTTCCCCTCAAAAAAAAAAAAAAAAAACCTTAATATTTTTCCTCTAAAGTGGGGAAAGTAGACACGAGAAGGGTTACCATTTACTCCTTGCAATTCGTCTTTGGAAATGAGAGCGATTCTCTGCCAATCATATCCTCCATAGTTTTAAATCTGTTGAAAATATTTAAACACTTATGAACATTTTTGACGACAGTTACGGTTATTCCAGAATTCTTATAACTCTGTTAGTACGTACTTTACACTTTACCAAAGTGACATTAAAATATGTTTTGATAAGTTCTCTTTACCTCTTCAAGCCAAGCAAATCATCATATTCTTGAAAGTTTTTGTGACAATTCCCACGTACTCACCTGCAACAAAGAAAAAAGAAATTGTAAAGTTATGAATGACTGAGCAAAAAATGAAATGTTGAAGTGTATGCCTATTTTTGATTAGCAAATCGTTACTTTCTATGCGAACTGTAACATTGTGAATACAATTTATGGCCTAGTTTTTAGAGAAAATTGCTGCAACCCGCATAGCTGCGTTAAGCTGATTATAATGGTACATTATACAATGAGCTTTTTATGCCGCATTTCACTGCTGAGGCATCACAGGAGGTGGACGTAAGCATTTCACGCTTATGAATAATGAGAAAAGCCTGGGAATAACCACAATCTGGGAGGACAGTCCCGGCGGGAATAGGATCTCAGATCTCCCGCTCACGAATCCGTGCCTTAACGACCTCGGCTACCTATGGGGTGTCTGTAAATATATGACATCTGTATAATACTTTTTTATATGTGCAAGATTAGCAACAGATTGGCACTTTATATTATTGTGTTGTGTTTTCTTCTTTCAATTCTACATTATATTTCTAAGCGTGGCCGATAAATTTGCCCTAATAAAGGAGCCGAAAATGAGATATTTTCCTAAAATGAGATACCAGTGTTACGTGCTGGGATGCTGCCATGTCCTAGTTTACGTGGAAACTAAATTGAATACCAGCAGAGAGGAAGAGAACATTGCGGCCATTACGCTATTTTGTGAGTATGTTTTATTAAGAAGATAAGCAAATCTTCTCTAATATTTTAGCAACTAGAAGTAGCAATTAATTAGCACACATTTCTTTTCAGCATTGACTTTGATTTTAGGATTGCACCTGTCCTCGCGTTTAGGCACAGGTCCTCTACTTACATACCCAAACTTTCCGCTACTCACACGGCACTAGAATTATTGACTTTTCGCCGTAAGAAGAAGAAATATGAAAAATCTACCAAAGATTTTGAGAATTTGTCTCCACTCTACACAGACAGAATAAAAATTCCAAAAACAAAGTATGATCATTTTCAGCTACTCAAACAAAGAATGTAGAAATATTTTCATTCCTTTTATAATAGTTTAAGTAGCGAGAACAAACCTTAATTCCACAGATTGTAGACAAAAGAAAATCCTATGTTCATACTTCTTTTTATGTTCAGTTTGTATTAATAGCTTTTAGGATTCATATAATTTTATTACCATAGTAATGTAGAACAATTTATAACGTATACAACACATTTTGGACGATGTAGTCATAAATATAAGCATACAAATTTGTAATAATAGCATTCACTTAAAATAGCACAGTGCTAGAAGTTTTAAATAGCACACAGTTTCAAATATAATTCAAAGAACAATACGATTAATAATTAAGTTTATTAATGAGTTTTGTGAATTAAATTATCACAATTAAAGGTAAAAAAATGGTATAAACAACTTTTAACTTTTTTATTGTTCATAATTTGATGTAGAGACCTTAAATTCATTAAAAATGCATTTAAATCATTAAATATCACAAAGCACTGCATTCCAAAGCTACCAAATAAAATACATAGTTTAAAGCTTAATTACAATACATTATAGCTGAATTTTCAAAATGTTCTTTCCTTCTTCTGTAAAATTTTCATAAATGGAGATAGGAGGTTTAGAATTAAGGTGGCGTTATGTTTGCTATAATACGGAACTTTGAAGATCCGAGAAACACGTCGATCTTATAAAAACAATTTTTAATTTTTTAAATTATTTTAAGAGTTTTAAATCCTTGCGTCTCTTGGTGTAACATATTGAAATTACACTACTTTTTTCTTCACGCTTATCATTTGGCATATCTGCATAAATGATTACAACATAAAAGTATCTTATACTCCGTTACTTTCCATTAATTGTGCTCTCAATTACAAAGTTACCTATTAGCAAGAAACAAGTGAACGTGGTTTAATGGAAGGAGAATTAATTGTTAGAAAATTGGCAGCATTTCTTATAGCGATAGAACGGTATTTTATGCCAAAAAAAAAAAAAAAAAAAAAAAAAACTACACAAAATATGCATTATCAAAATTGCAAAGATTAGTATCTGGGTTCACCAGTTTTAACTGAGATCCTCTACAGATATAAACAAATATTGTCTATGAAAAGTAGCAGAGCACCTTGGTGCTACCCTCCGCGTCACCGGAAGCTATTGTAGAATCATTAGAGTAAACGAGCGATAAATCCAGGAAGGTCAGGACTGTGGTCTGGTGCTCTATTGATGTGGGAAAGTAAAGGTACCGGCTGGCCGGCCAGCAGTCTGCTGTTACACTTGTGACGTCATCGCATCCTCACTAGCTTGTTGCTTCGTATCATAAATTGCCTCCAGCTTTTTCAATGGTTTCACATTGAAAGAAAACCGGCAAATGACAGGAAATAATTGCTTGCGCCTATTTTTCGTTATTATCAGCTCATTGCAGTGAATTAAAAATGACCTGCTTGGGGGGGGGGGGCTTTTGCCCCCACTTCTAGATTTCTCAATCATTAAAAACTCAATTGCACTTGATAGTAGATGGACAAAGGAGAGCAGACGGACAGGTCCATGAAAATTCTATTACTAAAACAATTGTTCATAAGCGTATGCACAAGTTTATAGGAGTTCAGTCTAATTCTAAACTAAAAATACATCAAACGAAACTTGTTTTATTGTTTTTCATACGGTTTTAGAAATTTTAATTTTTTTACTACATAAATATCTGCCAATAGGGTATAATTGCATATATTATTTCTGTTGCTGCCCCAGCTGTACTAGCAGATGATCTGCCTTCTCCCTGCTCTTGAAAACAGTAATCATATTTGATATATTGTAAAAACGATTTTCCATAAGCAAGCATGTTTATCCTTTCGTTATTTCAATGGTGGTAAATCTAACTCTGCACATAAAGCTTTATGGTGAATTTATATCAAAACGCATTTCATTTTATAAAAGAATATACTTCACCAAGAAGGTTATCAGAAAGTGCTTGGTTGGTGGTTTATAGCAAGCCCGCATTCCATTTTATAAAAATTTGTAAAGTGCACTAATGGGATATTGCAGCCATAGAAAGCCGTGGCCAGCCAGTTCTATATCCTAAAAATCGGCGCATACTCCGTTTTGTTCATATATCGTTGGGGGGGGGGGGGGGGGAATCAATGAACACAAAAAATGTCGCAACACCATGTGGAACTAGCAGCAAAGATGAAAGGGTTATTTCTTGAAGCTTTTGCTATGTCAGGGTAGTCAGAAATACTTGAAGCTCTAAGTGATGTGTGGTTAGTGAATCAAGAAAACTAGCTACTAGAAAACGACTTTGGCATTCTGGCTGTAATGCCCATACTGGGAATCTTTTAGCCACGAACCTTCTCTCAGAAGCATTGTTCTCGAGTGAACGCTTTGTTGAAGTCTTTCATGCACCCTGGTCGGGAACATGAACTGCCAGAAAAAGGTGGCTCTAAAGTATATCTTGCAGCACACACTCACTGGTGCTCTCAGAGAGATGCCTGTTTAACCTTCATAAAAATTTACTGCAATGAGGAAAGTTGCTGCTAATGATGAAACTGAGAAACTACCTTCTTCATTTCTGCCTTCCTCAAATTAAATTACAGTATTTAATCCAGTAAGTCAACTAATAAATGAATGCCAAAACCAATAAGCCATGTTGCAGATGCCGCTGAACTGTGGATGAATCTTCGTCTACCTGATGGCCATAAAGACCTCTAGCCACAAGAAGAAAAAATAAAAAAAATCAGTTGCTTAACTTATACTATCACGCTGCGTACCAGGAATTGAAACTGAACGAGAAAAATCACGGAAAATTAGGGAAATTTATTTTAGAAAATGTTGGCCACAGTTATCAACAATACCGATAGAAATTTGGAAAGTTTGGAGAACTTATGAAGAAGGTGGTTAGATGACCAAGAACATTCTGGTACTTCGCTGTTCGGCAACATAAGGAGCCATCAGAAGTTGCATTGAAATAACTTAACATCCAGCGAATCTACGAATACTACAATCACTTTCAGGAGAATTAGCAGTCCATTATCTTCCGCTGTGTTACGATTTCATCAAGATAAACATTAACAATACTAGCAAGATACTGCAGCCGTTTCTGAGGCATAACTAAACTTCGTTCTCTTTAAATTTGTTCCTAAACATTTAATTACCTTTGCATATGTGCACATACAAGAGCAAAAATAATAACGCACACAAACCACAAACCGCAGCAAAGAGAGACTGAATTCTTTCTAGAGAGCATGAACCCAGATTAGAGAATAACTGTAATGCTATTCAATTTACTAAGCTATTCGGGAAATAGCGAGTGTCAATGGACACATTTTCATTAGAAACCCTCGACACAGTTGCAGTTAATATTATTTTCAACCTTACTACAAAACAAACACAACATAGTTATCGTTATGGTATTAATTACCTATAAAATCTTTTCTATCCACAAAATAAAAGTAAAGAAGATCTATTAACTTCACAAATGTTCGAAGTGTCTGGCTAAACATTCTTTAGTAGACTTAGGAACATTGAGCTCGAACATGAGCTTGCGAGTTGAGTGCTTGTTTGTAACGACCTTTTCCATAACACCCCGATGCCCGCCATTACACCCCAACTACTGCAATTAAAGGAAACTGGAAGCGAACAATAAGTACTTTACATTCCGATGATTTCTTAATCAACTTCAATGAGGACAGACGAGATGAAGCGATCCCAATGTCATGCACTACTTGACAGGAGAACTCAAGAGAAGTATAGGCACTCTCCACTCCCACTCGTCCGTGCATCAAAACAGCGTTAGTACCTCCTCCGCAACTAGTAAGTCCAGGGCAACCACCCACCTTCTTCAGACGTATGGGAAAATGTCCACTAATAGTCCAAGATTAGATGAAGGCGGAAAGAAATCCTTACAATCTGTCAGGCACAGGAACAAAACATAGCCGCCAACCAGAGGTTCTTTTAATGAAATTATAGAATAAATGGAATGGAGAGGTAGCTAAGGAAAGGAAGTGAAAAATGTTGGCGAATACGACTTTAAAAACGTAGAAACTCCAAGAAAAACCGCGAAAATTTCGAATGTGTTTAATAATATCACTTGAATGCCATTTTGTTCACTTTAAAGTAATAATAAACATACCCAATTATTCACATCGGCTGTTTGCAATGCAGATTCTTACAGCAATTTCAGTTCCTAAAAGTCTCTTTTTATTCTCTGCAATTTTAAGTTGTCTTCATTTGTGTCTACTGCGAAATTCAGTCAAGTTGTTTATTTTCCTCTTGAAATTTGATTTGCCCATCATAATCTGCTCTACTGGCGCCCACATTCAGGAGCAAACAACTTTAATGCCACGGAGTGAAGATGAGCTCTGGATGTCTCTGAAGGGGAACCCACGCAAACAGATTTGAATTTTTTCTTTTCTCTGAGCTGGAATTACCAGTTGAAATTACTGGGAGCTGCCACTGCTCGTGCCATCACAGAAAATGTGTTCATGTTTTATTACTATTATAATTCTGACACAAACGTTTGTCACGTTCCATCACAAAGTTGGTGTTCATCACCATCTTGAAGAACATCTCAGAAAACAACTCATCAACGTGTTTATGACTGCAATAAA